>CM034540.1:61864703-61996796 GCA_020002185.1 Paraescarpia echinospica | reverse complement strand
GTATCAAGTTGCATGATATATACGACCTACCACAGTGAACTGGGTATCAAGTTGCATGATATATACGACCTACCACAGTGAACTGGGTATCAAGTTGCATGATATATACGACCTACCACAGTGAACTGGGTATCAAGTTGCATGATATATACGACCTACCACAGAGAACTGGGTATCAAGTTACATGATATATACGACCTACCACAGTGAACTGGGTATCAAGTTGCATGATATATACGACCTACCACAGTGAACTGGGTATCAAGTTGCATGATATATACGACCTACCACAGAGAACTGGGTATCAAGTTGCATGATATATACGACCTACCACAGAGAACTGGGTATCAAGTTGCATGATATATGTGACCTACCACAGTGAACTGGGTATCAAGTTGCATGATATATACAACCTACCACAGAGAACTGGGTATCAAGTTGCATGATATATACAACCTACCACAGAGAACTGGGTATCAAGTTGCATGATATATACGACCTACCACAGAGAACTGGGTATCAAGTTGCATGATATATACGACCTACCACAGAGAACTGGGTATCAAGTTGCATGATATATACGACCTACCACAGAGAACTGGGTATCAAGTTACATAATATATACGACCTACCACAGCGAACTGGGTACAGGGTCTATTTTGGACACAAGCAAAAAATAGCTGTCTCTGTCATGTTCCATCAATTTTGTGAAATGGCAAAATTGCATACCTTATATTTTTTATTGTCCAGTGTATTTTCCTCAACAAACAATCCAATACTAATAAAATACAGGCATTTACAAACCAATTGATGATATGAGTTAAAATGACCTAATTTCTCAAAACATTGCTTCTTTAAAGTCTGCTTCAACTTTCAATTTCATGATCTGTGGAATCCAAAAAGGTACACAACTCAATTTCACAATTTTGTGACTAAATAGCCACTTTGCTGTGCAGGTATTGTGTAATATTGTGCTACCACCTCTGACACAATACAAACTCTTTAAAATGCATTGTTAGTACGAGAACATATACTATAACTGGCCGGTGTGTCCTACCTTAGAAATGTCTTTATTTGAATTGACCAGTCGATTGAATGTTGCCAGCAACTGCAGCGCGAATTCAGTGTTGACACCGAAGAGCAACTCTGGTTCATAAACTTTGTAGACATCTTCCAAGATGCTATCTCGCAGTATTGGGGGAAGCTGAGCAAATATTCTCAAAACCACCTACATAACAAGCAGAGAATAACATCACACATTGACAGCAATGAAGTTGTAAACCAACCTTGTCTGGTCCTCATTTCTTAAAAGGATGCGGTCCCTAGTTTTTCATTTATTAATTAATATAATGTTCGTTACACTACACTACTTATGTTGAAGGAGTCCTGCCCACCAAACTGTCTTTAGTAAGCCAGTAACAACGTTCACAATTGGGAAGATATGCTCTGGAGCATGTTCAAATGGTAAATGAAAAATCCAGTTTCAAAACAAGCTTTATTGGCGATAATGCCGAGGTGGGCTGAGTTAAGCGCAATACCCTTTGATGTTCAACAACATCCCATTTTCCCATGTTCTACACGGCAGATTTCCTGTTAAAAATACTACGCTACTGAGGGTAGAGGAAGTGACTGGCTCTTTAATATAATGTTCTTAATGCCACAATAAGCATGTCGATGGTGCACTGCCTGACAAATTGCATTTAATTAAACTGAGCCATCGTTTGCAATGTCAAAGTTGTATCCATGAAACATTCAAATTGTATATGAAATGTTCAAACAGTAAACACCAGCTATAGCAGTGGTAGGCAGGATAGCCTCAACTTCCTGGAATCACTCTTTGAAGTTGGACAAACACACCTGGTTCCCACAACTAAGACCACAAGTGGGCCGAAGTACAGCTGATTCAGTAAACATCCTGTTAATGCTATCACCAGCCCCGGCTAGAGAATAATTCTGGACAACAGAACAGACAAAACCACTTCAAATGTTACTGTTTTACCGACTGTAACCTGTGAAAATATCGTGCCTGTTTCAGGCGGTCTGCAGAATCTTTCTGGTCCATCAGTCGCAACTGGGCCAGCCTCCGCAGCAGCATCCTCAGGTGATCCACAGATGAGGCGAACACATCCAGATTCCTCTCCAGGCAAAGAAGCCACCTTAAGGGAAATATACAAATTTCATTCGTTAAGGGGTGATGTCATGAGTACAAAACGGCCAAAACGTTACCATGTTGGTTCATCCCACCAGTGGTGTGGCACTTGCAATTTTGATGATCACTAATTGTTATTAAGGTCACCCGTGGGACTGGACAAAAGTGACCTGAATATCAAGCCGACCTTATTAGCGAGACTAATATCATTTGCTTTACTGTTTGAAGAAATAATCTAGCCATGGGTGACCTTAATCGCGAGGTGGCTGTATTATTGAGGTGACCATAAAACAAGGTTCCACTGTAGCATCAATTTGCAGTTTAACAATTTATTTCACCCCACTGTGCGTGGCAACAACTATCGCACCTCACATAATGTTTATTTTGGGACTTCGTAAATTTGTTGTGACCGCCCGTAACTGGTAAATGTTCGATGGAATGTATAAAGCCTGATTTTCAAAGATCCTCCGATTTACGTATAAATGCCCGATTTTCTGAGACCCTCTGATTTACGTATAAATCTCCTGGATTGGCGTTTCTGAAACTTAACATGTATGTGCACAAGCGGAGTGGCTACTTCATGTATGGTCGCTTGCAGTAGTTTAGTGGATAAGCTGTCGAATCCTTAGGTGCATTTGGGGTGCAGTGGCCCCGTGCAGACATCACAGAAGAATGGGGTGTAGTGGCCCCGTGCAGACGTCACAGAAGAATGGGGTGTGGTGGCCACATGCAGACATCACGGAAGAATGGAGTGTGGTGGCCACATGCAGATGTCACAGAAGAATGGGGTGTGGTCGCCTCGTGCAGATGTCACAGAAGAATGGGATGCGGTGGCCCCGTTCTGATGTCACAGAAGAATGGGGTGTGGTTGCCCCATCAGACCTCACAGAAGAATGGGGGGTGGTGGCCCTGTGCAGACTTCACAGAAGACTGGGGTGTGGTTGCCCCATCAGACGTCACAGAGTAATTAGGTGTGGTGGTCCCATGAAGACGTCACAGAAGAGTGGGGTGTGGTGGCCCCTTGCAGACGTCACAGAAGAATGGGATGTGGTGGCCCTGTGCAGAAGTCACAGAAGAATGGGATGTGGTGGCCCTGTGCAGACGTCACAGAAGAATGGGGTGTGGTGGCCACATGCAGACGTCACAGAAGAATGGGGTATGGTGGCCCCGTGCAGATGTCACAGAAGAATGGGGTGTGGTCACCTCGTGCAGATGTCACAGAAGAATGGGATGTGGTGGCCCCGTGCAGATGTCACAGAAGAATGGGGTGTGGTCGCCTCGTGCAGACCTCACAGAAGAATGGGGTGTGGTGGCCCCGTGCAGACGTCACAGAAGAATGGGGTGTGGTGGCCCCGTGCAGACGTCACATAAGAATGGGGTGTGGTGGCCCCATGCAGACGTTACAGAAGAATGGGATGTGGTGGCCCTGTACAGACGTCACCAAAGAATGGGGGGGGGGTGGTCCCGTGAAGACATCACAGGAGAATGGGATGTGGTGGCCCCCGTGCAGACGTCACCGAAGAATGGGGTGTGGTGGCCCGTGCAGACATCACAGAAGAATGGGGTGTGGTGGCCCCATGCAGACGTCACAGAAGAATGGGGTGTGGCGGCCCCATGCAGACGTCACAGAAGAATGAGGTGTGGTGGCCCCATGCAGACGTCACAGAAGAATGGGGTATGGTGGCCCCGTGCAGACGTCACAGAAGAATGGGGTGTGGTGGCCCGTGCAGACGTCACAGAAGAATGAGGTGTGGTGGCTCCATGCAGATGTCACAGAAGAATGGGGGGTGGTGGCCCCATGCAGACGTTACAGAAGAATGCGGTGTGGTGGCCCCGTGCAGACGTCACAGAAGAATGGGGTGTGGTGGCCCCGTGCAGACGTCACAGAAGAATGGGGTGTGGTGGCCCCGTGCAGACGTCACAGAAGAATGGGGTATGGTGGCCCCGTGCAGACATCACAGATGAATGAGGTGTGGTGGCCCCGTGTAGACGTCACAGAAGAATGGGGTGTGGTGGCCTCATGCAGACGTTACAGAAGAATGAGGTGTGGTGGCCCCGTGCAGACGTTACAGAAGAATGAGGTGTGGTGGCCCCGTGCAGACGTCACAGAAGAATGGAGTATGGTGGCCCCGTGCAGACGTTACAGAAGAATGAGGTGTGGTGGCCCCGTGCAGACGTCACAGAAGAATGGGGTGTGGTGGCCCCATGCAGACGTCACAGAAGAATGAGGTGTGGTGGCCCCGTGCAGACGTCACAGAAGAATGGGGTGTGGTGGCCCCATGCAGACGTCACAGAAGAATGGGGTGTGGTGGCCCCATGCAGACGTCACAGAAGAATGAGGTGCGGTGGCCCCGTGCAGACGTTGCAGAAGAATGAGGTGTGGTGGCCCCGTGCAGACATCACAGAAGAATGGGGTGTGGTGGCCCCATGCAGACGTCACAGAAATACTGTGAGTCAATATGATTAAATGCAACTAACAGGAAGAACATTAATGCCACATAAAGGCCTTGAAACGTTTGCATAGATGCAGGACTGACAGTAATTATATAACAGACATGTATAAAGAGAAAGACATAGAAACGATTGAGAAAAATACTGTAAACATTTGGAAATGTAATACAGCAATATTATGACAGGGCTCGAAATTTGTCAAATTATATAACTGGGTGTTTAGACCACGACGGTGCTGGAACACATGTAGATGGAGACTTGGAATAGGTGCTGAGAAGACATACAATAAACACTTATTTGTGTTGAACTGTCAATTTTAATGATCAGAAAATTAGTGTTTCATACAGAAAACATTCATTGCAATAAAACAAAAAGTTTTCACAAATATTTGACCATAAAATGTACTTTGATTTCACATGTTTTGCCATGGCAAACAAAATATTCTATAAAAATAATGTCATAATGTTTGAAAACATGTGTTAAAGGGGCACTGTATTGATTGTGCTATTCCACAGCAGAAGTATTTTGTCGGCCGACTCTTGGGAGTGTGCGGCTATTTATAGAACAGTCTGATGCAGGCGATATGTTTGCCATCGTTAGTTCTCGGGAAAACAAGACAAGCATGTGCTACATCTAGTGATTGTGTTGTTGATAAGGATCTATTTATTTAGTGCTGTTAGTTTGCAACAGTATATGTCATAAACAAATCTGGCCAGTAAAGCGACTTAGTAAATTAGTCAATAACAAGAATGCGTTCAGAATTTACCAAACTTTCATGCACCATGGAGTTTGCCCAATACATTAGCCACCATGCAGTATGAAAGTTGTCACCACGTATATATAAATAACAAAGAAATAACTTAACAAATGGAGAAATACATGTTCACCTCATCAGCATGTTGCGCCACCTGGTGTCCTGGTATTGCAGTTAATTCAGCTCAGTAATGCCAATAAAGCTTGTTTTGAAAGTGGATGTTTTGTTTACTGTTTCAACATGCTCCCGGATCCAAATTACAAACGTTGTTACAAGCTTACTAAATAAATTAAATATATATAATTCACAGGCAGTATACTTCACATAGTTATTACAGTCTTAAGACAATTTTATTAATTAATAAATGAAAAACAGGGAACAGGCTGTCTACATTTAAAACTACTAACACTAACTACACCAAATTTAGAGTATGAATGATTGCCCAAATGAAACGAACATGCCATAAGTTATATTTAAGCCATTTGTTTGACTTTAGATGTGATTGGATAATCTTATAATTTTTTTTAATACACTGCCAACTGATAGATCGGTGACCAGCGATGACTACAGAAAGAGGCTGGTGGATGTCGGTGTCTGGGAGGAGATACTGACGACTGCCCCCAGAGTTAGGGCATAATATATCGATTTTGCCATGTAGCATACCCAGGGTGAGGGTACCAAAGCAGTGTAAGACATGGTGATGACCCACCTTTCATCTGAGATGATCTTTGCATCTTCAGTACCGGCCAACCACATACTGCATTCTGGAAGATCAATCATTTATTGGTATAAGTAAAAAGTCTCTTAATGCCAAAGTTTGCATGGCTCTAAGCTACAATCAGCCAAAAAGGCTAAAAATGAGCAGACACACACGCATGTGCGCACGCACACACACTGGTAATTCAATTTTTTTTAAGCAGATATTTTCACTTGTTTTTCAAAATTATGTTTTTTGACTTTGTACCTTCCATAAAATGGATGGCATACAATTACATTAAATTAGCTACAGGCATAACTATTTAACTATATTTTCAACAGCACTGCTGCTTTACACCAACACATGAAATGCATCTTCCACAAATCTGACTGTTTTATTGCACAATATTCAGTACTTATTGTAATTTTGTCTTTAGTTTTGCAAAACCAAATTACATGATAGACCCAACTTTCGCTGCATTATATTGTTAAAAGTAATCAAAGCCTCACAACTTACCTACGTAGCCCTTGAGTCTCTCGTCAATAATGAACATGGCTCTATCCAGCTCTTCTGGTGAACCACATGCAGTTCCCAGATCCTTCTTTTTCTCCACCAACATCAACAAAATCTCTGCAAATGGCGCAAGCATGACTTCCAATTTTGCACTCAACATTTGTAGAGATCTGCTGCATTCAAGAGACGACCCTCCTTCAGACATTTGCTGCTTTAGCTGCGAGTGCTTGTCCAGGAGAATACTTGCAAGGAAGCAACACTCATAATTAGACACGCTATCACAGGCTGAAGGAGACAACGTGTTCTCTGCTGTCAGCAGTACCCACAATGCACGGGACACATCTGAGTTCCACATTCGCAGCAAGATTTCCAACACGTTTTCGGCAACCGTTTCTGATACCTGGTTACAAAGGCTGGCAGTGATGAGAGGGAATTCATTACAGTTGTTCCTACCCAGTCCACCAGAATAAACTGTCACAGGTGGCAAACTGCACGAACTTGACGTCATGAGAGCTTCGAAACTGTCGGCAAATTCTCTGCTTTCTGCAACTGATTGCTTCATCACATAACATTGCCCATTGGAGATACATGACGACAGATTCAACAGTGCAACAAACAGCCTTGCCTTGTGCTCATTGGCTAAGCTATCCAGTCTAGCTACAGCCAAACACTGGACAAGTTCCGTGAGCAAGAATGAATCCATTCTGGCACCTGATGAAGTATCAGTGTTATTTCTGCACAGAAATTGACGTGCTCTTTGTTGTTGCTGAGTGAAATTACTTGAAGTGTTGCTACAGTGTTGCTGTGGATCAGAATTAAAGATAATTCTGTTGTCGTGAAGCAGCAGAAAGTTACACGTGTGAGCCAGAAGAGAGACATCTGTTGTGTTATTTCTTTCTCTGCTGTCACCAGATGTCACATGACTACAGAGGCTGAGCAAGAGATTCCGACTCACATTCCACTCCTTCATTGCCAGAACCTGGAAAACAACAACATATTGCTACATTGACAAACAAGATTATTATCTCTAACTATAATCGAGCTCGCATGTGTATGAATATGTGTGTGTGAACCTTAAGCTTTTCCTCATGGACAGATTGCATATCAGGCATCAAACTTTCAGCATTTTTTGAAATCCCCCTTTAGTACAGTTTTTTTTACCAGACTTGATAAATTAGTTATAAGATAACAAAACGTGAAATAGTGAATTCGATTTTCCATGGATCTTTCCACAAAACAACCCGTCAGAATTTCCAAGAATGAACGATACACACAAAAGTAATGTTCTCATTCAGCGACTGGCGAACTGGGAAGACTAGGTCTTGGTGACATCACGCTTTCTATCACAGTGGCTCTGTCTGTGCAATTTAAATGTTGTCTTCAACAAGGTTATTCTAGTAAACTGCTGGCATAATATTCTTGATTGTTGTTGGTAATAGTTAGTTTAATTAACTCTTTTAAAAACAAGTTTGTTTACCAAAAAGAAACATTTGCAAAATATGCACACAAAATCTAAGGTTTTGTAGTGGTGTAAAGATCAATTTTCATGCAGGTTGAATCCCGCTTACCTCAGCCAGCTGCTCAGTCCAGCCACACGTCTTGACCAGTTCAAAGTACAATGGTAAACCAAACGGTGGAATTCCTGCAGTCAGTGCTGAAATATCGTCATTCATGCACGGCAGCAGACCGTCATGCCAGAGGGCCGCAGTGGCTAGAATGGCTGTCAGCTTCAGCTTCCAGTGATGAGCTTCCACTGTGGTGAACTCACGCTGGACGCCGACAGTAATCTCTGTGACGACCCCTGCAATGACCTGCAGAGCTCCATCTCCACTGTGACGATCAAACTTTGACAGACCTTCATCGCAAAGCTGCACAAAACATTGTTCTCAATCAGTGGGGAAATCTCAACAAGTGATTTCTGCTCCGGAAAAAAGTAAGGAAAACAGACTAATGGTAGACTAGCACACCGGATATTGTTAATGAAAGATGGTCAAACATCTGGATATTTAACAATTTGGAGCATTTGTGAGGAAAATGCATTATGAATTATCTTATAAACTATATTGGCATGTCATGGATATTGATTATTAAAAAGCTAAATGTGCTAAGAATGTAAGCAATAGGTCGTTCATATGGAATTCATCGAAAATAATCGGTCTTCAGAAGCTACAGGAAAATATGTCTTTGGTGGCTTCTCTTTGGGCATGAGTTTTGTTTAGATATTTGTATAAAATTGTCAAAGATGACAGAATATAATAATCTCTTACCTTATCTGCCAGGGCAAACGCAGATTGTAGGACAGCAATCTCAGGAGAGAACTCCATGGCTAAGTTGTCTGGTCACCCGTGCCATGGTGAAATAGAAATGATATATTAGTCCACAAATTTACTTGATTGGTGCATTTTATCTATGTGTTATCAAATTAACACAATCTTACTGAATCTAGTCTTGTTTATCTGACTCTCATTCACCTTCATGAGTTTGGCCACTGAAAAATGGTCTGTCAGTTGTAAGAAGGCATGAAACTGGTTGGAATATTTCATTTTGTTATATGACCTATATTTATTTATCTACAGTTAATGATTTTTTATGTTATAATATAATATACTTGCATATTTGTTTTACAGGTCCTCTTCTAGTTTTTAAAAGCATTCCTTCCTACTTTGCCACCTCTTACATATACCGTCAGGACTGATTGTGCACAGGAATCCAATTATTTCCAGGACAGGCCTGGGGTGGGGAAGTGCGATCCATCAGGCATGCTACCCACAGACTGGAAAACAGCAAACGTATCTGCAATTTACAAGAAAGGAAGCAAAAATCAAGAGAACTACCGGCCAGTCAGTCGTGCATAGTAGGGAAAATAATGGAGGAAATAATCAGAGATACCATCACTAAACACTTGGAAGATAATGACCTGTTGAGTGACAAACAATTTGGTTTTATTAAATGTCGGTCTACAGTTCTCCAATTACTGGAAGTACTAGACTCATGGACTGAGACACTAGATAACAGTGGATGTACAGTGGATGTATTGATGTGATTTTATGAAAGCATTTGACAAAGTTCCACATCTACAACTTATAGAGAAACTCCAGAGCTATGGAATCCAAAGAAATATTCAAAGCTCAGTTGCAGCTCTGTTGGCCCACAGAAGACAACGTGTAAGGGTTCAATGATTCGTTTTCAGATTGGCATGATGTTATCAGCGGCATACCACAAGGATCGGTGATTGGCCCCCTACGTTTTGTTATATTTATCAAAGACTTACCTGATGTTATAAAGAACTCTGAAATATTCCTATTTGTGAAGCTCTTCCATCCAATTTACACTGAAAAGGATTGTACAAGACTTCAAGTTCAACAAGATCTTACCCATGCAGAACTTTGAACATATAAATATCTCTTAAAGTTCCACCCAGACAAATGCAGCCGTATGAGTATAGGATCACCAACCATAAGAAATGACAGCTACACACTGGGACCTAATCATACAATGCTGGCAAGTACGGACAAGGTGAAAGATATTGGCGTCATTTTTGACTCATTACTTAAATTCGAGGCACGTCAGAAAAAAATTAAAAACCAATTCAATGATGGGGATAATTCGTATTT
Source organism: Paraescarpia echinospica (assembly GCA_020002185.1). NCBI lineage: Eukaryota > Metazoa > Annelida > Polychaeta > Sabellida > Siboglinidae > Paraescarpia > Paraescarpia echinospica. The sequence continues at coordinate 61,986,618 of CM034540.1, read as the reverse complement.
TTCTACCGTTTTTGAATCTCTCGTCTGTCCACATGTTGAATATGCTCCGTTCTTAATGAAACACATTACAGCTCTTGAAAATGTTCAGTGTAGAGCAACCAAATTAATTCCCGGGTTTTAAAGATCTTGAATATAACGAACGTCTGCAAAGACTAAAATTACCAACGCTGGCATATCGTTGCCTCAGAGGAGACATGAGCATTGAGACATTGAAGCATATAAGATTTTAGAAGAGAAATATGATACAGCAGTGACATCAAACGTTATAACTTTGAGGGATAATGAATCATATACAAGAGGGCATCACCCAAAAATATGGATGATGTCGGTTAAACATAAAAAATTCATTTATACACCGATGCATGGAACAGCCTCCCAGTCTGTGGTAGAGGCTCCATCAGTCCAGTCCTTTGAGGGAAAATTAGACAAATTATGGATAAACCTCCCAATTAAGCTCGACTACACAGCCCACCCCTATCATAATAATAATAAGATAACTTCTATTGAGTCTAAATCCTTCGAAACCAATCTCAGGGGCGCATCAAAACAAAAGGATTGGTCAATCTCAAAATCGATAAGCAGTATTTCAATTGCCAACAGATGGGTCAAGGTGCTAGGGAGCTATGGTGGATAAGCAAGGTTGTAAAGATACGTTTCTAAATGACGACAAATTTTATATATATTTTCAACTGATCTAACACCAAGAGGGAGCACATTCCAAAGAGTCGGTGCAGCAACAGAAAAAGCCTTAGTTCCATGTTAGTGTTGACTCGAGGAACAAAAAGTAGGTCAGAACTAGATGACTGAAGCTGGATCTATAGGATTTGCAATAGTCAAGTCTGCTGCTAACAAGCGCTGTTGCAATAGTTTTCACAACAGAAAATGACATATACTGGCGAATACGGCGAAGATCACGAATATGATAAAAACAGCAGCGACACGTTTGAGATATATGTGTTGTCGGAAACTGAAGTTATCAAAGATCACTCCTAGATTCCGCACCGAGGTTGCTGGCGTGATATACTGATTCAAAATATGTGTAGGGAAAAAACCACCAAGTTTACTATGCTGCATTGGAATACCAATGATCAATTCAGTTTTATTTGCATTTAATTTCAACTTGCTGTCAGTCATCCAGTGGAAGATATCTTTAAGGCAATCACTAAGATGGTTAAGGGAGCGATTTGTATCCGGGGTAGCCAACAAAATGTAGATCTGAGTATCATCAGCATAACGATGATGATCCAAGTTATGTCTTTGTATAACAGAGCTTATTGGCGTGGTGTAAAGGGTAAAAAGCAAAGGTCCAAGAACAGAACCCTGGGGAACACCAAATAAAGCCGATGATGATGATGATGAGTGCAGCTGAAAATCAGTTCCCAATCTTTATAGTTTGGTATCTATCAGTTAGATATGAAAAAACCCAGCTTAGAGCTGTGCCAGATATGCAGTACCACTTTAATAAGCATTCAATGAGAATGTTGTGATCAATCATGTCAAAAGTGGCAGAGAGATCTAGTAAGGTAAGTGCAGTCACTTTACAATTATTAATGTTCAAGTTAATGTCATTATTAACCTTTAAGTGGGCAGTCTCTGTTGAATGAAACTGTCTATGTGCTGATTGTGACACATTAGTTAAGACATTTGTGCTAATGTGAGACCTTAGACGACTTGCTACAACCTTTTCTAGTATTTTGGAAATAAAGCTGAGGTTAGAAATAGATATATAACTATTCAGGTCTTGTTTAGGTAGAGATGACTTCTTAAGACATGGGCGTATTTGAAATCATCAGGAAAATGCAGTGATGCATTTATAATATTTGTTATAGGTCCAATTAATGAATCGAGACATGCTTTTAGCAATATTGTTGGAAATGGATCAAGTGCACAAGATTTATTTGGAGAGGACATAATTATTTTTCTAACTTCATCAACTGTTGCTGGTTCAAATGATACAAGCGGAAAATTAATTTGTGGAAAGTCCACACTGACATTACTTAAAGTATGACGTGGGAAAGCAGAATGAATAATACTGATTTTATTCTTAAGAATCACATAGAGACTTAATTGATACATGATCAGGTAGCGATGGAGCAGGCCGTCTATGTAGAATGTTATTTATGCAGTTCCATAACTGGCACGGGTTATCCGACTTATTTATGACCATGTTTGTACAATAATCTGATTCAGCTTTGGCCATTTGTCTGTTACAGACGTGACATTGCTTAGAATAGCGCGACCTGTCTAAAGGCGAGCGCGATTTGCGCCACACACTCTCTATATAACGACAATGCCTTTTAGATAGTAAAATTCCGGAAGTCATCTATGGAGCCGGTGGCCTTTCTGACACACATTTGGATTTCATAGGTGCATGTTTGTTAAGTAATGCATTGAGTACTTGACTGTACTGTTTATATAAGTCAGATAGATGTCCTTTTGGATATGTGATAAGGTCGGATTTAAGGATATCAGCCATTAAAGCTGTAATGTCAATCCTGTGAATGGCTCTGTAAGACACATTGTGTTTCGACTTTAATGAGGTTATAGAAACATTAACACTAGCAATGACAGTATGGTGTTCTGATAACCCATCTGAAACAGAAGGTGCTTGGATATTATTACAAGTTGAACGGGTTATCAAGAGGTCAAGCCAATGGCCATGTATATGTGTCGAAAAGGTAACATGTTGTTTCAAATCAAAGGATGCAAGAATATCATCAAACGTAGGTGTAGAAGATATATCCATATGAAGAAAATCACCAAGAATGTAAAATTCTGAATGAATAATTGTCAGATTTTCCAACAGATCCTGAAAGTCTTCAAAGAAAGAAAATAAAGTATGCGGAGAAAGAAGAATCTGACATTTCAGCACAGATGGACTAAAAACTGGAGTATTCAGGGTTGGAATGTAATTTAACTTTGAACTGCTGTGTTAATACACTTACACTTACAGGTTAATGGGCTGATTTAGGCCATTGGCCTTTGTTGGTGCCCATATCCTAGGCTATTCCAGTGCTTGTCGAGTCTAGCCTTAAACTGTGTGACGGTCTTGGCATCTACCACATGTTGTGGGAGCCTGTTCCATTGATCCACGACTCTAACTGAGAAGTAATTCTGTCTGGCCAGCAGTCTTGTTCTTTGCTTGAAAAGCTTTCTCGTGTGTCCTCGTGTTGCTGTACTGTCTCTCTCCTGGAAGAACTGACGAGCTTCAACTTTGTCGATTCCGTTAAGTATTTTGTACGTTTCAATAAGGTCGCCTCTCTGACGTCGGTAATACAACGATTGTAGTTTCAGTTGTTGTAATCGCTGTTCATATGTGAGCTTTGCTATGCTAGTAACCAGCTTTGTTGCTCTTCGCTGTACCTTTTCGAGGATGTCGATGTCCTTTGCCAGATATGGGCACCATGCTTGTACACAAAACTCGAGGTGTGGACGGACGTATGCCCGGTAGAGTGTCACAAATGAATTCTTGGTCATGTGCTTAAAAGTTCTCTTTATCATGCCAAGAGCTTGCATGGCTTTCTTTGCTGCTTTCTGGCATTGCACTGTTGGTTTTAGGTTAGTGGTTACCCACACACCAACGTCCTTTTCCTCTTTTGTCGTCTCGAGGTTCACTCTGGCTCCAGTCTGGTGAGTCATGGTGTACGTATTGTGTGGTGGTTTCCCCACTTGCATTAACTTGCATTTCTCAGGGTTGAATTGTAGCAACCACTCTTTACTCCAGTCTTCCAGGGTGTCAATGTCAGTTTGCAGTTGGTCTTGGTCTTCCTGGTTACGGATCGTTGTGTACAGCTTCGTGTCATCGGCAAACATCTTGATTCTGCAGTGAACCAGGTCTGGGATGTCATTCACGTAGAGAATAAAAAGAAGCGGTCCTATGACAGATCCCTGCGGAACTCCACTTGTGACGGGGGCCCACTCTGACTTAGTTCCGTTGAGTACCACCTGCTGGGTTCTATTAGTCAGGAAAGTTTCCAGCCATCGAACCACTTTGCCTCGAATGCCGTAGGCTTCTAGGTTCTTTACCAGTCTGTAGTGAGGAACTGTGTCAAACGCTTTCTTGTAGTCCAGGTATATGACGTCCAGTCCGTATCCCTCGTCCAGTGTTCGTGTCCATTCCTCAAAGGTCTCTAGTAGGTTGGTCAAACAGGACTTTCCTTCAAGAAACCCATGCTGGTTATCGTTGATGATGCTATGTTCCTTGAGAAACTTGATCATGGTTTCTCTGACGATTGCTTCCAGAGTCTTGCAGGGTATGGATGTTAGGCTGATTGGACGGTAGTTTCCGGCCTTCTCTTTTGACCCCTTCTTGAAAATTGGTGTGACTAGGGCTTGTTTCCAGTCTGTAGGGATTTGACCAGTGTCTAATGATTGGCGAAATATCCAGTACATCGGCTTGGCAAGGGTTTTGCTGCACTCTTTCAATACCCATGGGTGCAACCCGTCTGGGCCTGGCGCCTTGTTGGGATGAATACTTTGTAGTTTCTTGTGTACAATCTCTTCTGTAAATATGATGTCGGCTACACCCTCGTTTGTTCTTTGTTGAAATTCTGGGATGGTGGACGTATCCTCATTTACAAACACTGACTTGAAAAAGTCACCCAGTACATTTGCTTTTTCCTGGTCATTTTCTGTTAATCTGCCGTCTTCTGTCTCCAGCTGGCTTACTGTCACCTTTACCTTCTGTTTCGATCTCAGGTAACCGTAGAGTTTCTTTGGTTCCTTCTTGAAATTGTTGATTAGTTTCTCCTCGTAGTCCTTCTGTGCTTGTCTAATCTTGGTGTTTGTCTCGTTTCTCTGTTTGACATATGCAGTATAGTCTCTGTCCAGCCCCGAACTTTTGTAGCGTTTGTATAGGTCATACTTTCTCTTCACTGTTCTCAACATTTGTTTACTCCACCATGGAGGTTTGTTGGCCATCTTGCGTTTCGGTTTCCTGAGAGGGACATTTTCTCTCACTGCCTTTGAGATCTCCTTCTTGAGTTTAGTCCAATTAGTGTTTACACTGTTTCCCTGAAACTTACTCTCCCAGTCAATCTTGCTCAGGGATTCATTGATTGCTTCGTAGTTGCCTTTGGGGTAGTTTCTCGAACCGCTTGGTCTGTTGTTGACTGGTGGTTCTGCATAGCATGTGTAAGTCCACAGTAAGGACTCATGGTCGCTACACCCCAGTGGTGGTAGATGAGTGACTTTGTCAACCATGTATTGTTCATTTGAAAACACTAGATCAAGTGTAGAAGGTTGTTGGCCCGGTCTCAGTCTGGTCGGTTTGACAACGTGTTGAGTCAGGTAGGCGTCTTGCGTTGCATCAAAAAACTTGGCTGCTGTGGAGTGTTCGCTCCCACTTACTGTGTGGTCTTCCCATTTAATCTCTGGAAAGTTGAAGTCTCCCATCAGCAGGATGTGTGAGTATCCATGCATTTCTTGCAAATGTTTTATTGCGTCTATTAGTCTGGTGTTGTTCTCGTCGGTTGACTTCTGTGTCCTATACACAATTCCTGCTAACAGCTGGTCTTTGTTGTTTAGCTTAACTGACACCCACATTGAGTCTTCTATTTCCAGGTTGTTCATTTCTTGGCAGGGCATGGCTGGTAGGTCTTTGTGTATATACATTAGTACTCCGCCACCAATAGATTCCCTTCTGTCACTTCTGAACATATTGTAGGCGTCCAGGTTCATCTCACAGTCACCTATATCTGAACTGCACCATGTTTCTGTGATTCCTATGATTTTCGGTTCGTAACTCTGAATTTGTGCTTGGAACTCGTGAAACTTGTTTTTTATACTTTGTGCATTTGCTTGATAACACTTAAACATGGAACTTTGTGCTTGTGCTTGATTATTTACACTGTTCGTTGTCAGGTTTGGGTGTCTCATTGGCTTGGGGGGGTTTCTTGGGTGCGTACCCTCCTCTGCACTATTCTCCCGTTTTTTATCATATACCTGTTTTCTCCAGAATCAATGTTTTTCTCAGTTAGTTCTGCCCGAAGAGCCTTGTCTTTCTCTCTCTCCTTTGGGGTCATGTCAGGTGTGATGAACACTTTCCTGATGTTGCTGGGGTTGTTTTCATTCCGGAGTTTGGTACAGTTTTTCATGATGGCTGCTTTTTCCTGGTCATTTCCTACCTGCACCATCAGCAGCCTTGGTCGCGTTCCTTTCTTGCCTAACCTTACTGCACGCTTGATGTCCGCCGTCACCCCCAGGTACTCTTCGAAGATAGACTTCATGTGATCCATGTCTTGTTGTTTCCGTTCTTGTCCTTCATCCGATGTTGGTTCTGGTATGTTGTGGACTATCACATTGAGACGCCTTTTTGCTTTGTCGTTTTCTTCTCCCATGTAGTTTCCCACTGCTGCCTCAATACTGCTTTGGGTTAACTCACTCAGTGGTTTGATTCTGTCCTCGACACTTGATGCAAGTTCAGAAAGCTTTTCATCTACTCTCGCCTCTAGCGCACAGCAGGTGACGTCCATCTTGGTTTCCACGTTTCCTTCAACCACTTCCAGCTTGTGTTCTACTACTTTCAGCCTCGTCTCGAATTTGTTCTGTTTTTCCCGCACATCGTTAAAGAATCTCAAGGTCATGTTCACTTTAGGTTGGCATTTGGTACAGAAAAACATTATTTTGGGTGACGATCCAGATAACATATTATATTCAGTTGCGTTTAGCCCTGCACATACACTGTGCTCCCACCTGCTGCACCACTGACACTCGGCTCCGTTGTCCACCTGTGTAACAACTTTCCCGCAAGTTACACAATTGTCATCTGTGTCTGTGTCATGTTCATTAGTATTGATCGTGGTATTGGCACTCACAACTATATCATCATCTTGCCTTACCGGAGATTCTGCGTCTTCGTTGCTTCTTCCGGCTTTGCTTTCGGCTCTCCCGCGGTTGCGGTCATGTTTGTTATGATCCGGTGCCGTCGATTGGGACAATTTTTCGTGTTGCTTGCTCTTTACACTAGCACTGTTTTTTCTGGGTTTTTCCATCTAGCCTAATACTGGACAGGGCAACCAACAAAAAGCCTGGCTAAAACAACTACCATACAACCTGCGATCCGCTTCTTCAATCTTTTTTCTCAGCTTCGAAAAACAGCGTGCCTCGTTACCAGCCTCGTTCTCCCTTACCTTAATAGAAAGCCAACATCACCGTTTGTTTGTGAATGGTGGTCGTTACAGGACTACAAGTGTAATTTTGTTTAAACAGTGTACGTATGGCACTGACAGATGACTTTGAGGGGTAGTTTAGTGGCTCGACTTAGTCTTAGACTTAGTCTTAGAGTCAGACTTAGTCAGTTACTAGTTAGTGGTCGTTTTCATGGTTAGGTCAGAAAGTTAAAGATCGTCCATTTTATATTTGACGAGTTTGCTTCAGTTACATTGACATTGGTTGTCAAGACATCTCTGATCCAGGTTCTCTTGTGCTACAAACGGTGGCGCCACATAACAAAATTGGTTTATGCGAGGCTTCTTACAAGTTACAAGTCGATTATAAATGGGCGATATTCGGGAATTATATATAAACGTTTACCATTCAGCATGTTATTTGCGAGAGGATAAACTGCTGCCGTTATTACAACACGTGTGTAACATAACGACAACGCAGCACGATGACAACATTATTAAATACAGATGCAACTGCAAACAACCTACGGCGTCAAAGTGGGAAACGTGTTTACATCGTCGATAAATACCCATCAGTGACGGTAGAGGGCGCGGAAGCGAATGCCAGACAACTCGGCCCACGGACAACTCGGCCCGAGACAACTCGGCCCTGGCCGAGTCGTCTCGAGACATCTCGGCCCCATCCTGAGACAACTCGGCCCCCGCAGGTCGGCTCGATGAAAAATGTCACGAGACAATAAATATTTAACATCATTATTTATTCATATTTAAACTAACTAAGCCACCCAACGGTCTTTGATCAGAGTTTTTCACCAGATCGCATGAATGTTCAGTTATTCACACGTACTCCGAGAGTACGTAGCATATGCCAATTACCCCGTTGTGTCGTTTCATAGATCAAAACACACACATAGGGTGTTTGAACTTCAGCACTTTCTGACAAAACTGGTTTACCTTCCCTTTGATGACGAGTACATGAATTAAAATAGCTCAAAGTCGATAGTTACTGAGCAGATCTTGAGTGTCAGTTTTGCACAAACCAAGTTCGAAACAGCAATAAGACTCGTATATTGACTGACTGATTGACCTCTCAAATCACCTATTTTGATCATGAAGATTTTTAAAGATATTGTTGAAAAAAATCACTATAATTGTTGTTGTTGTTCTCCACATGAATCCCCGTCGTCATGGGGTGAGACTGGCCATGGTTCCGTTCCTTTTTACTCATCATTGTATTCAATCTTACTAAATAAAGTTGCTTAAAATTACCAAGTAATCGTATTCGTACTCAATCATAATTAATCTTAATGCTTACCATATGTGTGTGACGCATATATTGATCCTTGTGAATGTCTCTACTATAATAACTTCCCCCCAAATCTAAGTTGTTAGCATACAGTAACATACTGTATATTCCAGTTGTTTGCATAATCTTGGTTGTTATTGAAAGTGTGAAAAGATCAGTCGGATGATACATTCTGACAGCTTCAGAATTATTTGCTCAACGAAACAATGACGGAGTCGCAAGCAAGTTACCCCTCTGTGTCCATTCACACATTTATAAGTTAGGGTGGGGTAAGGCGCCTATACGAGGCGAGACGCCCACCGGTCCTATCTACGTAACAACGGTTCAGATTGGCACTATAGTTTGTGTAAATCCGTGCTGCCAAACAGCGGATGAACAGAAACATAAAAAGAAAGAAGACTTTCACAATCGTGAGTACAAAATGTGACTTTGTTGATTTGTAGGTTTAAAATAGTAAAAAAGGTGATTTCCTGTTTCGCTGTAAAACTCAGTGGTTATCATAAATAACCATAACAAATATGATTCTCTTACGATAAATATGTAGACTAACATTTGGTAACTGTTAAATGAGCGATAATTAAACAGCAGACTACATACAGCTATTTTACTGTCGCACGTGCCTGGGGGCAAGACGCTCTTTTTGAATGGGGTAAGACGCCTACCATGGGCGTCTTGCCCCACCATATAATAATCACATATGATATCGCGTTAATTGTGTGTGTGTGTGTGTGTGTGTGTGTGTGTGTGTGTGTGTGTGTGTGTGTGTGTGTGTGTGTGTGTGTGTGTGTGTGTGTGTGTGTATTTCTTACATTATATAATAGTCTAGCAATATTCCTCTCTACTTCGTTTTTCAGGGCAATGGTTCGGTCATACAAAAGAAAGACGGAGAGGGGAAAGTATGGTGACGGTCAGCTCGGCGAAGCTCTTCGTGCAGTTAGGGTGGGCATTCCTTTAATAAGAGCAAGCAAGCAGTTTGGAATACCAGCTCGTACCTTGCGGAGGCATAGAGACAACGCAGTGACCTCCCCTGGAACTTTGAAACTCGGTCCCAGGACTGTTATTCTTGGAGATGACGTCGAGGAAGCCCTGTACGAACATATCAAAGAGATGGAACGTCGAATGTACGGCTTGACACTGTTGATGTAAGACGTCTCGCTTATGAGATTGCCGACAAAACTGGTGTGAACAACCTGTTCAACGAAACAACTAAGATGGCCGGTAAAGACTGGATTTCGCCATAAAGAAACCGCAGGCTACCAACATTGCTCGCGCTCTTGGCTTTAACAAGCCACGAGTAAATGCGTTCTTCGAAATTTACCGCTCGGTTTTGGAGACGGCGCAATACACGCCAAGTCGATTGTTGAATATGGATGAGACTGGTATCACAAACGTCCAAAGACCAGGGGAAATCGTTGCGACCAAAGGAGCAAGACACGTTGAAAAGGTCACCACCCAGCAAACACATGACGTCCAGGCAATGTTGCCGTTTGGTCGCCGTACGGTAACGTCAGAAATTACGTTGCACAACGGTTGTGACAACGTCACGTTGCAACGCTGGGTGGTGACGTACAGGCAACGTTGTAACGTTACGTCTTCTGGACGTACCTTAATGGTCGCAAAATGACGTCTACCCGTGACGTTGTGCAGACGTTGTGGCAACGTAATCGCAGTTCAGTAATTATTTTTGCATTCTGATAATTAATCCAAATGGTGTATATATTTTGGCAACATAAAATCATCATAAATTATAATATAGACAAAATTAAATTTACATTTGTAAAAAACTGTATACATACATACTGGTCTAGAATACGAAGTAGTAACATTGATGACGACTCAGTATCCTCAACTAACGGTTTTACACAAATGAGCCAAATCGCCGGTGACTAATGTAAACAACCGTAATATTAAAATTTATCGGGCGAAATTGTAAGTAACTTTTACACTAATCACCACAGGAAAGTTAACGAACAGACCATGGTGTTTTTACATGCAGTGAATGCGTTGCGTGTTGTCGCATAGTGAAGATTTTTGAACACGATTAGGCAAAAACCGGGTGCTTCCGTTTCGCGCGTGAAGTGATTAATCGTCTTAGAGTTAGACTTACGAATGTAGTAAGCATTTCACAAACGCAACTTATGTGACGCTTTGCTTGCATGTCATTGATGAAATAAGTGGTTCTGATGAATAATACTGATACGTTGCTGAACGATTTCAAAAAGTTTTGGTGAAAACTACATATTTGTAACTTATGGTTGCGTTAGGCAGAAATTAACCGTTACTAGGCGTCGGCATCATCATTCGTTACCGAGTGGTCCACTATGAAAGTAGGCCACACTCACACTGGCTACGCCACACTAACATTTTGTGTGGCGTGTTCATTTGATGACTGGAAACATTCTAAAGCATAAATGTGTTTAGGAATTAAGTAATTACTGCTGCGGGAGGGAGAGTTGTTGGGCCGTTGACAAATATTGAACTCAGTCCGGCCCCCCACCCTCCGGGTGAAGGTTGACAGGCCGTGTCCCGGGTGTTTCGGCCCATGACAGGTTCGGCCCACACTCATACACAGACTCACGCATAGCATACATTGCAACTGTCAGTTAGGATGGTGTATTTTATTACAGTTTACTATTTCCATTGTTATGAAATATGTGAAAACTTTGGAGGAAAAGTTAAGCATGTTCTATATACAATTTAATTAATACTGACAATTTAATTGATATTTAATGAAATGGAATAAGAACAACTATGGCTTGAATTCATGTTATATTACATCCTGCTATCTATTACCATGTCCACCAAGCCAAAAACAATCAAAAAAATCAATGAATTAGAAATTCCACATTTAATGCTGTACATCCGGACATTTTCGAATATGCATATTTTTGGCGCGCTTTTCGGGATACCGAGATGTGACGTCACTTATGACCCACACTCGCATCAGGCCGACCCTTTCCATGCATTCAGAGCATGTTTATATAAAAACGAGCGTCAGAACGAGTACAAAATTCCGATGAAATACAAACACTAGTCATCATAGGGAACAGCCCACATGAATCGAATTTTATTCAAAACAATGAATGCGAATGTGCCTACAAGTCGACTAGGTTTCGCCGAGCTTGGGCTCGTTTTCAGAATAATTATATCGAATGCAACCAACGAGAGATTATCTACACCAATAAACATACATAGCAAACATATATTATATCCAGCTACAGAAAGTAACGTGTATAATCTCGTAATATCACTAGAATATCGATGTTTGAAGGAGGAGTTGTATCGTAACAACTTAAATCAGTGAGTGTATTTCTGTAGGCCCTGCTAGCTCAGTTAGTAAAGGCGTTGGTTCCTTAGCATTTATTTTGCAATCGGGTGACGCCGGTTCAAACCCAACACCAAACCGTTGATTTTGTTTACACTTTTTTGGTTTATGTTTTCGCGAAGTAATATAAACCAAATCATTTTGATACTATGATGCACTGTTTGTAAATATGTTGGTAGTAATTATTTATTCGCCACAAAAATGAAAATATGGTAATTATATATAATGTTTCTAAATTGTATTTATCCAGACAGATTACCATTTGTTTTCATATATATAATTACAATATATTACCGTACAATATATATACAATTACTAAATTATATATCCATTACATTATATTTGTTTGGATGAATGAAATTTAGAAAAATCGTTATATAATTCCCATATTTTCATTTTTGTGGCGAATAAATAATTACTACCAAAATATTTATAAACAGTGCATCATGGTATAAAATGATTTGGTTTATATTACTTCGTGAAAACATAAACCAAAAAAGTGTAAAAAATAAATGGTTTGGAGTGGGGTTTGAACCGGCGTCGTCCGATTGCAAAATAAACGCTAAGGAACCAACGCCTTTAACAAACAAGCTAACAGGACCGATAGAAATTCACTCACTGATTTAAGTGGTTATGATAAATTGAACAACTCCTCCTTCATACATCGATATTCTAGTGATATTAGGAGATTATACACGTTACTTTCTGTAGCTGGATACGATATGTGTTTGCTATGTATGTTTATTGGTGTAGATTATCTCTCGTTGGTTGCATTCGATATAATTATTCTGAAAACGAGCCCAAGCTCGGCGAAACCTAGTCGACTTGTAAGCACATTCGCATTCATTGTTTTGAATAAAATTCGATTCATGTGGAACGGTAAAATAACTGCTTGTTCCTCTATGATGACTAGTGTTTGTATTCCATCGGAATATTGCACAATAACTCATTCTGACGCTCGTTTCGACCCAAAAGCTATACTTGTAAACATGCTCTGAATGCATGGAAAGGGTCGGCCTGATGCGAGTGTGGGTCATAAGTGACGTCCCGATACCACGTGATCGCCTAGCTCATTAAATTTTATTTTCCGCGGGAATCGCTACACAGACGGGTTTAAAATCGAATTTATGCTACAAATGTATTTTTCTGTAATTTTTTAGTGTTGTCAAATGTTACATACAAGGTTAAACTGTGTGTACACATGAAAAAAGGATTTTAGCTAATGCCTTATTTTTATTTCCTTTAAGGCATGTAAATTAAGCAATAATGTTTCAAATTAAAGGGTGTGTGAAATGCTTGAACAACTATTGCCCAAACATAAAAACGTACCATTTACAGAATGTATGACCATGATTTGATGAGGATGGAGCCACGATATATTTTTTATGATTTTACAAACTTGGACATCATCGCCACTGGGCATTTGGTTTGACTAGCTCCTATCTATAATCAATGCAACTTTTTTTTTTTTCATTTTGTTTCATTAATAGATATGTCCCACACCCTACCCAGCCAACCCCATAGGGTGATTAATCAGGGGGACATTAGAGGCCACTGGGCAGTTTCTGATACTGACCACTTAACTTCATTCATAGAATACATTATGTTGCTAAATGCGTAATATGGCATAATAACCCAATAGCGTAGATTAAGCATCACAGTACAGAACACAGTATCTGACTAAACATGATTAGCACTGTATACTCTGCAAGTTATATGACCAGCATGATGCAAACATTCTAAAACTCATTAAGGCCACTACTGTTTACAGGCAGCCAGTGGGGGTCAACTGCAGCATCACCTGGTGCTTGCACAAAGCAATTCTCCATATAGTAAAAACCCTTATATATAATTTAAATAATTACTTTAAACATCCAACTAAGATTATATCAAATAATGGACTGTCTTCCACTTAACAATGTGGTCTAATTATAAAAGGGAAATAATAACTTAAGAGTACTACTGAACAGGTTGACACTCACCAAAATTAAATGTCTCCTCCGGGTTGTGTGAAACCCGAGCCAGCCTAGCAAACAGCTGCTGTGCCCTAGGGATAGTTTATCTCATACTGTTCAAGTAATTGGTTAATCATAGTAATTCATTATTTAAATATAATTATAATCACATCCTCACACCAACAAATATTGAAATTAAATTACAAGTGCACACTTTTTTTATTATTAAGCAATTTATGTGACATCGCTTATTGATAGCAGAACTGGTAACGTTGGCCATCCCACTCCACTTTATATTTATATCCATATCTATACATTCTTGACAAGAAAAACCCAAACCATGAAATTCTAGCTGTTGGTCTGTTGAATTCATGCTCACATATCAAAGGGATGTCCATAAATTGCCGTAACACTCGTTTGTTTTTGACAGCGTGATCCTGACTGGCCATCATGGATTTGACTGTTCATTTTTTTTTCATGCCCCCATTGAATTGAATTTCACATTATTTTACCTCTCTCCACTGTGGTCCTACATTTAAATGCAATAGCCCTAAGCTATTCCCTGTAGAAGAACATCTGTGGTAGGAATTTTATGTAGATTTGCGTTTGTCCTTATAAATGGATTCTCAGAGTTTGGAAATGATGACATGGATCTATACGAGTACACATTTATTGAAGATGGCTCGACACTATTGACTAACTTATTCCATCATTTAATTCGAGGGGTATTCCATTAAAATATTTTTCCTCGCCTCCAGTCATCTGAAATGGTAAAATATAATTATGTCATATTTAGATATCCCTCAAATTTCTACCCTCCCCAACTAGATTTAAATGGTAATTACTTGTTAATGTATTAAACTAATCATAATGCCTAATTTGCAGAATCGTGCCACAGAAAGCACAGTGCCAACAGGATCACGAATGACAGTCACACCATTGGCATCAGACGAAGATCAGTGATTCGCAGAATCAAAGAGACTTGCAGTGATAAAGAAACCCAATCGAGACGAGGACGATAATTAAATATTGATTTTTGTATAACTTCAGTAAAAATAAATTTATTTTCAAATGAAATTGACTGTCTCATGTAATTCATATTTTGAAAAGGAATTACTACAAAGATCGTAGATGTCTGAAAAGGGGGTGGGGTGGTCGTGCAAAAGTTGCTGGAAGGTGCATAAAAGGTTGTGTAATGGTTGCTGGAAGGTTCCAAAAAGGTTGTGGGAAGGTCAACGATAGGTTGTGTAATGGTTGCTGGAAGGTTCCAAAAAGGTTGTGGGAAGGTCACCTATAGGTTGTGTAATGGTTGCTGGAAGGTTCCAAAAACGTTGTGGGAAGGTCACCAATAGGTTGTGTATTGGTTGCTAGAAGGTCACTTCACAACGTTGTCGCAACGTCGATGGGAGTCCACACAATTACGTTGTAGCAACGTCACTTCACAACGTCATCATAACCAAAACGTGACGTTGTGGCAACGTCGTCACAACGTAATTTTGTTTGCTGGGCAGTGGGGAACGTGGCGCTACAGTGACAGTCGTGTGTGCCATCAATGCAGCAGGTCGTTACCTGCCACCAATGTTTATTTTTCCACGAAAGAAGATGGTGGAAGCTTTAATGAACGGGGCACCACCTGAATCTGTAGGCCACTGCAGTCCGAATGGCTGGATTGATGCAGACTTGTTCGTCAAATGGCTTGAACATTTCGCTGCGTCGATCAATGCGTGTGTAGAAAATCAACAAATCATAATCATGGATGGCCACCACAGCCATAAAACACTGGCTGCGGTTAACTACGCGAGGTCCAAAGGCATACATCTGCTAGTTCTGCCACCTCATTGCACTCATAGGATGCAACTGCTCGACACAACGTTCTTCAAATCATTGAAGACCGCTTACAACAATGCAGTAGACAGCTGGATGGTCACCAATCCAGGTCGGCGAATGTCGTTTTTTTTGAAAAAACATCACTAGAAAAGCAGAAAATATCAGGCAGAGGGGAAACATGCAGCAAACTTATGACACCGACATATGCTGTGCTGTGAAGCTCACGGAAAATTTAGTATTACGAAAACATGGCGTGAACTAATCTGCGATTCTGTCTATGAAAGTATTTACTGCGCCAGTATAGACAACTAGTATATCAACGAACAGCAAAGAACATTTATTAACGCATCAAAACAGTGCGCGTAAACATGCCGGAGAGCGAGACCAGTAACGTGACTCGTTGAGCCGCAATTCCACAGATCTACATATATGGATATGACGATAGACTGGCGCTGGATAATCGGCTAATATAACCATATAATGTTAGCCTGGACTGTAACAGAAATATTTACATTACTTAAAAATGAGCTAAGTCCGTGGACGCAGAAGTAGTGTCAGAACGAGGGCCGAGTTGTCTCAGGATGGAGCCGAGTTGTTTCGAGGCGACTCGGCCCGGGCCGAGTTGTCTCGGGCCGACTTGTCCGAGGGCCGAGTTGTCCGCCTACCCGCGGAAGCCGGTGTCATACCAGCGCCATGGCCTTGAGGAAAGTTTGCTCGTGTAAGTATTTCCATTACTCTCAGAAATAAAAGTGTTTACCTTTCCTTTATACCAGAACGTGTTAACAGTTTGTTGATTATTTATTCTAGTTTAAGTTAATCGTTGCAGCTTTGCCATTTTGTGTGGTACAGTGCCAGCAACATGTACTACTACATATTATCGCCCAAACCACCACGATTATAATATTTTTGTGGGTCAACTGTAGTCCTAGACATAGTATTCTGGAGTATCTGGACTGCTATTTCTGTAAGTGTTTGTCATTTAATTGAATCATTGTTTCTAGAAACTTTGTAGAAAACATTTTATGGAAGCACCGTGCCAATATACTGTGTCTGAGACTTCAGCCTCAGGGCGATCTTTTCTAATAATAATTCCGTTTTTTAATATAGCGCTTTTTAAGTAAGTAAATACTAATTAAAGCACTTAACATATTAAAATGACGTGTTGACTAAATGCTAAAATATTTTACTTTCTGACCTAACCATGAAAACTTCTCACACATCTTACATACATATACACACACTAAGTTACAACAAAACTTATTTTACATTCCTACCACGATCAAATTTTGCAAAACACTCAAGCAAAACTTGACTTCTATGGCGGCGACTATCTGTTGCTCCGCGGTTACCATAAAATCAATATTGTGGTAAGCTTCACAGAAATTCCATACAGTGGCGCTATCATTACTGCATGCGTGTTCGCGCGCGAAATATATATAATATATCGTTAATATAAATGGGTGCGTGAATGTGTGTGCATGTGTTAATTATAATATTGGCATTGTTTCTGTTAAAAAGTAGCTCGATTAACTAAGGCATAATTATTATCATCAGTATGGTTTGCAGGTAATGAAAGATTTCTACTTACTTAATGTAAAAAACAAAGTTAATCTTACGAATAGCCAATAATTGTGTTCCCGTGGGTCAATTCTTTTTCAGATGACCAACGCATGAGTTGGTGCTCCAATGACTGACACCATTTTTGGGGGCATTCAGACTTAGGATGAATCATATATATTCATTTATGTAAACATTGTTTTAAATTTTAATAAGCTGGGAAAGTAATTTCCGTAATTAGTTAATGTGACAAACTCAACTTAGAAGAATGGCAGCAAATTGTGCATAATGATTGTCCAAGCTTGGCAAAATGCACAATTTAATAATATGTTGACATAAATGAATATATATGATTCATCCTAAGTCTGAATGCCACCCAAAATTGTGTCATTCGTTGGAGCACCAACTCGTGCGTAGGACATCAACTGAAAAATAATTTTTCATGAGACAATGTAAATCAGTTCATATTGTATAAATATAGACAGCAAACGCAGCTTAGCAAGACTTCTACCTTGGCTGCTGTCATCCAACATATGGCGTCTGTGTCACGTCAACATTAGTGTTAACATTGTGATTACTAGTATATTGACACCTGAAACAACCAAATGTCAACTATTAGAACAATTGACGTAGTGTTTGTACACATACCTAATAATGCATAACAATAAAAGACATAATTTTCATATAGCAACATATAAACAGCAGTCTCCGTGCTGAAAACCCAATTGACGGTGACCAAACTTGGACAATGAAATATAAACAAAGCCCAACTCATCCATGTTATCGCTCATTCAGTTGCATTTCGAACATAATGTCAACTTACCCTTAGTTCATCTGTCAGAAATGTCCCATCCAATGAAATAATACTGCACATTTTGTCAATAGTAAACAACTATGATGTCCAAGGCGCCACCATTTTTGAAGGTCCACAGGTGGTGAACTTCTGTTGCGAATTTTTTTTTAATGCAAGCACATGTTGAACATTCCCACAATTCATAGCTCAAATATGAAGGAATTAGCCAGTATTAGTCTCTTAAGTAACCGTAAGATGGGGCCACTGCAAGAGGCTTTATTTCCACTGGGCGCTCTCGGGCGCTCTGAGGAGAAAACACCCGGGTGTTTTCGAATGTGCAGGGTCTAATGGGTTAATGGCATTGGTTGTTGTGGCAGTTATAACATAATTTGGTAAGTCATTCCAGGGTTTAACCACTTTTTGACTGAAGAAATGTTGCCTGACTTGTAGCCTAGATTTGATTTGAAGAGTTTTAGTGTGTTTCTTTGGATTGAAATAGTTTCTGCTTCTGGAAGTATTGTCCATATTGAATATGTTCTTTCCCTGTTAAGAGTTTGTAGCATTCAGTCAAATCGCCTCTGAGGCGTCTCTGCTGTAGGGAATACAGCTTAAGTCCACTCACACAACTTGTTTATATCCTGCTGTAATACTGTATGATCAAAGTCAGTCGTCAAGGCTCTCCATATCTTCATATCACCTGCAAACATCTTAACTTCACTATCAATGTTTTCCGGGACGTCATTTACATACACAAGAAACAGAAGTCTCCCTAACAGTAACACAGATCCTTGAGGAACACCACTCCTTACATAAGACTTACTTTGATCCCCTCAATCTCACTCTCATCTGTTGTCCAGTCAAGAAGTCACCAATCCGTTGTAGAACTTTTCCATTCATGCCATAACCCTTGCAGCTTGTGTATCGAGCGCTTGTGTGGCACTGTGTCGAAGGCCTTCTGGTAATCCAGGCAAACTGCATCAACCCCATAATCATTGTCTAATGCTTCAGTCCAAGCTTCAAATATTTCAAGAAGATTGCTCAAGCAGGATCTTTCCGCTGTAAAACCATGTTGTTTGGTTGTAAACAAGTCGTGCTGGTCGATATGACTCAGAATGTGATCCTTCAGTATTGATTCAAACACTTTGCATGGTGTACACATTAGTGGTACTGGCCTGTAATTCTCTGCTTTGGCTCGATTTCCTTTTTTGAAGATATGTGTAACTTCTGTAACTTCTGCAGTTTTCCAGTCGCGTGGGACCTTTCCCTCATTCAGTGATTTCCTAGAAATCAAATACAGTGGCTTTGCTAATTGTCTGGCACATTCTTTTAGTAACTTTGGGTTCATTTTGTGAGGTCCTGGACACTTGTCTGGTTGTAGTTCATGTAACTTGTTACATACATCCTCCACACTGAATTCTATATCATTGACAACATCTTTATCACTCACTCTACTACCAAATGCTGGAGGGTCAGTATCTTTCTGTATGAAAATTGATTTGGAAAAGTCACACAACACTTCTGTGGTTTCCTTGTCAGGTTCACAAGTCCACCCACGTGTGCTTTTAACATGATCCAACATTCATTTCCACATCTGTCTTCAAATAGACTGTCCCACTGAAACCACAGACTCTGTCGACTCCTTGTGAGGTTGAGATGGTAGAGACTTGTGGACCATTAGAATTGTACAACCTCCTACTGTATCTGTCCACTAGAATGGCACCACCTTATACTGTGTCTGTCCACTAGAATGGCACCACCTCGTACTGTGTCAGTCCTATCGCATCGATACAATTCATAGTCTGGTAATTTGAAGAAAGCATCTGTAATTGCTGCACTTGCCCATGTCTCTGGAATACTTATTATTTTTGGTTTGTTTTCCTGAACTGTTACCTTGAATTCATCCATTTTATTAACAATACTTTGTGCATTTATGTAATAACAATTAATCAAATAAACACTCCGTGTGCCCTTGTCAAAATGTCCAGACCACCTGTGAAGTGTACTGTGAGAACTGGTGTATTTTAACATTTGTTTGTAGTTTGTCTGTGTTGGTTGACGTCCGGGGGTCTACTCTCTCCCTTTACAACAACGAGGTTTCTTTCTCCCTCCTGCTTCTTCGACCAGTGCTCTTCTTTTCTGTCTCTCTTGATAAATCATGTCCCTCTTTATGTACACATCCTTTAGGGTTAGTTCCTTTGTATCTTTTAGCTTTTTTACCCGTCTTAGTACTTCGCCTTTTTCTTGGCCTCCTTTATTGTGACTCCAAGTGGTCATGGTTTCTGACCTTGATCTGCTCTTCCGTTGTTTTTTCCCATCATCAGTTTGTTTGGCACCAAGCCTTCTACTTGTTCCCTCTTCCACAGAGTCAACGTCAATATCAAGTTCTTGCAGAACAAGCTCCACACATGCCCCATTATGAGCAGTTCTTTCTTCTCTTGTTTTGGCCATAGCTTCTTTAAGGCCAAATATGATTACATTATTATTCCAACATTCTCTCTCTTGTATTTCTTCACATGTCCCCTCTAACTTGCTGTCTACAATGTTGTCTACTGTCCGGTCCATGGTATCAAGTCTGTGCAATTCTGTCCACCTTTTTAGAACTCTTATTCACTTTGCAGTCTATTTCACTGACCTTCATTCTCAGCACTTTTAGTCCTTCCTCCAGTCTTGTTATGGGTGTCAGCACTTTTGAGAATGTTACATCACATTTATTGCAAGTTCAGGGTTTGTTTCTGTAGTATCCTATATGATTCGTCATCTATCGATTCACGGGTGATGTGACGCCAGAAACAGCTCACCTCACATTGTAAGGCCTCGTCCGTATCTAACACCACACAGGTACAAGAACCACATTTAGTTTCCTGTTGTTTTGAAGTTCCACCATTTTGATTTGCCCCGCCCTCTTGACTGCCACTAGCAGAACTTTTAGCTGCAGAACTTTTAGTTCTAGTTCCCTGTCTTTTTTCAGTTGTGCAAAAATCAAATTAAACCTGTCCTCTTCACATCAGATCTGCAGGAGCTCCACCCTACCAAACCACTCTGGCGGCCATCTTCTGCTGTAATTCTGGTCATACACTGTACCATAAGATTTTTATTTTATAGACATAATCATATATATTGGTGCACTCGGTTTCTGCTGAGCACTATCATGATATGCAGTTTTCACAAAAAGCTGTCTGCAAGATATCGATATTATTAATCAGAGCTGCTTATTTTATCAATGGCATATAAACAATGCGTCAAAGAAGTTGTTTTTGGTAAAATACTTACAATATTCGTAAGATTATGTAATTTCACCTGCCAAACGGATGTACTCGGTTTCTGCCAAGTTATGTTCAAAATCATCACTGTATGGAAAGACACAACGCATTCAATGTATGAACACCACAGGCTGTTCAATAACTTTCCTGTGGACTGTGGTGATTAGTGTGAACAGTTGCTTACAATTTCATCTGAGAAATTGAAATATTGCATTTACATCACTGTCACTGACATGGCACACCGCACACTATAGTCGTGTGATTTGCGTTCCCTGTCAATCTATTGTTTCTGCGTTAATGGTGTCTGCTTTATGCAAATACTGTAGTCCTGCCTCAATCAGCCCCCCTAGCCAACAAGCACACATGAACAGTGGCCAAAAATCTTCAGCATTGAGTGTTTTGTCATTAAAAAGCCATGTATAAACTGTCACAATAAAATGGTGACTCGCCTAACAGCCGATGTGACCATTTGACCTCTCTGCAATGGCTACATGGTGGACTAAGACCACCGTCTAGGCAACATGTTATGCATGTGATCTGGCTGGACATAGCAACATTACATTTCAGTTGCGTTGTGCTAAAAGGCTTTGTGAGTTCAACAGGATTTGCATGTCCATAGATTACATAAATGATTACTTATTGTATAATTATGATGTCCTTTGTGGAAGGTAGGAGGCTGATCAGGTGTCACCCATGCAGGGTGGCTACCTCACTTATTCGGCCAAACTACCTTTGCAGAAAAGTTGCATGATCTAAAGTTGGATTACTGCATCTACAAATTATATAGGCAGAAAAAAATAGTTTTAAATGACCACCATTATTAAATACTGAGTAAGCTTTGCATATATAATATATAATGTTGACATGTGGCTTTTTTAGTTGCTGTATCGAGGTGTCTACGGCCATCATCAACGAAACGATGGATGTCAACAAGTCAACGTCTCCTCGGAGCTGCGTCCACGCAGCCTTCTCTTAGCAACCCTCAACATGACAACCTAGTAGAAAATGTCGGCTCGGAAAGTCTAGGTAAGGCAGAATGTTTGCATTAAATTTTTAAATAGCTGCATAGCGCCATGTCAAAAGTCAACTATAACAATGTGTATATATTTATTACGCATTCTTTTTTACTAATCAATTGACATTCGTGTAATTTCTCTGCATAACCACCCGATGGCACCTTTGTTGTTTGTCTCATTCAATGCTACCACTTTCACGTGATGATCACAATAATTTAGTCTGTTTAATTTACAAAAGTGATGTGGTCTTCCCTTGTGGGGTCGTGTCCATGTCACTTAATTGGTAGCTCCTTCCTCTGAGCTGGTTAACATTCTTCATCTTTCTCTCACTGTCCTACACTCATCCCCCCGTTTTATGTTGTCAATGCATCTCAACTTTGGTTTTTCCATTTTTCGTCTGTCACCCTCTTCTGCGTTCTTTGTTTTATTTTAGTCTTTTTTCACCCATTCTTTGCACATGTCCTGCCCATCTCATTTTGCTTCCAACTAGTTCAATTTTTAGGTGTAGTATTGGTGTAAAATTGTATTACCATGATTCAGTTTCCATAATATGGTATTATCACAACAATGGCTACATTAAAGGTTGCAATGTATTTCCGTTAAGGCCAGTGTTAGAAAACAAGTCTTATTGTATTGTGTGCAATATATAATTAGTACACGCTGCAGCGACTGCCTCGTCAAAAAGTATTCTCTTGTGTCTACGTAATCCGCTAGGTGGAGGTACTGTTTTGAATCGTCGCTAATGAACACTGGAGATCTCCAGCGCGTCTCTAGACAATTTACCCGACTTGGGGATATGTATTTGATACAGGGCCTGTATATAAACACATTAATTCAGTTAATAATTAAATTACTGCATACATTCTAACTGTGTATGTCAATCACGCGTAGGGCAAATGACGATTCCTATCCAGCCTTGAGGGTTTGAAACAGACGAAGCAAAACGCAATCAGTTCAATCTCCTTCATACTGTCCTAACTCGTCGTAGAGCCAGGCCAAGTTTTGTTTTCCATTAGTTTTCCAAACTAAAATGTTGCGACACAACAAATGAATACAGAAAACCTTAAATAAACCGTTCAATTAATTAATCAGAAAACACAAACTGTTAGCTGACTATCTTAGCTAGTGTGTTTGGCTGAGTTAGCTACCACGTACCAATTACTGTTGCAGGAACCGAGATGCGAGAGGTGATTGACCCTCTCAAGCACCCCGACTACTTCGGCGTCGCCGACCTGGTCACGATGGACGACCTGTTCGACGCGCGCGTCCACCTCGGCCACAAGATCGGCGTGCGCAACCCGTACATGAAGCCGTACATCTTTGGCAGTCGTCTCGGCGTCGACATCCTCGACCTCGAGCAGACGGTGCCGCGCCTGAGACTCGCCCTCAACTTCACGGCGCACGTCGCCTACCGCGGCGGCATCGTGCTCTTCATCAGCCGCAACCTGCAGACGTTGCCGCTCGTCGAGGCCATGGCGCTTGAGTGCGGGGAGTACGCGCACTGTCGCTTCTGGAAGGGCGGCTCGTTCACCAACGCCACGGTGCAGTTTGCCGCCGTCACGCGTCTTCCCGACGTGTGTGTCTTTGTCAGCACGCACGACACGGTCTTCGAGCCGCACTGCGCCGTCGCCGAGTGCGCCAAGATGAACATTCCGACGGTCGGCATCGTCGACTCGAGCTGTGACCCGCGTCTCTTCACCTACCCTGTGCCGGGCAACGACGACACCCCTTTGGCCGTGCAGCTCTACTGTAGACTCTTCAAGGAGGCGATCCTCGGCGCCAAGGCCAAGAGGAAAGAGGCAACGGAAGGGACCGTCTAGAATCGCGTCTTCGTTTCGCCAGTAAACATTTGAGTCCACCAAAATCTATGCCCGTCGTAATTTAATGTCTATTAGGGGCGTTCGGTAAATTTAACTATGAATGTGCTGTCAGTGTAATTTGTTGACGAAGCGCATGCGCTTATTAAATGTAGAATATCTTATTTGGAAATGTTTCTGTTATTTTGATTTTATTTTGATGGTTGAGATTGTATGTTGAACCATCTGGTTATAGACGCCGACGAATCTACAAGACTCCTTGTAAGTATAACAGGAAAACAGGCTTGCGTCTCAAAATGAAAGTGACCATTTTATTTAAAAAAAAAACTTGAAAACATGCGAAAGCATGTAACAACATGCAACGAACTATATAAATATATAAAAAATAATATTGTGTGTGGACGCGTGTGCGTACGTACGTGTATAGTATAAAAACACAATATAGAAACCACACATTACCAGTAATTCCATGTGGCCGAGTGCATTAACATAATGAATTACTGGCAACATCGCATGTCCAGCGTCGTCCCATTGTTGACCGGACCGGCCCACGCTCACATTTCACCTGACCATTAAACACTGGTCTTGATTAGTTCTTATACAGAACGGTTTCCGGTCCAAGACAATTAAGAAATCTTTACAATACCGCGACTCGAGCAGTTGCCGGTTATTCCAACACCAACCCGAGTCTCTGGACAGTTCGGCCACGCGTAAGTTTCTGCGGGAACTAGTTATTCGCACATATAAACCTTCAATGCGAGATGGGGGCAGAGTTGGCCTTGTTAGTGTCGGTACCTGGTCGAATATCCCCATGTAGAAACGTAGAACTACGACTTGATTAATTGTCCAAACATCTCGTTGCCTTTAAGATATGGCCGTTTTGGGATTACTTCTTACGTGTTGTCACTGGTGGGACGGCGAACGAACAAGATACACTGTTTGTAGGCGGCCTGCTTCTTGTAATCAAGACACGAGAACAAATGGGAATACATTACATGTGATTCGTCGAACTTCCGTGTATTGCGCGGAACAAAGGCCAGGAATAGTGTAGTCAACTAGCAGTCGTGGCTTGCGAGTAAAGGTCAGTTCTTACATATCCTTACGACTGCTCAGAGCGCTTTGCATTTTACAGGCAGACCGGTTCAATCGAACGCCATCTCGACATCTCTGGGAAGCAATCAGCCACGTTGCAATTAATGCACGAAGACTACTCGTACGCAAACAATCACCACTGTCTATAGCTAGGTACTCATTCATACAGCTGAGTGAACTGGAGCAACGTGTAGTGAACGAACCCGGAATCTCTGGATTAAGAGTATGACGCTCTAATAACTACATCGCGCTCCACTGTCTACCGTCGCGGACATATCTTCTGTGCTCGTTGATAGTTGGATTCATTATAAGCTGTCGGGGGCTGATCGTGGGCTGTGGGCAGGTCCCGCGGTGGGGACTGGTTCCGGGCTGTGGAATGATGCGTCACGTCACCGTTGACATAAAGCGCCGACAGCTGTACTTGCACACGATTACGATGGCTTGACATCACGACAGCATCGTCGTGTGTCGGCAGCGAGTCGGCCGTGTAAACGACACTCGTACGACGGCAGAGATGTCGATGTGTCGTGTCACCCTTACCAACCGGACGGGCCCAACTTCCGGTATGACAGGCCACTCGGTGTCCAGGCTGAGGGTTGAATTAACCCGAGCATTGCCGGGCGTCTTGATCTCCTGGCCGGCACGAGTGTCGGCCTTGGAACTCGACCGGTTTGGCAACTTGCGTTTGTGGTAACAGTACAAGAGAAACGCGAGAGGAACCACCATTAATTAGTAGAGCAGCTAAGAGCCACACATTTGACGAATTGTGCACTTTTTAACAAAAGCATGAACATTGGCACATGTGTAGTTTATGATGTGTAGAATCATTTAAAGCTAGGTACCCATCGCTATCGACATGGTATCTAGCCGTCATCTTGATTTTAAAAATGGCCCCCACGGAAATCGAGTAAACAAGTATATCAGCTTCTAATCAACATAGAAATATGATCTTGGTGTCGAAACCAACATGTCCAGGGCCAAGGAATCCATTTCTGCTGTATCATCAGATGATGGTCATATTGAAATTCAAGATGGCTGCCATGCGTGGACGTTTTACGAACACATTTAGTGCCTCTTGATATTGAGGACACCATATAACGAATCCATAGGTGGTTCATATGTTTCAAGGTCAAGGAATCCAGTTGTGCCACTTGCCTTATTCATTAATATGTCCGAATATCTCAGCTTCTACACAACACAGAAACATGATATTGGTGTCTATACCAACGTGTTCAGGGCAATTAATCAATTTCTTCCACATATTGTATCCGCAGATGACAGACATATTGAAATGCAAGATGGCTGAACTCCAAAATCATATATTTTGGTTTAATTCAGCTTCCGTGCAACACAAAAACATACTCTATGTTTATTCCTGTAACACACGTGTACATGGCTATAAATAGGTTACAACCATCAAATGATGGTCACACAGAATATCAAGATGGCTGTTGCAAAATTTTACTAAGTTTTATTCTCAACTATTATATACCTCACAATATACATAGTCATGAAAAATAATATCTAAATTTGACAACACTAGAATTGCAACCACAGAGCACTAGGTCATGTCATGTTACCTGTATTTATGGGAGTTCAAGTCCAGCATGGCTTCCATACTGAATCAGTTGAATTCCAACCACAGTGTCCAAAGACAGGCAGATGGAGATTTGGCACAAGAGCTTGTGACATCACATAACCAATTTGATAAACAGCCCTTCTCACATATTGGCGCAATGCGTGTTTTTTTGGTGGGGTATTCCAAGTTGTACCAGATCCCTGGGCAAACAACTGTTTCCTTGCTTTATCCACCCTGCTAAATGTAAAAGTCTTAATATAAATTTCGGTGATGAACCTCTCTATCTCACTTAGTGTACATGAGTCGACTTCTTATGATTGTGATGACAGGGCGAGGAAGACATCTGTAATAGCGGGGAGTGGAGCTCATGCTAATCACGCCGACTTCTTCCCTCGACCAATAAACTGGAGATTATGTCACACCAACTCAGGACATAACATAGCATTAATGTTTCCAATTTCACAGGTTGTTAGCAATGGCATCGGTTGCAATATATGTGAGAAAAGTGGCTTTCGACGCCAAAACGTTCATCTATTTCAACGGCCAGAATAACCACATCTACATACAGTAATATGCTGCCGATGTCCGCCTTCTCGTGTGTTCATGGCGGGAGGTACTACAGGTCGTTGGTGGCTTTCTGGTCTGTGGTCACAACTACAGTTGTATCTTATCTTGATGATTAAATACCCGCCGGAAACGAATGACTTATACAGTGCAGCAAATAATGAAACAACCTCTGAGTGGTTCTGCTGTGTATTCTGCGTTCTCTGGTTGGTCGCTTCAGGATGTCAGCAAAATGTCTTCTACATACACTATATATATATATATATGTATGTATATATATATATATATATATATATATACTCTTCTGACAGTTGCCAATTGGGATATAATGTATGTGATACATTATTGTTGGGCACCATCGTCATCCGTCATCTGTCATCTATATTTCCGTATACCGTTTGCATTACAAACCATGACTAAGTTTGTACTCGGAGTCAGCATAAATATTATATGCACGAATTTCAGCGTTTGGATTACACAAATGTTTAACTGTTGACACGAAAGATGGTATTTATTTAGCAAATTTGTTCTGCATTCCATAGTTTAGTACATTTATAGTTTGTTGAGTTTTTTAAATGGCAGTTTGAACACTATCTTCCAACTCCACCTAGACACCTATGATGTATCTGGCCCTGTCACAATCCACCACTCCAAGGATTGTGGAATTTCTATAAAACTTACAGCACATCCGTCACTCTTTGTGGATGATGGACTTGAACGTGTGTTACGACCCATTTTATAATAATCGACCTTCCTATTTTATAATAACAACCCATTTTGTAATAAAAACAGGCCCATTTTGTAATAAACCGATGCAATAATGTAATAACATCATATACTAACATTGAGGCCCAATTTGTAATTATTTCAGGTTTTCACATTTTAAGAACATGCCGACTCATTTTATAATACCAATGACTGACTATCGACTAATGTCAAAAAAAGACTTCAACATATTGACTACAACACGTACATCCTACACCCGTACGCACACGAACACGCATGCACGCTCACACTCAATATGAGGATGATGACGAACATGAAGAAGAATAGTGTGATAACGGAGAAAATGATGATGACTAAAATATAGATGATGATGACTAAAATATAGATGATGATGACTAAAATATAGATGATGATGAAGACGACGATGAAGATTACGATGATTGATTAGGATGAAGAGGATTGTTATAGTGAAAATGAAGATGTTGATTAAGATGAAGATAAAGAAGATGACGAAAAAGATATGATGATGACGAAAATGATGGTGATGAAGATTATGAAGAAGATTAAGAGACCAACACGAAGGTGATGATGACGATGATGACGATGACGATGATGACGATGATGACGATGATGACGATGAATGTGCATATTTTGATGTAAGTGATGCTAAATAATGTTGATGAATATGAAGGTTAATGATGATTACGGTGAAGTTTAAAATGGTGGTGAAGATTATTACAAATATGCGGACAAAATGATGAGGAAGGAGGTGATGATGAGGAAGGAGGTGATGATGAGGAAGGAGGTGATGATGAGGAAGGAGGTGATGACGATGCACATTGTGATGAAGACGATGATGGTGACGATGAAGATTATGATTGTGTTTAGAATGACGACGAAGATGTAAACGCTGATGATGATTATGACAACGAAGATGGCGATGATGAAGACCAATATGTTGAGGATGTAGGTGATGTTGAGGGCGAAAATTATGAATATTATGATAATGATGAGGATAATAATGATAACAATAATAATAATAATGATTTTTTTGTCGACGACTTAAAGACATTTGGAGTCGTTGAGCTGGTACTGGAAGATGAGGTTGGTCCAATGTTGGGGGCCGATGTTGCTCTGGTGTCAGGCCTCGATACGTAGTGCGGTCTGCATTTAAAAGCACAGCAGCGTGGTTTGGCATTGTGAAGTTATACTAGTGAAAACAATTGGTTGTTTACGCGCAATTTTCCTTTTATTCGAGGGCAACGGTGCGCACGTAAGGCAATTATAATAATACCCTTTGAACTTCAAATCTGTTCACATTTGTTTTGGTTCGACTAGATTTGATGTGTATTTTATTTAAGGTAGTTAGCCGTTTCAGACCGTTATCGTGAAGCCGACTCGTCACGGAGGCGATCACTGTCTGAGTGCACGTCGATCCAATTCGTTCGTTTACGTCCCCAAGTAATGACATCGGACCGGTATTGACGCGATCATCCGATGAACACACGGTTCCAAAGTTAGAAGTCATGTGTTTTCACTGACTGGCTCACGAACACAGAACCCTGACTTGTAAAGTTGATATGTCAATCTCTTCCTTGCGGCGCCTCTAAGCAAACTGGCCGTTTTGTTTTTTCAGTGTAAGCTATGGACCGCAAAACTGGTCACATAATTAGACCGCAGGCAATGCGACTAATGTGTCTTAAATGGTTTGCATTTGTCTTTCTCATTCCTCCAACGGTTTCATTACCTGTACTCCAAGAAAATCGTTTGCTACAACAATCTTCGTGTGACCAATGCAACTGTGGCAGTCGAGTAACTTACCCGAAGACGATGGCAGAGAGCAGGAGAAAGGAGACTAACGTCGCGGCCATAGTCCACGACGGAATTGTTCCAAAGAAACGAATGAAATGTATTAAAGGCGCATACATTTGTGGTTTCTATCGTAATTTTACAATAACAATGATCTGACTGTTATTGTAAGCTACATCTCACGATACCAGAGCATTGTATCACATCACGAACAATTTGATGGGCCGTACTCGTACGCCTGTGCTCCCCGAATGTGATCTGTATGAATGAGATCTCAATGCCGCTTTTGATACTGTCGACCACCATTTACTGTTCAATCAACTGCACAGAATTGGCGTTTATGGCAACGCCCTGTGCTGGTTGAAGTCGTATCTGTCACAGCGAACACAGGCAAATAAAGTTGGCAACATCATTTCAAGAAGAGTCGATCTAATATGTGGTGTGCCTCAGGGTAGCGTGCTCGGATCTCTTCTTTTCACGATCTACTGCCTTGGACTCAACCATGTTTTTGAACATCATCAACTGCGCTATCATATGTATGCTGATGATACGCAATTATATGTGGACTTTCCCCGTGACCAGCCACTTACAATGGCCACCGACCGAATATCTCGTTGTACCACCGATGTGAAAGCATGGATGTCTTACCATAATCCTCCTGCTTAACGAGAACAAAACCGAGGTGATCGTCATATCTGCACTGAACAATCGAAAACTTGTTCACCCGCCTGTTGACCAAGTCAGTGATATATGTGGCTGTGCTGTTTCGCCGAAGCCGGTTATCCGCGACATCGGCGTTCTACTCGACAACACTATGTCGATGACGAATCAAGTGCGTCGTGTTTGCCAGGTGGCATATTGTTACACCCGAAGCATCGCGTTGATTAAGCAATGTCTTACCACTAATGTCTGCAAAACCATTGTGAACGCTTTAGTCATGTCACGTAATGATTACGGCAACGCAGTGTTATATGGTCTGCCGGAGACGCACTTGCGAAAGTTGCAGATGGTACAGAATTCCGCAGCACGTCTCATTACCGGGACAAGGAGTTGAGAACACATAACACCTGTTCTGTACCGTCTACATTGGTTGCCTATACATAAGCGGATCGAATTCACGTTGTTACTGCTAGTATATCGCGCAGTGCACCATATCGGCCCTGCGTACATTAATTTTCATCACTCGTGACATCCTACACGCTGACCAGATCATTTAGATCGGCCGAACAAGGTCTGCTGACTGTTCTGAGATATCATCTTGAACATTATGGCCGTCGTTCCTTGTCGGTGGCTGGCCCAATCCTGTGGAATGCCTTGCCTTATGCAGTCAGGCATTCAAACTGCGTTGCCACTTTCAAATCTCTCTTAAAGACACTTATTTCGATAGGCCTTCAATTAATTTTGGAGTACACATCAGTGACATTTGTGCAACGTTGACATTCGGTTATATACTTAGGATGCAGTTATTTATTTATTATTATTATGTTTTAATTAGCATATTATATATATTATATTATTTAATTTAAGCACATTATTTCTTTTAGGTATTTAAACGGCTAATTCATTTAACTTATAATATACACTTGTATATATATTATATATATTTATTTTTATTCAGGTTTAACTAACTGACATTTTATAAATTTTTTATACTTTTAGATCATTTTCTTTACCTTTCTATTTAATATTTCCATTCAATATGTTGGTCATTTAATGTATTTTTACTTATACTCTACGAGCAGATTTGTTATCCGGACACACGGCGCTCTATAAATGATTTATAATAAATAAATAATATTTGCCTTGAACTCAACCTTTGTTTGGTGTTTTTCTACACAACTGTAAAATATAAAGGCATGGTTATGTATAATTATCATTGGAAAGAGCACATTGATGCGTAATATTAATAAACTATAACAGTTTACTCCGACTGATGGAGCATCAAAACAACCGCAACAGTACAGAGTGGCGCACCAACAGCAGCAATCTCGAAGTCAACAACTCCAAATAACTATCTTTGTCTTGTTTTGTTTTAATGTAAAATAACTGTATTATTTGTGAAAGCACGTGGAAACATGCTGCAAACAAGGGTAGATCACAGGCCGATTTCCCAAGGAAGCAGATGAATACAGAAAGAGGCGAACGGACCTTTGGCACCCGGTAGGAAACACTGCGGCCAGACTGATCCCCAAGGGTAGCGTAGTAATATATATTTACTAACTTATGGGGCATGTTGACGAACGTATTAAATATATAAATAAATGAACGATCTCAGAATGCATTTTTAATGTAAATGTTCATAGCAATAGTATTGTATACTAGTTATACAAGAGTGTCAGGTGTTTATTTGTTGTATGGTGAAATTGTCAAATTCCCCTGCTCTCTCTCTCTCTCTCTCTCTCTCTCTCTCTCTCTCTCTCTCTCTCTCTCTCTCTCTCTCTCTCTCTCTCTCTCTCTCTCTCTCTCTCTCTCTCTCTCTCTCTCTCTCTCTCTCTCTCTCTCTCTCTCTCTCTCTCTCTCTCTCTCTCTCTCTCTCTCTCTCTCTCTCTCTCTCTCTCTCTCTCTCTCTCTCTCTCTCTCTCTCTCTATATATATATATATATATATATATAAATATCTCCCTCTCTTCCCCTCTCTGCCCCCCCCCCCTCTCACTCTCCCTCCTTCCTTCCCTTCCTTTCTCCCTGTAACAAATAATATTATGTGTGGCAAAGTTGTATAGGTGTAGTCATGCAAATTTGTCACTTGCACAAAAAGTTATATACTACTGTCAACAAAATCGTGTATCACACAGCACCCACATAACGCAAGAGACTCTGTGAATGAATTAAAGGTGAACGAATAAGATATATGTTGTATTGCCGACACGTGCCAGGTGCAAAGGACGTGCGAACAACACGGAAGTTCACCCGATACTAAACACACGGCCCGCGCTAGCGGATGGTTGCGGGTCGACTTCAACATAACCTGGTAGTGACCGGTCCGGCGATGGCCACTGACCCCGATCCAAGTGACCACAAGGTGACGTCATGGCGAGAGTCTCAGCGTAGCTCAGCGCTGGATTTCCAGAACAGACGACACTCTCGTACGACGGTGGCGGATCTCCGCTGTACGGCGGCACTTGTAGCGCGAGAACAGCCCCGACTTGACGGTCCACGCACGACTCGACTTCCCGGTCACGACGTGAGTGAGGCTCGGCGTCGTTAACCGGTTTGTTGCGACGCTTTCTGCAGTGATAACAGGTCATACACACCGAACACAACACGAACACCGACAAAAGGATTCCGACAGCTGTCATTCTTGCTTGTTGGTTGTCGGTCGACGTATAGTTTGTCTCTGGAATCTCCGTTTGTCTGTCGTTTCTCCAACTGCTGTGTAGACGTGCAGTTGCCGTATGAGTCCACCAGTTGTTTGCTTGTGGTGTTGTACTGCGAGCTCGTCTGGTGATAGAGCAAGACAGTTCCTATGTATTTTATACACAAACTAGGGACACGTCTATCAAGTAGCGGCTAGTTCATAGACTGTATTACTACCTACCAAAAGTTTGTTACGACGTGATCTTGAGCTATTTTTCGCAATGTTGCGCAAGGTGCCTACGTACGATTGGTACAAGTTACGTAAAACGTCCACAAGTATGTTAGTTTACGTAGCTTGAAACTATCACAGGAACCCACGCGTCGTTGTGAACAATTGATTAATGTCCAGTTAACGTCCGGTATGAACCATAAAACCGGTAAGAACCATCAACCAGCAAGGAATTGGGGAAAAATAAATGCATTGCTTGTGTTTTGATTGGTTAGTGATTAATTTCTTAAAGTTTGGCGTCCAATATGCAAAACCATCTGTGAGGAATAGTGTACATACATGCATACATGCATACATGCATACATGCATACATGCATACATGCATACATGCATACATGTATACATGCATACATGCATACATACATACATATACTTACATGCATACATGCATACATGCATACATGCATACATGCATACATGCATACATACATACATACATACACACATACACACATACACACGT
This sequence comes from Paraescarpia echinospica, assembly GCA_020002185.1. Classification (NCBI taxonomy): domain Eukaryota; kingdom Metazoa; phylum Annelida; class Polychaeta; order Sabellida; family Siboglinidae; genus Paraescarpia; species Paraescarpia echinospica. Next base: position 61,952,817 of record CM034540.1, on the reverse strand, counting down.
ACACACGAACATACATGCATACATACATACATACATACATACATACATACATACACACATACATACACACATACACACATACATACGTACATACATACACATACACGCATACATGCATACATGTATATATATATAAAATGTACACACATACCTACATATATACATATGAAGAATAGTGTACATACATGCATACATACATGCATGTATACATGCATATATCCATACATCCATACATGCATATATGCATACATGTATACATGTATACATGCATACATGCATACATGCATACATGCATACATGCATACATGCATACATGCATACATACATACATACATACATACATACACACATACACACATACATACGTACATACATACACATACACGCATACATGCATACATGTATATATATATATAAAATGTACACACATACCTACATATATACATATGAAGAATAGTGTACATACATGCATACATACATGCATGTATACATGCATACATCCATACATCCATACATGCATATATGCATACATGTATACATGCATACATGCATACATGCATACATTTATACATGCATACATGCATACATGCATGCGTGCACACATGCATACATACATACATATACATACATGCATACATGCATACACGCATACATACATAAATACATAAATACATACACACATACACACGTACACACGTACACACATACACACATACACACATACATACATACATACATACATGCATGCATACATACATACATACATACATACATACATACATACATACATACATACATACATACACATACACGCACACATGTATGCATGCATATATATATATAAATATACACACATACCTACATATGTACATACATACATACATACAATAGTCGAATTGGTGTCGGGATGACCATGTCTGCCAAGCGTGATGTGTAAAGCGATATATCGAAAACATCACCTTTACGTATTTTTGACATAGGCTGAGTGTATTTATAATTTAACTATAATCAAGCTAGCGTAAATATGTAAATACGTTACATGTTTACGCTACATTTACGCTAGCTTAATTACAGTTAAATTATAAATACACTCAGCCTATGTCAAGAAGACGTAAGGTGATATGTTTCCGAAATAATTCTTTACACACCACTCCTGGCAGACAGGGTCATCCCGACACCAACTCGACTTTTGTAAGAAGCATTCGACCAAGAGTACAATTATTGCGCCAAGAGTATTCATTGTCATTATATCCACCGCTTTCTATAGCTATGCAGACAGTCGTGAATATAGCTGAATGAACCGATGCAACATGGTTTGAATCGCGCTTCAAAACGGCAGCCACTGTTCTAGTCCCGATTTAGAAAATTGAAAACAATACGGTGTTTTTAAAGTACGCTTAAAACACTGCCGTTGTGTTTTGAGCGGAGTAGTTGTTTTTAATATCCTACACCCGTCGATGCTATTGTCCTTCTCTGGGCGCCTCAGTACTTTGAAAATTCGGTAGAAGTGCAACGGAGCATGACGGGTGCCACTTCCTAGTTTATTTCCGGCACTTGGCAACATTCCAGTGAACAACAGACATCTTAGACCATTATGGCCAAGGCAACATTCTATGCTGGCACTGAGGGTAATTATTGCCGGGGTGCAAGTCATCCTCAGTGGTTCTTATATTTCCCAGGAACGAGACGGGACCCACTTTGACACGATCAAACCGAGTCAAGAGGGACACACTGTCCCAAGTATTAAAAGTGGTTTCTTTATAAAAAAAAACCAAGAGTAGAGTCTGACTTGGGTATTGCCCCAGTGACTCTGGCATGTAAATACGATTGACCATTTCATTTCCGCGCCTCTTCAAACCGCTGGACTGCAAAGCGGGTCAAACAAATATTGAAGAGCTTATCTGTTCAAATGATTTCCTGGTCGTCTTTCTAGGTATTCTGTCCTCTGCAGTAGCATAACTCCAAGAACACATTTTCACTATAATAACCTTCCTTTTAAGATGGAGTTCAGTGTACGTGATCTCATGCAAGGCCCCTGTATTTACACGTCGTGTGAGCACACTAACTGTGACTGTCGAGTAACTTACCCCAAGACGACGACAGAGAGCACAAAGAAGGAGACGAACATCGCGGCCATGGTCCACGACTGATAGCTTCTGAACGTGGTACACGGCTCGGCGGGTTGAGCTTCTACCTAACACTTCTCATTGGCCGCACAAAACAAATCTTTCATAAGGGGATTTTTGTGACTACTCACAGCGGGCAAGGATACTTGCATACATCGGCGTAACATCCTTTGAACGGCGATTCAGTGATGTGTGATGTTTGCACCGTGACAAGGAAGTTGTATTGTTATTTCGATTGCTTCTTTACAAATTGTTATCTACACTGCCAGAGCAAATTAAAGGCGCATAGTGAAATTGGACAATGATAATGATCTGACTGTTATTGTAATATTGAACTTGAACTCAAGTTTTGTTGAGTGTTTCTATACACAACTATAGAAATGAAAGGCATTGTTATGTACATGTGCGAAAAGTATTGAAACTAGCAAATTTGTGGTAATAAACTATTACTTTACATCGACGGATGGAGCATCAAAACAACCGCAACAGTACAGAGTGGCGCACCAACAGCAGCAATCTCGTTGAAGTCAACAACTCCAAATAACTATCTTTGTTTTGTTTTTATGTAACGCCAAAGTGAGACGTATTACAATCTACAGCTACTGACGACACGACGTACAGAGTGAGACGTATCACAATCAACAGCTACTGACGACACAACGTACAGAGTGAGACCTATCACAATCTACAGCTGCTGACGACACGCCGTACAGAGTGAGACGTATCACAATCTACAGCTACTGACGACACGACATACATAGTGAGACGTATCACAATCTACAGCTACTGACGACACGACGTACAGAGTGAGACGTATCACTTCTGGATCAGTTGGGTAACGCCAGTTAATTGAATGTTTCTGTTTTATTTAACAAATTGTATTTTTACCGGGCATGATGTGAGGAAGTTAATTTGAAACCATTGCTCCAATGTTGAAAAGTTGACAAGAAAGTTGTGTGAATGTTTATCTCGACTAAGCGATCAGCTCATAATAACTCAACTGTTAAATCACGTCATCGCTGAACGTTTAAGCAATATGTTAACATTAATCAATATATTTTCGTAGCTTCAATTAGGTGCGCGGGATTGCAAGCGTCTGGTTTAGAGGCAGTAACAACAATAAACATATCGGGGGAAATATTGAAGTAAACAATGAACATCGGTAATCTTGGCGCTTTAACATTATATTCATCTAGAGATTACATAATGGCAGGTGTCTCTTTATTAAAATTGTTAAACACATCTCCTTCTCTCTCTCTCTCTCTCTCTCTCTCTCTCTCTCTCTCTCTCTCTCTCTCTCTCTCTCTCTCTCTCTCTCTCTCTCTCTCTCTCTCTCGCTTTCTCTCTCCCTCTAAAACTTGGTTGACATTACGCCGTTGCCATAATAACAAAACATCGTAATAAATAAATAAATTGACCCGACGTCACGGTCGATGCACGACTGGACTTCCTGGACGCCACGTGAATGCAGCTCGTTGACTGGTGGCGCTAGTGGTTGTAGCGGCACGTGACCACGCGGTGACGGCATGGTGAGAGTCTCGGCATAGCTCGGTACCGGATGTCCCGAGCCGGCGGCACTCTCGTACGACGGCGGCGAGATTTCTCCATGTGGTGGTACTTGTAGCGAGCGAAAAGACCCAAGGTCACGTCGGATGATTAGACTTCTGGTTGGATGGACGACTCGACTTCCGTTTGGACGGTCGACTTGACTCGACTTCCGGCAGGATGGACGACTAGACAGGTTGGACTTCCGCTTCATGAATCCACATCACTTCCGGTTGGTTTGGACGTCCTGACTCTGTCGACTGTCGCAGCACCAGCAGCAGCACACAAACGAACCCACACCAGGACAAACAGCAATAGTTTTTGCCCAACCGAATGTTATTTCACCGCCGGTGTCTCGGCATCTTCTCTGTCGCCCTGGCATCAGTTTTGAGTCGGTGTCAAGAACCGACGATTGGCTGACGTCAGACCGCGACGCGCACAAGTTCCTGTTGCACACAGACAGGAACCTGGTTGATATTTGTGATGTGAAAACTTGTCACTCCCGGCCATTTCATTGTTGTCGTCATCATCTTCTCTTGTCACTCCCCTCCATCTCATTGTTGTCATCATCATCTCTCTTGTCACTCCCGTCCATCTCATTGTTGTCGTCATCATATATCTTGTCACTGTGTCGTAGGCCTTCTCCAGGTCCACAAAGCCCTTTACCATGTTCCCTCCTCCATTCGATCTCCGACAGCTTCTCTACCTGTCTTAAAGCAGCCCACCACTCGCTCGCTACCCTAGTGTCTCTCTGTTTGTTCTTCGCCCAATTCTTGTAGCCCACCTGATATGTAAAAAAAAATGTAAAACTGCACATTCTACGACACAAGCATGACATTTGGCACACACTTTGATATTGCATAAACAAAATATTTGGATATAGGGCCATCTCAGATTTCGACCTGGAAGGCGATGGTGGCCATTTTAAAGTTTTTGACCTTCTCTGATATTCACATCCACCATTTTTAAAGATTGTGGTCGTTAAACTCGATTTCCCCACATTGCTCTATTCTCTTTCGAGCCCTCCCACCCCGGTTCCTCTCCATCAGCTTCATATTGTTATTTAGAAGTGTGATGCATCTGTAGTTCCCAGAGTCTTGTATGTTCTCTTCCATATTGGTACAATTGGCCTTGTCCGTCACTCGTCTAGTATTTTACCTTGCCTCAAACATGTATTCAGCAGTCTCTTTGTTCAGCTGGTTTCAATCTCCCCTGCTGTCATTACCATCTCCATTCGTATCTCATCGCTACCCTGTGTTCCTCCGTTCATCCCGGCTTACATATCGGTATCAGTACCATCAGCTAATTCCATTTTCCCCTCTACATATACAATGGTATATCCATATAGTTGTTATTTTCTCCCTGGTTCAGTAGTTCCTTGAAGTACATAGGCGCGGGAACAGGGGGCAAGGGGGCATCTACCCCCTGGAATTTCGCCTGGGGGCCAACATATGCTTCTGTCCCTGCGGTAAATCTTAGCCTGAATATGTGGGGTTTGGCGAACCTCAAACGGGGGAGCAAATCGAAAACAATATGAAAACATTACCTAAATGCCGTAAATAACTTTCCATCGAGAAAACAAATTTGGGCTTCGAAAGTGCGCTTAGTCACGATATTTTTGTAAAGTAAATATGCATGGGATGATGTTGAATGATGGCAATAAAACATGAGGTATTAAAATTTGGTAAAAATGTTGTTATAACAACAAAGTTGAGGTGGGCCCGGATACTAGACAAGTGCCAATAATAGTGACATTTATGTACTTCCGAACGGTGAAATTTAAGCGTGGTTAAAAATTAAGTTGGAAACACTATAAAATGTAAAACTGATCAATGCTGATAGATCGATTGAGTTTAGTTTCGTAGTGCTGGCACTTCCAGCGAGTTCCGCTGAATGTGAAGAGACATCAGCACAGTGAAACGAGTGAAAAGTTCAAGATTGAGTTTCGAAACTGCATAAAGTCATCTACAGTGTCAGCTGTCATCACCATCCAGCTGCATTCACCCGACATGGCTGACTTCAAACCTACGTCAGCTATCCACCTGTGGGATACATCCGGCGCGAGGACGCCCAAATTCAAATCCGAGCTGGACTCGGACAATGAGTAACATCATAGAGACGTACAGAGTGAGACGTATTACAATCCACAGCTACTGACGACACGACGTACAGAGTAAGACGTATCACAATCCACAGTTACTGACGACACGACGTACAGAGTGAGACGTATCACAATCTACAGCTACTGACGACACGACGTACAGAGTGATACGTATCACAATCTACAGCTACTGACGACAAGACGTACAGAGTGAGACGTATCACAATCTACAGCTACTGACGACACGACGTACAGAGTGAGACGTATCACAATGTACAGCTACTGACGACAAGACGTACAGAGTGAGACGTATCACAATGTACAGCTACTGACGACACGACGTACAGAGTGAGACGTATCACAATCTACAGCTACTGACGACAAGACGTACAGAGTGAGACGTATCACAATCTACAGCTACTGACGACAAGACGTACAGAGTGAGACGTATCACAATCTACAGCTACTGACGACGCGACGTACAGAGTGAGACGTATTACAATCTACAGCTACTGACGACACGACGTACAGAGTGAGACGTATCACAATCTACAGCTACTGACGACAAGACGTACAGAGTGAGACGTATCACAATCTACAGCTACTGACGACACGACGTACAGAGTGAGACGTATCACAATCTACAGCTACTGACGACACGACGTACAGAGTGAGATGTATCACAATCTACAGCTACTGACGACAAGACGTACAGAGTGAGACGTATCACAATCTACAGCTACTGACGACACGACGTACAGAGTGATACGTATCACAATATACTGCTACTGACGACAAGACGTACAGAGTGAGACGTATCACAATCTACAGCTACTGACGACACGACGTACTGAGTGACAAGTATTACAATACACTGCTACTGACGACACGACGTACAGAGTGAGACGTATAACAATCTACAGCTACTGACGACGCGACGTACAGAGTGATACGTATCACAATATACTGCTACTGACGACAAGACGTACAGAGTGAGACGTATCACAATCTACAGCTACTGACGACACGACGTACAGAGTGAGATGTATCACAATCTACAGCTACTGACGACAAGACGTACAGAGTGAGACGTATCACAATCTACAGCTACTGACGACACGACGTACAGAGTGATACGTATCACAATATACTGCTACTGACGACAAGACGTACAGAATGAGACGTATCACAATCTACAGCTACTGACGACACGACGTACTGAGTGACAAGTATTACAATACACTGCTACTGACGACACGACGTACAGAGTGAGACGTATAACAATCTACAGCTACTGACGACGCGACGTACAGAGTGATACGTATCACAATATATTGCTACTGACGACAAGACGTACAGAGTGAGACGTATCACAATCTACAGCTACTAACGACACGACGTACTGAGTGACAAGTATTACAATACACTGCTACTGACGACACGACGTACAGAGTGAGACGTATAACAATGTACAGCTACTGACGATACGACGTACAGAGTGAGACGTATAACAATCTACAGCTACTGACGACACGACGTATAAAGTGAGACGTATCACAATCTACAGCTACTGACGATACGACGCACAGAGGGAAACGTAGCACAAACTACAGCTACTGACGACACGACGTACAGAGTGAGACGTATTACAATCCACAGCTACTGACGACGCGACGTACAGAGTGAGACGTATCACAATCTACAGCTACTGACGACGCGACGTACAGAGTACTTTATACTTTATACAGATTAATGAACCAGCGAATATGAAATTAAAACATAGGCAACAGTTTATTGTTGACAGAAAAACATCAATGTTGCAAATTATAACAAATACCACAACACGGATGTCTGCAGGGGTATACTCAGAACTGTTGCCATCATCGGCAGAAGCAGCGGGTCTGTCAGGCTCCAAGTACACCCTCTCGAGTCACTGACAGTAACTCCAGCTGAGTCCTAGCTGGAGTCGGACTGTTACTCATTGTCCGAGTTCAGCTCGGATTTGAATTTGGGCGTCCTCGCGCCGGATGTATCCCACAGGTGGATAGCTGACGTAGGTTTGAAGTCAGCCATGTCGGGTGAATGCAGCTGGATGGTGATGACAGCTGACACTGTAGATGACTTTATGCAGTTTCGAAACTCAATCTTGAACTTTTCACTCGTTTCACTGTGCTGATGTCTCTTCACATTCAGCGGAACTCGCTGGAAGTGCCAGCACTACGAAACTAAACTCAATCGATCTATCAGCATTGATCAGTTTTACATTTTATAGTGTTTCCAACTTAATTTTTAACCACGCTTAAATTTCACCGTTCGGAAGTACATAAATGTCACTATTATTGGCACTTGTCTAGTATCCGGGCCCACCTCAACTTTGTTGTTATAACAACATTTTTACCAAATTTTAATACCTCATGTTTTATTGCCATCATTCAACATCATCCCATGCATATTTACTTTACAAAAATATCGTGACTAAGCGCACTTTCGAAGCCCAAATTTGTTTTCTCGATGGAAAGTTATTTACGGCATTTAGGTAATGTTTTCATATTGTTTTCGATTTGCTCCCCCGTTTGAGGTTCGCCAAACCCCACATATTCAGGCTAAGATTTACCGCAGGGACAGAAGCATATGTTGGCCCCCAGGCGAAATTCCAGGGGGTAGATGCCCCCTTGCCCCCTGTTCCCGCGCCTATGTACTTCAAGGAACTACTGAACCAGGGAGAAAATAACAACTATATGGATATACCATTGTATATGTAGAGGGGAAAATGGAATTAGCTGATGGTACTGATACCGATATGTAAGCCGGGATGAACGGAGGAACACAGGGTAGCGATGAGATACGAATGGAGATGGTAATGACAGCAGGGGAGATTGAAACCAGCTGAACAAAGAGACTGCTGAATACATGTTTGAGGCAAGGTAAAATACTAGACGAGTGACGGACAAGGCCAATTGTACCAATATGGAAGAGAACATACAAGACTCTGGGAACTACAGATGCATCACACTTCTAAATAACAATATGAAGCTGATGGAGAGGAACCGGGGTGGGAGGGCTCGAAAGAGAATAGAGCAATGTGGGGAAATCGAGTTTAACGACCACAATCTTTAAAAATGGTGGATGTGAATATCAGAGAAGGTCAAACACTTTAAAATGGCCACCATCGCCTTCCAGGTCGAAATCTGAGATGGCCCTATATCCAAATATTTTGTTTATGCAATATCAAAGTGTGTGCCAAATGTCATGCTTGTGTCGTAGAATGTGCAGTTTTACATTTTTTTTTACATATCAGGTGGGCTACAAGAATTGGGCGAAGAACAAACAGAGAGACACTAGGGTAGCGAGCGAGTGGTGGGCTGCTTTAAGACAGGTAGAGAAGCTGTCGGAGATCGAATGGAGGAGGGAACATGGTAAAGGGCTTTGTGGACCTGGAGAAGGCCTACGACACAGTGACAAGATATATGATGACGACAACAATGAGATGGACGGGAGTGACAAGAGAGATGATGATGACAACAATGAGATGGAGGGGAGTGACAAGAGAAGATGATGACGACAACAATGAAATGGCCGGGAGTGACAAGTTTTCACATCACAAATATCAACCAGGTTCCTGTCTGTGTGCAACAGGAACTTGTGCGCGTCGCGGTCTGACGTCAGCCAATCGTCGGTTCTTGACACCGACTCAAAACTGATGCCAGGGCGACAGAGAAGATGCCGAGACACCGGCGGTGAAATAACATTCGGTTGGGCAAAAACTATTGCTGTTTGTCCTGGTGTGGGTTCGTTTGTGTGCTGCTGCTGGTGCTGCGACAGTCGACAGAGTCAGGACGTCCAAACCAACCGGAAGTGATGTGGATTCATGAAGCGGAAGTCCAACCTGTCTAGTCGTCCATCCTGCCGGAAGTCGAGTCAAGTCGACCGTCCAAACGGAAGTCGAGTCGTCCATCCAACCAGAAGTCTAATCATCCGACGTGACCTTGGGTCTTTTCGCTCGCTACAAGTACCACCACATGGAGAAATCTCGCCGCCGTCGTACGAGAGTGCCGCCGGCTCGGGACATCCGGTACCGAGCTATGCCGAGACTCTCACCATGCCGTCACCGCGTGGTCACGTGCCGCTACAACCACTAGCGCCACCAGTCAACGAGCTGCATTCACGTGGCGTCCAGGAAGTCCAGTCGTGCATCGACCGTGACGTCGGGTCAATTTATTTATTTATTACGATGTTTTGTTATTATGGCAACGGCGTAATGTCAACCAAGTTTTAGAGGGAGAGAGAAAGCGAGAGAGAGAGAGAGAGAGAGAGAGAGAGAGAGAGAGAGAGAGAGAGAGAGAGAGAGAGAGAGAGAGAGAGAGAGAGAGAGAGAGAGAGAGAGAGAGAGAGAGAGGAGAGAGAGAGAGAGAGAGAGAGAGAGAGAGAGAGAGAGAGAGAGAGAGAGAGAGAGAGAGAGAGAGAGAGAGAGAGAGAGAGAGAGAGAGAGAGAGAGAGAGAGAGAGAGAGAGAGAGAGAGAGAGAGAGAGAGAGAGATGTGTTTAACAATTTTAATAAAGAGACACCTGCCATTATGTAATCTCTAGATGAATATAATGTTAAAGCGCCAAGATTACCGATGTTCATTGTTTACTTCAATATTTCCCCCGATATGTTTATTGTTGTTACTGCCTCTAAACCAGACGCTTGCAATCCCGCGCACCTAATTGAAGCTACGAAAATATATTGATTAATGTTAACATATTGCTTAAACGTTCAGCGATGACGTGATTTAACAGTTGAGTTATTATGAGCTGATCGCTTAGTCGAGATAAACATTCACACAACTTTCTTGTCAACTTTTCAACATTGGAGCAATGGTTTCAAATTAACTTCCTCACATCATGCCCGGTAAAAATACAATTTGTTAAATAAAACAGAAACATTCAATTAACTGGCGTTACCCAACTGATCCAGAAGTGATACGTCTCACTCTGTACGTCGTGTCGTCAGTAGCTGTAGATTGTGATACGTCTCACTATGTATGTCGTGTCGTCAGTAGCTGTAGATTGTGATACGTCTCACTCTGTACGGCGTGTCGTCAGCAGCTGTAGATTGTGATAGGTCTCACTCTGTACGTTGTGTCGTCAGTAGCTGTTGATTGTGATACGTCTCACTCTGTACGTCGTGTCGTCAGTAGTTGTAGATTGTAATACGTTTCACTCTGTACGTCGTGTCGTCTGTAGCTGTAGATTGTAATACGTCTCACTCTGTACGTCGTGTCGTCAGTAGCTGTTGATTGTGATACGTCTCACTCTGTACGTCGTGTCGTCAGTAGCTGTTGATTGTAAAACGGCTCACTCAGTACGTCATGACGTCAGTAACTATAGATTGTGGTACGTCTCACTATGTACGTCGTTTCGTCCGTAGCTGTAGATTGTAATACGTCTCACTTTGGCGTTACATAAAAACAAAACAAAGATAGTTATTTGGAGTTGTTGACTTCAACGAGATTGCTGCTGTTGGTGCGCCACTCTGTACTGTTGCGGTTGTTTTGATGCTCCATCCGTCGATGTAAAGTAATAGTTTCAATACTTTTCGCACATGTACATAACAATGCCTTTCATTTCTATAGTTGTGTATAGAAACACTCAACAAAACTTGAGTTCAAGTTCAATATTACAATAACAGTCAGATCATTATCATTGTCCAATTTCACTATGCGCCTTTAATTTGCTCTGGCAGTATAGATAACAATTAGTAAAGAAGCAATCGAAATAACAATACAACTTCCTTGTCACGGTGCAAACATCACACATCACTGAATCGCCGTTCAAAGGATGTTACGCCGATGTATGCAAGTATCCTTGCCCGCTGTGAGTAGTCACAAAGATCCCCTTATGAAAGATTTGTTTTGTGCGGCCAATGAGAAGTGTTAGGTAGAAGCTCAACCCGCCGACCCGTGTACCACGTTCAGAAGCTATCAGTCGTAGGGGTAAGTTACTCGACAGTCACAGTTAGTGTGCTCACACGACGTGTAAACACAGGGGCCTTGAGATCACGTACACTGAACTCCATCTTAAAAGGAAGGTTATTATAATGAAAATGTGTTCTTGGAGTTATGCTACTGCAGAGGACAGAAGACCTAGAAAGACGACCAGGAAGTCATTTGAACAGATAAGCTCATCAATATTTGTTTGACCCGCTTTGCAGTCCAGCGGTTTGAAGAGGCGCGGAAATGAAATGGTCAATCGTATTTACATGCCAGAGTCACTGGGTTCAATACCCAAGCCAGACTCTACTCTTGGTTTTTTTATTTTATAAAGAAACCACTTTTAATACTTGGGACAGTGTGTCCCTCTTGACTCGGTTTGATCGCGTCAAAGTGGGTCCCGTCTCGTTCCTGGGAAATATAAGAACCACTGAGGATGACTTACACCCCGGCAATAATTACCCTCAGTGCCAGCATAGAATGTTGCCTTGGCCATAATGGTCTAAGATGTCTGTTGTTCACTGGAATGTTGCCAAGTGCCGGAAATAAACTAGGAAGTGGCACCCGTCATGCTCCGTTGCACTTCTACCGAATTTTCAAAGTACTGAGGCGCCCACAGAAGGACAATAGCAACGACGGGTGTAGGATATTAAAAACAACTACTCCGCTCAAAACACAACGGCAGTGTTTTAAGCGTACTTTAAAAACACCGTATTGTTTTCAATTTTCTAAATCGGGACTAGAACAGTGGCTGCCGTTTTGAAGCGCGATTCAAACCATGTTGCATCGGTTCATTCAGCTATATTCACGACTGTCTGCATAGCTATAGAAAGCGGTGGATATAATGACAATGAATACTCTTGGCGCAATAATTGTACTCTTGGTCGAATGCTTCTTACAAAAGTCGAGTTGGTGTCGGGATGACCCTGTCTGCCAGGAGTGGTGTGTAAAGAATTATTTCGGAAACATATCACCTTACGTCTTCTTGACATAGGCTGAGTGTATTTATAATTTAACTGTAATTAAGCTAGCGTAAATGTAGCGTAAACATGTAACATATTTACATATTTACGCTAGCTTGATTATAGTTAAATTATAAATACACTCAGCCTATGTCAAAAAGACGTAAAGGTGATATGTTTTCGATATATCGCTTTACACATCACGCTTGGCAGACATAGTCATCCCGACACCAATTCGACTTTTGTATGTATGTATGTATGTATGTATGTATATATGTAGGTATGTGTGTATATTTTATATATATATATGCATGTATGCATGTGTGCGTGTATATGTATGTATGTATGTATGTATGTATGTATGTATGTATGTATGTATGTATGTATGTATGTATGTATGTATGTATGTATGTATGTATGCATGCATGCATGTATGCATGTATGTATGTATGTATGTATGTATGTATGTATGTATGTATGTATGTATATATGTATGCATGTATGTACGTATGTATGTGTGTATGTGTGCATGTATTTATGTATGTATGCGTGTATGTGTGTATGTATTTATGTATGTATGCGTGTATGCATTTATGCATGTATGTATATGTATGTATGTATGCATGTGTGCATGTATGCATGTATGCATGTATGCATGTATGCATGTATACATGTATGCATATATGCATGTATGCATGTATACATGCATGTGTGTATGCATGTATGTACACTATTCTTCATATGTATATATGTAGGTATGTGTGTATATTTTATATATATATATATATGTATGCATGTGTGCGTGTATGTGTATGTATGTACGTATGTACGTGTGTATGTGTGTATGTGTGTATGTGTGTATGTGTGTATGTGTGTATGTATTTATGTATTTATGTATTTATGAATGTATGCGTGTATGCATGTATGCATGTATGTATATGTATGTATGTATGCATGTGTGCATGTATGCATGTATGCATGTATGCATGTATGCATGTATGCATGTATGCATGTATGCATGTATACATGTATGCATGTATACATGCATGTATGTATGCATGCATGTATGTATGCATGTATGTACACTATTCTTCATATGTATATATGTAGGTATGTGTGTATATTTTATATATATATATATATATATATATACATGTATGCATGTGTGCGTGTATGTGTATGTACGTACGTTTGTATGTGTGTATGTGTGTGTATGTATGTATGTATGTATGTATGTATGTACGTATGTATGTGTGTATGTGTGTATGTGTGTATGTGTGTATGTATGTATGTATGTATGTATGTATGTATGTATGTATGTATGTATGTATGCATGTATGCATGTATGCATGTAAGTATATGTATGTATGTATGTATGCATGTATGCATGTATACATGTATGCATGTATGTACACTATTCCTCACAGATGGTTTTGCATATCGGGCGCCAAACTTTAAGAAATTAATCACTAACCAATCAAAACACAAGCAATGCATTTATTTTCACCCAATTCCTTGCTGGTTGATGGTTCTTACCGGTTTTATGGTTCATACCGGACGTTAACTGGACATTAATCAATTGTTCACAACGACGCGTGGGTTCCTGTGATAGTTTCGAGCTACGTAAACTAACATACTTGTGGACGTTTTACGTAACTTGTACCAATCGTACGTAGACACCTTGCGCAACATTGCGAAAAATAGCTCAAGATCACGTCGTAACAAACTTTTGGTAGGTAGTAATACAGTCTATGAACTAGCCGCTACTTGATAGACGTGTCCCTAGTTTGTGTACAAAATACATAGGAATTGTCTTGCTCTATCACCAGACGAGCTCGCAGTACAACACCACAAGCAAACAACTGGTGGACTCATACGGCAAATGCACGTCTACACAGCAGTTGGAGAAACGACAAACAAACGGAGGTTTAAGAGACAAACTATACGTCGACCGACTACCAACAAGCAAGAATGACAGCTGTGGACGTTTTACGTAACTTATAACAATCGTACGTAGACACCTTGCGTAGCATTGCTAAAAACAGCTCAAGATCACGTCGTAACAAACTTTTGGTAGGTAGTAATACAGTCTATGAACTAGCCGCTACTTGATAGACTTGTCCCTAGTTTGTGTACAAAATACATAGGAACTGTCTTGCTCTATCATGAGACGAGCTCGCAGTACAACACCACAAGCAAACAACTGGTGGACTCATACGGCAAATGCACGTCTACACAGCAGTTGGAGAAACGACAAACAAACGGAGGTTTAAGAGACAAACTATACGTCGACCGACTACCAACAAGCAAGAATGACAGCTGTCGGAATCCTTTTGTCGCTGTTCGTGTTGTGTTCGGTGTGTATCATCTGTTATCACTGCAGAAAGCGTCGCAACAAACCGGTTAACGACGCCGAGCCTCACTCACGTCGCGACCGGGAAGTCGAGTCGTGCGTGGACCGTCAAGTCAGGGCTGCTCTCGCGCTATAAGTTCCGCCGTACAACGGAGACCAGCCACCGTCGTACGAAAGTGTCGTCTGCTCTGGAAATCCAGTGCCGAGCTACGCCAAGACGCTCGCCATGATGTCACCTTGTGGTCACTTGGATCGGGGTCAGTGGCCATCGCTGGACCGGTTACTACCAGATTATGTTGAAGTCGACCCGCAACCATCCGCTAGCGGGGGCCGTGTGTTTAGTATCGAGTGAACTTCCGTGTTGTTCGCACGTCCGTTGCGCCTGGAACGTGTCGGCAATACAACATATATCTTATTCGTTCGCCTTTAATTCCCTCACAGAGTCTCTTGCGTTATGTGGGTGCTGTGTGATACACGATTTTGTTGACAGTAGTATATAACTTTATGTGCATCATCGTCATCATCGTCATCGTCATCATCGTCATCATCACCTTCGTGTTGGTCGTCTTAATCTTCTTCATAATCTTTATCTTCATCTTAATCAACATCTTAATTTTCACTATTACAATCCTCTTCATCCTAACCATCGTAATGTTCATCATAACTATCATCGTCGTCTTCATCATCATCTATATTTTAGTCTTCATAATCTTCTTTGTCTTCGTCATCATCTTCATATTGTTTACGAGGGTGCGTGCGTGTGTATTTATGATGTACGTGCTGTAGTCAATATGTTGAAGTCTGTTTTTGACATTAATTGATGATCAGTCATTGTTATTACAAAATGGGCCAGCATGTTCTTAAAAATGTTAAAACCTGAAATTATTACAAAATGGGCCTCCATGTCATTATATAATGTTATTACATTATTGCATCGGTTTATTACAAAATGGGCCTGTTTTTATTACAAAATGGGTCGTTATTACAAAATGGGCCTGTTTTTATTACAAAATGGGTTGTTATTATAAAATAGGTCGATTATTACAAAATGGGTCGTAACACACGATCAAGTCCATCACCCACAAAGAGTGGCGGATGTGCTGTAAGTTTAAATCCACAATCCTGGGCGTGGTGGATTGTGACAGGGCCAGATATATCATAGGTGTCTAGGTGGAGTTGGAAGATAGTGTTCAAACTGTCAATTAAAAAACTCAACAAACCAAAAATGTACTAAACTCTGGCATACAGAACTACTTTGCTAAATAAATACCATATTTAGTGTCAACAGTTAAACATTTGTGTAATCCAAACGCTGAAATTATAATATGTATGCTGACTCCGAATACAAACTTAGTCATGGATAAAACTGTGTAATGCAAACGGTATACGGAAATAAAGATGACGAATGACGATGGTGCCCAACAATAAAGTATCACATACATTACATCCCAATTGGCAACTGTCAGAAGAGTACACACACACACACACACACACACACACACACACACACACACACACACACACACACACACACACACACACACACACACACACACACACACACACACACACACACATATATATGTGTGTGTGTGTGTGTGTGTGTGTGTGTGTGTGTTTGTGTGTATATATATATTGTATGTAGTAGGTATTTTGCTGACATCATGAAGCGACCAACAAGAGAACGCAGAATACATACTAATGGTCCTCAAGTTGTACGTGGCAGTAGTCGTAGCGTAATTCTCCTTCAGATTCTTGCTGCTAACATTTACACAATGATTATATACTAATGGTCCTCAAGTTGTGCGTGGCAGTAGTTGTAGTGTGATTCTCCTTCTGGTTCTTTCTGCTAACATTTACACAGTGAGTAGATACTAATGGTCCTCAAGTTGTACGTGGCAGTAGTCATAGCGTGATTCTCCTTCTGGTTTTTTCTGCAAACATTGAGGTCAAGATGGTGAAGGTTGCCGAAGAGGTCAAGGTGACAGAAGGTTCTACAGTGACGTCGTCAATTTTGAAGCATATCGTGGACATGGTGCGTGGCGCAGTTGAAGAACACGTACCAAACGAGGACGAAAGGCAAACGCTGCTAAAGGCCGTGCAGTCGATTCATATAGCACAAACGCGCTCATACACACGCACACACGCACGCACGCACGCACGCACGCACACACGCACACACGGACATACGGACACACGCACACACGCACACACGCACACACGCACACACGCACACACGCACAGAAACACAAGCATATCTGAAGGACACGAAGCACAGGAAGTACAAGATGAAGACGTACATCATGGATTCTTATCATAAATTAAAGATCTCGTTAACACAAATACGTTAATTTGAATAGTGATATGTTTTTGTTGAAATTGTTTGACAATGTTATCTAAATGTTCTGATCTTCTGAACCTCGCCGTCTACAGGAAACACCGAACAAGAAATGAATTGGCCCAGTCACGTCACTAATGTTGATCATTAAAATGTATATTGTTCAAACTGAAACGTTGCGAACTACCGTGTATATACAATTATGCTCTAGCCGCGTTGCTGTGGCTAACACGGTGTCTTGTGCTGTCGTTGAAAAAAAAAAAAACCAATTAACCGAACCATCTCCGCATACACAAATAAACGATTGTGTTCGCCCCTTACCAGTACACCCGCCACACACCCGGGGCCAGCATTAGAGGTGTAACAATACGTCGAACTATTGCGTCGTTGCAGTTGATGCGACGATAGTGTATGTTTACTATCGATAGTAAATTTAACTATCGATAGTTTTCGTCGATAGTACACTGACAATACACTGAACTCTCGATAGGTTCGAAACAACTGCCATGTAAGGCCACGCGCTGGTCCACCCACTCAGTTTGGCTTTGGGCAGCTTTTCGCAGCAGACACGACGCAGGTAATAGTATTGCAGCAGAGGTACAACTATCACACTAGTCAAACTATCGGAAGTTGTATTGTTATCCCCAAGAATGTTCCTCAAAGTATTTTGGTTGCCCCCCAAAAGCATGAAATTGTGATGATAACATATGCAGTGGGTATGACGATCAGTGCAGGCGCCACGGCGGACGTCCAAGGTAGGATGTACACGTAACAAGGACAGGTGATCTCAACGTCGACTGCACTTATTGCAAAGGACACTTTGTTAACTTGACTATTGTTCACGCCTACAAATTATCACTATGAAGTCAATCCTGATCTGTGCACCGACAACAGTCGACATATTATTGGTGATGTCAGTCCAGGCGACTGCCACTGCAGTAAGATCAATCACGTGACGCATCAACAGAGGTGCCGTGGTGTTTAGAACATCGACCTCTCAAAGTTCAATCACGTGACGCGCCAACAGAGGTGGCATAGTGCTTAGAACGTCGACCTCTCAAAGGTCAATCACGCGACGCATCAACAGAGGTGGCATAGTGCTTAGATCGTCGACCTCTCAATCGAGATTATTGTTATTTCAAAGCTTGGTAAATTTGGTTAGATCCACGTTGCTTCAGTTCATTCGGGTGTATCTATGAGTACCTAGCTAACGACAAAGGTGTGTATACGAATAGTATTCGCGCAGTAATTGCAGTGTGGCTTAATTCTTCCCAGAGAAGTATCTATGGTGTCCGAGTGAACACGTCTGACATGGATTTAAGTAATCCTAAAACTGGATACCGTGCTATATATAAAAGCATACTGCATTTTAACTGAATGCTTTATAACTTTAGCCCTAAAAGGACAAACAGTGGGACGCTGACCGTATTCACAATTCCATACCCACCAATCCAGTCTGGAAAAGAACAGGCGTTTAGCTCTTGTGTTCCGTCGCCCGGTAAGAATCATTATTGTACTTACACCTATTTGATATACATAGCTACCCCATGATGGGCGCCAGTGGCACGCGCGGTCGTACACATGCGCACGTGCACACCATCGCACTAGTAAGTCTACTTAGCACGCGTCCAATTTGAAAACACAGATAGTGACGATACAACGTCGCTATGCTGTGTTACGTGAGATGAGATTAAATGTGTTCCTGGCTGATAGTGTTACATATTTCCAATTTAATTCTACTCCGTTAAGTGATCGCCAAGCTTGATCTTTAGTGTTCTTTCTTCGTTGATGCGGCAGTCTCAGATCCGATTCAGTAAACGGCAGTCTGCAGGCCGTAGGTCTACTGACATAAATTTCCGTTGATGGCCGCGCGTCATTTTGATAACTTTGTTTTTCTTCCGTAATAATTTATCTTCGCAAAAAGTGGTATTTACTGTTCACCTAATGTCCGCATCCTACCATTGCTTCATATTTCACCTGACAACGTGCATTGCAATAGTGTTACGGAAGTGATTAATAAGTACTATACTTCAATCTCCCCCCATCTCCAAGTGTATATGTTTAAATTATGGTATGTTGCTTGTAGTTACCTTTGTTTGTATTTTCCACTGGGAGGAAGTTGCATTAAAAGCTGTTGGTCTCGCGCATGTTACACATTCTGCTACAAGGACTACCAGTAGTAAAACAACCCTACTGTTCGTAATCGTCTTCCTGTCTGTGGAAGTCGTATTTAGCAAACCGTGTTTGCACAGATACCAGAAGTGACATGTCGTTGACTAGCCTCCGCGATTGCACCGGCGATGGTGCACTGATAACACAGGGTTGTGAATGTGACTAGTTTAAAGTAGTAATCCAACAGTACACTATATGACGATGCAGGTAGTGAAATTGACTATCTTCTGCATTGTAATATGTACTACCCTCATAATAGAAATGACTATATTATTAGTCAAACTGACTACACAATACCTGGTCATAACGACTACTTTGTTTGTTATACCAGACTGCCCTCTGGTGACAATGACAATAGCAATGACAATGAGTTTTATTTCCCTACGACCCCCTTGCGGAGTATGAGATAATTTTTTTTCTACAGTACATATTAATAGAACACATTGTATTAAGAACATCTATACTTATATTATATACATCATATTTACAGTATATAAAACATAATCAACACACAATGCATAAAACGTTCAGTGACCTTACTGCATTAAGTATTTCCAATAATTTTACAATCAAAAGTGCAAACCAAGTAATATAAAATAAAATAAACCACGTATTATAGTAAGTATACATGTATCACACAATCTGAGTTCAATTACATGTAATTATATGACTATTATGCTATACCTGACTACCTTATGGTCATAACTACTACTTCATTTGGTCAAAATGACCACCATACAAAGTAACGTCATGGAAAATAAGATATAAAATAAAATAGTATTGTTGATGAAAACTTTTTATTTCCAACTGATCAGATGAGTTGCATGTTAAGAACTCGGTGTCAGTGCAACAGGTATAACAGGGGCTAGGATAGAACATGTAACTGAAAGGGTAGAGAAGGTACTGGGGCATGGCAAGGGAGGGTCTATACTAGTACATGTAGGGACAAATAACGCAGAGAGGGAGGGAACAACTGGGATAGTTCAGAAGTACAGACAGTTAGTGAAGAAGTTAAAGAAGACAAGAGTAGAACAGATTATCCTCTCAGGAATTTTGCCAGTAATGGGAGGAAGGGGGCCGACATATAGAAACTGCAAGAGGATGGCGATCAACGCACTAGTTGAGCAGATGTGTAAAGAAGAGGGGGTGGGATTCGTAGATTTATGGGGATACTTTGTTGGGAGGGAAGATATGTACATGAGAGATGGCCTACATCTAAGTGGAAAGGGGGCAGCAGTTTTCTCAGAGAACTTGCTGCAATCTGTTGACAGTGGGACAGGCTGCATCTATTTAAACTAGATTCGCAGGGGGGATTCACAGAGAAGCCTGAAACTGGAGGCATAGATAAAGACAGCAGAAATAAATCGGCAAAGAACAGCCTGGAAAACTGTTCTGAATCAGGATATAAATGCATATGTTTAAATGCAAGGAGCATAGTAAACAAAAGAAGTGAACTAAACATTATGGTAGAAGATATTGACCCTCACATAATAGGTATAACCGAATCGTGGGCCACCACTGATATATCAGATGCCGAATTGGGACTAACAGGATATGTAATGTTTAGGAAAGATAGAATAGGAAGAAAGGGAGGTGGAGTTATTTTATATATTAAAGAATCTATCCAGGCTTATGAAATAAAATTAGAAAGAGAAGCAGATTGCGAAGAAGCTGTTTGGTGTAACATAGTTACAGGAAACTCAACGTTAACAGTTGGGTTAGTTTATCGAAGTCCAAACATAAGCATAGAAGAGAATGAAAAAATACAAAACGCTATAAGGGAAGTAAGCAAACGGGACTGTATTATTATGGGGGATTTTAACCACGGGCATATACAATGGAAATCTCTACAGAGTATGGGGAGTGAGGACCACAAGTTTTTAGTTTTAGTACAAGATAGTTTCCTTTCTCAACATGTGCTAGAACCAACCAGGGGAGAGAATGTGTTAGACTTAGTTTTGTCCTCACAGAAAGAATTAGTTGACAATGTCAAGATATGTGAGCCACTGGGAGTAGTGATCACAACCAGATACATTTTACCATCAAAGTAAAATCAGAAAGGAATAGTAAAAAGCAGTATAGGAGAAATTTCCACAAAGGAAGGTATAAGGACATGAGGAAATATTTAGAAAGATAGACTGGAATAACACACTGAAGAATAAGACAGCAACCGAATGCTGGAATATCTTAAATAGTGAAAATAAGTGCATAGTCGATAAATTTGTACCTTTCAAAAAACAAGGGAAACGGTCTAAAAAGAAACACTTATCGAAAGAAGCCATTAGAAAAATTAAGTATAAACAAATGATGGGGAAGTCATATAGATGTACTGGAAATGATGAAGACTACAACATTTATAAAGAAGCACTTAATCAAGCTACAGCTGAAATTAGAAATTCAAAGAGAAGCTATGAAAAAAAATTAGCTAGTAATATAAAACATGACAGTAAGAGTTTTTATGCGTATATTCGAAGCAAACAGAAAGTTCAGGATAAGGTCGGTCCTCTAGAAGATAGTGCTGGAAATACAATATCAGAGGGATTCTTAATGGCAGAAGACCTGAATGAGTATTTTAGTTCAGTATTTACCAGGGAAGATATTAGTTCACTGCCAGTACCAGAGGCTAAGTTCAAGGGGGCAGATTCAGACTATTTAGGACAGTTAGTTGTAACCTCGGAAATAGTAGCTAAAAAAATAAGGGCTATGAAGGATAATAAATCACCTGGAGTGGACGGGATTCCGCCCAAACTACTATTGGAAATTGTAGAACAAATTAGCGTACCGCTTGCAACAGTTTTCAATTTGTCATTAGAAGAGGGAGTGGTTCCTTTAGAATGGAAAGAGGCAAACATTATACCGTTATTTAAAAAAGGTTCGAGAAACAAGTCAGAGAACTATAGACCAGTGAGTTTAACATCAGTGATTTGCAAATTATTAGAATGACTAATTAAAGACCACATGGTGGATTTTCTTGTTAAACATAACTTGATAAACCCATCTCAACATGGGTTTTTAAAAGCGAGGTCATGCTTAACAAATATGTTATGTTTTTTGGAAGACATCACTAGGTGGGTAGATGAGGGATCACCAGTAGATATCATCTATTTAGATTTTCAAAAAGCTTTCGACAAAGTACCACATCAAAGATTACTCCTTAAGCTAAAGGCCCATGGCATAGGAAATGGTATAATAAACTGGATAGAAAATGGCTGAATGACAGAAGACAACGTGTAGTAGTTGATGGGGAGGCTTCAAACTGGAAATCGGTATTGAGTGGGGTACCACAGGGATCAGTACTAGGACCTATATTATTTTTAATATATATCAACGATTTGGACGATGATATAACAAGCAAGGTGTTAAAATTTGCGGATGATACAAAAGTGTTTAGAAGGATTAAAAGTGATGGAGACAGACAGCATTTACAAGATGATCTTGATAGGTTGATCAAATGGTCTGAAAAGTGGCAAATGCTGTTCAATTTGGGGAAATGTAAATGCCTCCACACAGGTCATGGGAATGAAGAGGTAAAATATAAAATGGGGGTACTGTTCTAAGTACTACTGTAAAAGAAAAGGACTTGGGGTTAACCATTAGTGCTGATATGAAGGTTTCAGAGCAGTGCGGAAGTGCAGCGTCAAAGGGAAATCAAATCCTTGGATTAATTAGGCGAAATATAGCGTATAAGAAAAAGAATTAATAGTACCGCTGTACAAAACAATAGTGAGGCCTCATTTAGAATATTGTATACAAGCATGGAGGCCATATCGCAAGAAGGACATAGATATGCTAGAAAGAGTACAGAGGAGAGCGACTAAAATGATACCAAATCTGAGGGATCTTAGTTACGAAATACGCCTAAAAGAATGTGGTTTAACAACATTAGAGACCAGGAGATTGTGAGGAGATCACATAGAAGTGTTTAAAATATTGAATGGTTATGAAAATATTGATAGAAACATTTTTTTCTCAGTTAAGAAAAATAGAAGGACCAGAGGACATGAAGCTACATTAGTAAAGGAGCAGTGTAGATTAGATATAAGAAAGTTCTCATTCTCACAAAGGACTGTAAATGAATGGAACAGATTATCTCCTGATTGTGTTGGTGCTAGTAGCGTGAATATGTTTAAAAATAAAATCGACACACACCTTAAAAAGGCGGGATACATGTAGATAAAAAGTATTGGACTCTCGATAAGCCAAAAGGCTTCCTTGTCCACCTGCCATCCAGAGTAATTTTCTGGATGGCAATCTTGTTAAATCTTGTTAAACATAGATTAAGGTTATAGCACCTGGTATTTGGGATAGCTCCTGTATTGGGGTATAACAGTATATAAGTACATTATATTATAGTGGAACATTGCGGTATTACAGCATGTTGAACCTACTATACAATTATACTACTATTTCATATACAAAACAATTGGACCGTTTATTACAATGACTGCTAGCATAGCACGTGGTTTTGTAGATAGTACTTGTTTACGATCCCTAAATAAACAGGTATATATTATTTTAGAATGGAATAGTATAATACTGAAGCAGTTTGTTGAACCTGCTATATCAGAGTTAAAAAAAATCAATAACGTAGGCCGATACATCTACGAATTTAACGTTTGAATAATTTCGAACGTGATCGAGCACGCGTTGGCATAGGTAGATTCGCGATTGTTGCAACTGCACGTAATCTTAAAAGTCTGTCCTTAATTTGATTTGTCAGCTAACCTTGTTCCAAGCACATTTAGCGAAATATCGAACCATGCAATTTAGTAACGACTACGACGTTCTATCTCGTTTCTACAAGTGTGTTATTTAGCTTTGGTGAAATCGAACAAATTATTTGTTTGACAGAATAAGAATATGTTTTTTGATGTTGTTGTCCTGGTCTCTTTGTCGGTGTGTGTATGTGTGTGTTTGTGTGAGTGTGTGTGTGTGTGTGTGTGTGTGTGTGTGAGTGAGTGTGTGAGTGTGTGTGTATGTGTGTATGTGTGAGTGTGTGCGAGAGTGTGTGTGTGTGAGTGTATGTGTGTGAGTGTGTGTGTGTGTTTGTGTATTTATGTGTGAGTGTGTGTGTGTGTGAGTGAGTGTGTGTGTGTGTGTGCGTGTGTGTGTGTGTGCACGCGCGCTTGTGTGTGAGAGAGTGTGTGTGTGAGTGTGTGACTGTGTGAATGTGCGCGAGAGTGTGTGTGTGTGTGAGAATGTGTGTGTATTTGTGTGTGTGTGTGTGTGTGTTTGTGTGTGAGTGTGTGTGTTTTTGTATGTGAATGAGTGCGTGAGTGTGTGTGTGTGCGTGTGGGTGTGCGTGTGTGTGTGCGTGTGCGTGCGTGTGTGTGTGTGTGGTGTGTATGTATGTATATCTTAAAAACTTCATTGTAAATTTAACCGGTTTAAGTCGCCGAGAAAACAAGTCCTCCTTCAAACGTCACTCCTGGCGACAGTTCATCTGATGCGCCGGCAGATTCGATAACAACTTGATGTGTTCGTGGACGAATGTGTTCGTGGGCGAATCTTACTGTCACTGGTTGTAACTCTTCAAAACAGGATCACTTCGCTCGATCCCAAGGCAGTGCGGCGGCAAATTTACAACCGCTGAGCGAGATCGCTGCCGTCGCATCGCGGGCAGGTCGGTGGAGCTGTGTTGCCTGCTCGCGACCTGCGACGGCATTAGGGGGTCGTAAAGACGAACCGACGCCTTCGCAGCGGCTGCGAGAGCAAGCTTTAGTGTTGATATCATGTCGCGCTTCGTCGGTCACCCTCGTAATGGCGTATTCAATGCGGAGAAATGGGCGAATTATGACTATAATGAAAATCGAAACAGCTATGATTGGTGATAAGGCGGCGGCAGTGACGGGGCAGCTGAGCTAAAGCTGTGGTCGGGTCCAGACGGGACTCCGGTCTAGACGGACACGGCCACAGGTGAAGTTTGCACACAACTCTGCAGGAATGTTCTTCTCCTCCTCTTTCTTCTCTTGCTGGGTGGAGGCGACATCACTCGGTCCGTTTCGTCTTCTCCACGATGTTTCTCCTCCAACTATCCCGACATTCTGCAAGTTTCTTCCACTCGGTTGTTCAGCCTTGCAATGTCGTAAGCTCTTGACACTGTATCTCTCTCTTTGCATAGAAATGTCGGTCTTTCTGGTTTTCTACTTCCATACCTGCCTTATTAATATTTTCTCATCTATTCTCCAGGAAGGAGTATTGTGATGCGCCCTGGGGTTACGTGAATTAATAAATAAATGAATTTATGAATTTTCAAAGTGTGCAAATGTCGTTAAACACAATTCAGGATTACGTACAGTCGAATGAGCAAGATAAAATGTGTTGACAACGCATGCTAAAAATACTTAATTGACACGTTGGTCAGTGGTTCTATATGCCGAGAAAGTGAACGTGTCCACATAGCATTATGCTTTCACGTTAATATAAGATAAGATAAGATAATATAAGATAAGATAAGATAATGCTTTATTGTCTCAATTATGGAGTTGAGAAATTTGTCTCGGGTGAGAACAGACATGACTGCAATATGTACATAAAACCATAACATCAATCGATAAAAACAGCAGATAAATAATAAGTGATACATGCATACACATTACTTATTCTAAAACGACATTGACACTGTGGCAGCAGGCACCATGAATTAAGTTGTTTAATGGACAGTGGCACGAATGACTGTTTGTACCTATTAAGCCTGCACCGTGGAGTTCTGTATCGTCTGCCAGATGGCAGGAGCTGAAATTCATTATGCAGAACATGACTGTCTTCTTAATGTCTGTTAAAAAAGGGACACACACACAGACACACGCACGCACATACACACTGGCATACACACACACACACATACGCACACTGACACACACACATACACACCCACGCACACAGACACACACACACACACATACACACATACACACATACACACATACACACATACACACATACACACATACACACATACACACATACACACATACACACATACACACATACACACATACACACATACACACATACACACATACACACATACACACATACACACATACACACATACACACACACACACATACACACATACACACATACACACATACACACATACACACATACACACACACACGTACGCACGCACACACACACACATACATACACATACACGCACCCACGCACACACACTGAGACACACACATACACACACGCACACTCACACACACACACACACACACACACACACACACACACACACACACACACACACACACACACACACACACACACACACACACTCACACACAAACACACACTCACATACACACACGCACATACACACACGCGCGCGCGTGCACACACACACATGCATACCATTGCTATTTCATTATAACGTACCCAGTAAAAACTATAGCATTTACATCATGTAAACGAAAAGATGAACAGTCGGTTCAATTTTAACGTCATCGTTTTTTCTCTTTTTTCATGTTTGATATCTCCCTACAAAAGCAACCGACGTCAGACAGACACAACAGAAATGAGTCGATACAGTAAATAGTTTTTCACCAGGCGAACGTCGACCGACCATCTCGCGATAACAATCATCCCTATAGCGACGTCGTCTAAGACCTTCACTAATCGTGTTTGCTGCCAGGCTTCGATCGAACGATGTTTTGTGAAAAGTCGCGACACGTTCTTTGAGCCGAGGTTCGACTCGTATTCCAACGGCGAACCTAATCGCGTTAGTATCACGTCATTTCCCGTAACTCGATGTCGCGCGGCGGTCGCCCGAGAACACAGGCGCCGGCGAATTATGGATCGGTGAATTATCGTGTTTTTGACAAGCCATCAAGTGAGCGACCAGGGAGCCTACAGACTCGTCTTGTACACAGAGAGCAGGTCTCTGCAGAAAAAGCACCAGACTTTGTAGCTTTGTGGAATTCTGATGTATAAATGCATCGCTAATTTTAGGATACCATCTCCGAGGTACAGAATTCCAGCGAAAAAGAACGTCAGCTTTTTGATGTTGGGAAAGAGGAAGACGAACACGAAAACACTGAATCTATGCTGACATGCTAAGAATACTGGGCGGGCTAATGTAATATTACTACAGACGACTTTATTGTTGCATCGACAGGTGCGAGTTACGTTCCAGCGTGACGTTTGTTTGGACACGAACCACGGGCACCGCATGCACAGCTAGAATACGTGTAAGCCGGGACCACAAACACGACCTCTCAGATCGACCGGCGGCGCTAATAGGATCTTCCCGCTAAAGTTAGCTACCATCTTCGCACACAGAACTCTATTTCGCCATTTGATCATTAATTGTGGAGACAACGGAAAGACAGCGATGGATGGCACAAAGCGCGCGACACGGCGAGACTTGCCGTGGGGTGACGGAGCCGCTCGATAGCAGCAGTCAAGTCCGTTGTAGCGGCTTCATCCACGCTGTCGGCGGCACAGGCGAAGATGTTTCGCTCCGGCGCTCACTCGCCGGGAGACAGCGGCCGTGTGACTCCGACGTGGGACGACTGAAGACGGATGCAATGGCTCCACTCCTGTTTACGTGTCTCCTGGTAAGTATGGAGATAGCCGCACTCGGGCAATTTACGTTTAGGCATTATATATGTGTAGGTACAGGTAGGTGAAGATTGAATTGGTTATATACTTGTTGATGGCATGTCTGTTAGACCTTTCGAAAGTTTGCGAGGACAACATTTGTAATATGCGATACGCGTTAGAGAAGCTACGCGTGTAATCGCACGAATACCCGCAGGCTCGTTTGCACGCACGCACGCACGCACGCCACAGACATACAGGCACACAGGCACACAGGCACACACGCACACACGCACACACGCACACACGCACACACGCACGCACGCACGCACGCACGCACGAACACACGCACACACGCACACACGCACGCACGCACGCACGCACGCACACACGCACACACGCACACACGCACACACGCACACACGCACATACGCGCATTGCACGCGCACGTACGCACACGCACACACGCACACGCACACACGCACACACCGCACGCACACACGCACACGCACGCACACGCACGCATACACGCACACGCACACACGCACACACGCACGCACGCATCGCACGCACACGCACACACGCACACACGCACACACGCACACACGCACACGCACGCACGCACGCACGCACACGCACGCACGCACGCACGCACACACGCACACACGCACACACGCACACACGCACACACGCACACACGCACACACGCACACACATTGGACGAAAAAAGGTGGTCGTAGTTTCCCAAGAAGACAACATTTCTATTAGTTGTATTTGCATCGGAGCAACACATTCCTGACAAAAGAGTGGACGGTATGTAAAAACTGATACATATTGCTAATAAACTGTAATGAATTATGAAAACGCCTTTAATTAGATCTAATTATTTTACTAGTGGTAGCAATTGCTTGTAAACAACAAATTACGTTAAAATGATAAAATATAACAAAAACGAAATGCTAGAATACATCTCATGTATGTGAATAGCGTGGGAATACTGACTGGAAGGCTAAAACGAAACGAAATGTTATGAGAATTGTGTGAGGAAATCTAAAACTCAACGGTTAAGGAGTACTGAGAGGAGGACAACAACTACTTATTTTATTAGTAAACATTAAATTGTAACACGCCATGTTTCCAAGTGAAATAACAGCTTAAAGACGCTGGCAATGTTACTAATAAATAGCTATCCCATAAGAGAACTATTAAATGGTGTAAGAATACCGAGAGGAAGACTGGAACAAAATGGTGTGGCAATGTTTAGTGGAAGACCGAAACTAAACTAACGTATATCCACGTATTGTGGAGTAACAACTAAATGTATCAGCTGTAACCAATGCAGTTGCTTTATCTAAAACAAAATATTGTTAGAATACTGAGAATTAGAACTAAATGACGTGATCATTCTGAGATACTAAACACTAAAATGGCCTGTGAAGGCCAGGAGGAACAGCAGATCGACATGGTGCGAAGACAGATCTAGAAAGACAAGGTATGGTGAACGATAGTGGCAAAGGAGCAACTGCAATGAAGAACACATGTGAAGACGGTGCAAAGCAGAACATGAAAGACGAAAGTCAGTTGTGTGGTTTCTCCCCAGCCGACGAAACAAGGCAAGTAAATAACACGATGGGTAGCTCGTGAAACCTTTTGAAGTGTTCTTGAAGATGGACCAAAGAACAGGCGGTATTAGCTGCTTTGCTTTGAGCTTAGCCCCCACTAATCACTTTCAGCACAACACATCGACAGCTCGTCATTGATGTATAAGTAATACCAAGTGTTTATTTCTAAGAATTATCGGCGATTTTCCTTCGCTTGCTATAATGACGTTTGACGTATAGTAGGTCGGGCTGACCTATGTACGGTCTTATGCTGAATAAATTACACCCGTTGAAGATAGCTCCCTCATGTGTCATAATTTTCGATCGGGGAATGAACCATATTTGTCAAGGAAACGAGACGTTCTCTCGTATCAGAAAGACAGAGTAGGTGTGGGGTAAAGGCACCTTTTTAGGAACAAACACGATTTGATCTACGTGTTTTATTGATGGCAAAATCTGTTGACACATCCGCATACATGCACATCTTAACTAAGGAATTGTGGAATTACAAAACCTTATTTACAATACAAAACAAAACACTAAATAAATTATTTTAGTAAGGGTCCTACATTTGACGCAAATATCGTCATTTGGGGAAAATCGCAACCCCGGTGCGCTTTGCCACAATAATTGGACTAATAAACCTAGTTTGTTCCGCAACGATCTCTGGGCCCTATATCGTTTAAGGCAGTGTTCAGACAAACATGGCTACCCTATTAAAACATCATTCCATGGGCATGACTCGTGTTTAATTGTTAACTGACAAACTTTCATATTCATATCTTAATCGGAATCGCCGTTGTGGCAGGTGTAATACGGTCCACCAGGAGTGCAGTCCTCGTGAGCCTAGTTTCCGCAATCATGACACGCAGTCAACTGCTCCCTGCTCCAACGGAACGTCTCGCCACACGCACAATGCATGAACACCGGTCGTTGTCATCGTCTTCTTCTTCCTAGTTGTCATCTCCGCCCTTTATCTCCTTTCTCTTGGATACAGTCACTGACGATGGGCCAGCAACAACATTCGTCTAATGTGCTTCTTTATAGTCTGTTCCTCTACCCTCAATTAGCCAGCGTACCAATTTCTAATAGGAAATCTACTGTGATGAACGTGGGAAAATTGGAAATTGTTGAATATGAAAGGGTTTTGCTGTTAACTGAGCCGGCCTCGGCATCTACTGCCGATAAACTATGTTTTGAAACTGGATGTTTTGTTTACTATTTGAACATGCTCCGGGGCGTATCTTCCAAATTGCGAACGTTGTTATGGACTTATTAAACAAACATAATATAATCTTAAGATCACTATATTAATTGATACTTGAAACACTAGAAACATAGCTTCTCCTTATAATAATAAAAATGAATTTAATATTTTATTGGTGTAGCACAATATTCAAAATTATGTATCGTGGTGCTTCACAACATTTCGGGACAAAGCGCTCCCCGTGCTCTTTTTGACATTTATTATAGCAAGATAAAGAGGACAACTAAATATATATTTACCATTTGGGAATACACAAAATATTTACGCTATAATATCGTTTAAATGTGTTTAGTTTCTTACACAAACGTGGCCGAAACATTCAAATTGATATAACTTACTTGGAGTCTTTTCAAGTGGGACTGGTTTGGCATCGTACTGTAAACATTGATCGGTAAAGTTCGATCTGCCGAGATGACGGGGTGCGCTTTGCTCCTGGGATGCGCTTTACCCCAGGAGTGAGCTTTACCCCACACTACTATATAAGCTGAAGGCGCAGTGTCTATAGATCGATATTTGACGTCAAGCTGGGCGTGTTCCCGTTTATAAGAGGATTATCCTTTTCAAAGAACACAGAGTCTGAAGCAGCGCGTTACGTCATGCACATCGATATTTGCAGTGTGTGAACGCGTTTTATACAAAACTGGTTTTCTCGAATCATCAAAATAATTAATTTTAATACTTAGTAATCTCATGGTACGAAACAATGAATTGCATTATGCTAGTATAGACTTACATAAAAACGAAACATTTTTAGTATTGTTTTCCTTGAAGCTTGACCGACGCCGGCCCAAATAATCTAGAAGTATGTCCGGTGATTTCACCGAAACTAAATGTAAATTTGTGAGAAAGACTTAACATGTTGTAGCGGATATTCGATAGCTTCATGTTTTCACGAAAAGAATATAAAATGAAACGAAGGGTTAGTCAAGTATCCCGTCTTTACTTGCACATCGGTAGTTTGCGGTATGGTTACAATTATTTATGATGATTTATATCTGCAGAACCTTTAACTCTCATCTCGGGAGTCGAGTCGATTTACTTGTGTATCTGTTAATCGTTATCTTTAGTGCTTACCTTTTGTAAAGTATAAATGTAAAACGCAAAAAGTGCAAAGCCTAATAACATACCTAATATTAACTTGTATTTGTCGTAATTGGTCAACATTTTCCGGTCTGTATTTTCAGCTTGATGTTTAACATGCCAAATGGACTAAAGTGAATAATATGTATGACTGACTATAACTGTCGAATGAAACAAATGAAGATATTATGGTGGTCGAAGTTTAGCTCTTCGTAGATGCGTTGTTGCGGTGTAACATTTGTCCAATTGGGAGAGCAGTCTAGCATCGTTGCAAACACATCGGCACAGGTGTTTCAGGTTTCGTGACACCACCGATCGATCGATCTGACGATCCCCTCTCTCTCCTCTCTCTATCTGTCTCATTCCGAATATATAACGCACGCACGCACGCACGCACGCACACACACACACATACACCGCCTGTTGTAATTACCATACTGTACCAGTATTCAGTTATTCTATGACTATTTTGATCTAATCTGCTTTTAAATAAAATGGGTTCGAACCGAAACGAATAATTGATAGCCACACTCCTGGCGCGTCTTAATTCGTCCTGTACAATTTCCATACTGAACCTGTTTCATGAAGCGGCACTTCCAGATAACGACGTTATTCCGCAACTAGTTGAGCTGCACCGTCGTAAATGCACTGACGAAATTGGCGTGGCGCATTCGACCTGAGCACAGGATCGCTGGTTTTATGGCCCGCGTGTGATAATAGCACCTTTTGCCGATTGTTTCCGTAAAATGTCATCCAGACGGGCGATCTGTTTTATGTGTTGTGTCCATTTGGGCACATATAAAGTACGTACGACGATATGCTGAACAAATTGGTTAGACAGTTAGAGTCTAACATTTCTGTTGCTCGCACGCGGATAAATATAGGTCTACTTTGGGCAATGGACAATTTTGCAGTCATTCTTCCTGCCTATTGTCAATTGGGTTTATTTCCACTGCCCGGCTTATAGTGTATTTTCCCTATTTGCGTGTAGATCGCCTACTTGGCGGCTGTAAAGCAGTAGGGCACATTTCGTCACACTAAACTCTTAATGAGTGGGTATCACATCTTTCCTACCAAAATGAGAGGATGGGCCATGTTACTCGTTACGCTATGCCTCTCAACTAAGAAAGGGTTTATTTTTCCTGCATCAATGTATTGATACGGTAATATATGGGGGAGTCTGGCAGTATTTTCTCACCACAGCCAGGATCTCTGTCTGTCCGTTCCCATTCTTGGACCCTTGGGCTCTGATCTATCAACTCCGACCTATCATCTGGCGATGTATTAAAAACCACCAAGGTAGCTGTTTATAATTAATAACGTACGTGTTTACTGTTCACCCGATATGTTGTAAGCATGTCGAAGAAATATGTAAACAATGAACAAATTGAGTGGTTTGACATTCTCCCGCGGACGCCGTTGTGGCATTACTTTCGCGTTGCCGGGAAATATCGGTCTAGCTATGAATATAATGTCATAATTGGCGGTTGTATAAATTAAATGGTAAGCGAAAACGAATTTAAAATCAAACATATTTAAAGATGATAAATGTTGTGCATCGTTTGTTGCTCCGCAATGTAAACTATTAATATATCAATTATTAAACCACGAGCTAAATAATTAATACCATTACCAAGTATTAACAATTGTCTAAACAAATATAAATAACATACACCAAGGTCAATTAATTGGAGCGTTGGGTAACAATATACCTAGAATCCCATTCCTAACGCAGCCATTGCTGCTTTTGTCGCGGTCGATGCAAGTTTCCTTAATGATGACGCTTTATGGAAGTCTCCGAAACATCGACTTTTTCCATTTTAAATATAGCATCAAATCACCAACGCAATATCCGGTCTTGTCTTTATTTATCGTTGCTATTTTATGTCAACCCATAGATTAATATATATTAATATATAAATTATGGTAGAAACAGGTGTTTGGATAGGTTACTATGGTATCCGCTCGGTATTGGCATACGTTCAGCATCGAGTAGGCAAATAAAGTGTGCATGTGTGTGTCTGTCTGTGTGTGCGTGCGTGTGTGTGTCTCTCTCTCTCTGTATGTATGTATGTATGTATGTATATATATATATATATATATATATATATATATATATAAACGCAGCGCTCGCAGCAACAGTTTCGTGTGAACACTTTACGAAGAGAACAAATGTGTACCCATTTTGCTGCTCCAATACAAAAATATTCGACACTAGTCAATATTGAATTTGACGCATACGACTACAGTGACGTTTCTCAATGGAATTTACGAAACACATGTCGTAAATAATTCACGAAATTGTGATATTTTAGAAGATGACGTCCTCATAAAAACTGTCTGCCTCTGTCTAGGCTTATTTTTTTTACAAATGTACGTACGCACGCACTCACGCACGCACGCACGCACGCACACACACACATGCTCATGCTCATGCTCATGCATACGCACACGCACACTCACGCTCATACGCACCGCACACACGCACGCACACACACACACACACGCATGCACACACGCGCGCGCACACACACACACACACAAACACGCAAACACACACACAAACTCACGCGCATTCATATTGTATATTATTTCGACTAATTGTGGACACGCTGGTAATTAAATCATTAACCTACTCACTCATTCCCACACTCACACTCCCTCTAGTATTCCGTCGATTACCATCACGTTAGCGTTGCGCTCACTCAAAGTTCTGGATCGCACTTGTGGTCACCCGAGGACAAGACAAAACCTAATCATGACTGCTTGGCGGGTAGACCATGTCGCGCGTAGATTGTCTCCTCTGTGTCCACGGGCCGGACGTAATGGAGTTAACCGTAAATTGCGGCTATCACCGTTCGGCTGTTGGCTGTGTCGATTCACACCGACGATTCTATCTCTGCATTATTCACGTGGCTAGCTTCGATCGTGTGACACAAGCATTTGTCATTCGTGTAGTCGGTCGATGGCAATTTATGTGACCATTCAAACTGATGTGATATTCACCGGTTGCTGACAGAAGCGGCTGGCTGACGGAGGTGTGACAGATTGCTAGGCCGGAGGGCGTGCCAACCGGTAGATCCACCAAACTAGAAGTCGTACCAACCCCATGGAGTATACGTTCTCTTCTGGTCTTCATCACCTCCGCATACCCACCTAAGAAACCTCACCCGTGTGCCGGTACTAAGACACTTGAAACGTCTGTTCTTGGACCGAAAACACGCAAACTGTTCTACATAAACACCCTGGCTTACATAGCAAAATCACAATTGACTTGACACAGACAAATAATTTCATCAGAAGGATTGTGTTAGCAGATGCTACCTCAGTGGTGCCCCAGGACATCATTTCGTCACTGAAATTCCTGTTGATTTCTTGCCACTGTCACACAATCCCATTAAATCAATGCGTTGATCAATTATTGTATGTATTATCATGTGTGTCTGAGTGTGTGTGTGTGTGTGTGTGTGTGTGTGTGTGTGCGTGCGCGTGTGCGTGTGCGTGTGCGTGTGTAAAAGGAAGACGTTATCGTAGAACTACTCGCAATCATCTCTTGATAAATTACATGTATCATGTAACAATGTATTCCAAATGCTCCTGCAATTGATTGCCCAGATTTTGTAGTGCCTGTTAAATGTTTATTTGCCATACTTTATCAAACTGTCAAACTGTCATACGTAATTTTGTGTTTAAATTTATCGTTAGAATTGAAAAAAAGGAAAAATAAAGTGCTGCCTCTGCCAATCATAATAGCGACATTCATTGGCATTCTCGCATTATAAATCACTTGGTAAATATGCTGCAAGGTCACAACAACGTTTGTAAACGTACTGTTGATGTAATCTGCACAATAATATAGTTTAGATGTGTATGGATCGAGTTACATTATTGTCTGATGTGTCTGAAATAAAATGTATTAATTGAATACAGAGAAGATAGAGCGGGACAGAGAGTGGGACAGAGGGATAGGCACGGGTGGAGAGGGAGAGGGGGAGAGGCGGTGACGGTGAGGAAGAAGGAGAGGGTGATGGAGAGGGAGAGAGACAGGGAAACACTGTCCCTAGAGTCCCTAGGAAAATGACGAGCGGGTGGATATGTGAATTTATTTTGAGCGTTTTGCATGGGACAAGTTGGTGCAATGAATGTTGAATGTACTACTGCATTAGATATTTCAATAAGCAGCAATAACTAGATGCCGGTCGGTCAAGTATCTGCACAGTAATCCTGCCGCCAGACAACATAGCTGTGCAGTGGAGTCTACCCAATGTTTTTTGATGGTTTTTAGAACTTGAAGGGCTACTGAATCATAAACCGCATGATGCCACTCTGGCGTCACGGAGGAAGTTGAAATATCCAATTTTGTTTATAAATATATGCTTTATCACCCGAAAAAATCAATTGATTAATTTGTAGTAATGTATGCCAACGTTATATAAAGGTAATCCAGTATGGCCGCATGGCAGCATTATAGTGAAAATATCAGTATTCGCTAACATAACATAATATATAGCAATTGTCAACTTATCTCGACTGAATCTTCGGCCCTCTTTGTTCATGGAGTAGGTCAGTGATGTCAGCTGATGCCAGTCCGTGTTGAGCACGAAACGTCAGTAGCAGAATTGCGTAATGAATGCGTTGCTTCACGGGAAGCCAGTGAATGACTTGGAGGGAATGACTTCAACTTTGGTGCTGCAGTTGCGTCTTAGCCAACCACGTTTCATTTCTGACAGCTGACATGCTTTCATCATGTAACGTCTTAACACACAAATTGTGTCGCTTCTTCTATGATCACACCCATTGAAGCTTTCTGGTTTCTAAGTTTAGGTTTTAACTATTTATTTCCTCAGGCGTCTCACAGCGTTTGGTGTGAGTAGTCAGCTGTGATTGAAAGCGTTTTGACCTTCTCTATTACAGTGTGGTACGGCAGCGTGTCTGTCCGTGACAAAGGGAAATTGAACAGAGTGGTCAAAATTGCCTCTAAAATAGTTGGAAAAGATTTGCCCTCTGTGGATACTCTCTACCAGCAGTGGCTAATCAGACGTGCTGGTCACATTGCACGTGACACCTCCCACCCAGCGTACTATCTCTTCACCCTGCTTCCGTCGGACCGCCCCTACAGCGCACTGAAAACTCGCACCTCACGCTTCGGCGGAAGTTTTTATCCACAGGCTGTCAAAGCCCTGACAGAGCTGTAAGACCAATTTACTGAGATGTAATCCATTTTGTTGTTTATTAGTTACGGCTGTATCACCATCTCAACTCTGTGCTTTTACGGTGTATCTCAATCTTACCAAGTATATTTTATTAGGTTTTAATTCCTTAGCTTGAATGTGAGGCAATGAGAGAGTGAGGGACGTGGGTGTGTGGGATGCGTGCGAGTATGTGCGGGCGTGCGGGCGTGCGGGCGTGCGGGCGTGCGGGCGTGCGGGCGTGTGTGCATGTGTGTGTGTGTGTGTGCGTGCGTGTTAATATGTATTGCCTATGTGATTTATGCTTAGATGTATGCTTACATTTTCGAGGCTATACTCGGCGGAGATAGATCGTAGAAATTGGTGGTGCAGAAAAGTTGATAAACAAGTGGAATTACTGATTGATAAGTATTATTCTTGCCTTAATATCATTCATAAAGTTGCAATAAACATATATTGAGTAGCAGTTGTGCTTAAAGTTAGTTAGTTATAGTATTTTAGAATACCTTAGTATAGTGAGTGATAATAGGGTAACTCACTTAGGCTTCGATAATTTGAAAACAAGATTTAACAAACCTGATTATGTGGTAGAATATATAGGAGATAAAGTAACAACCATCAAACTACTTACATAAGATAATATTTGTGTAAGCCAGTACTTGCTAGATATTTTGATTAGGTAGCATTGTTGTTAAAATTAAGCAAGGGCGATAGTCGGGCGGCGTAACCTAAATAAATAAAGCAGCCTAACGTAACGTAATTGATTGTATTTAAATTAGGTCACTACCGGTAATGTTAGCGTTCGTGTCAGGATAAATAGTTGGCTGTGTAATTGAAATTTGTAACCTAAAGTGTGCTGTAGTACACAGGAAACAGTCTTTATAAAGACTAAGTTAGTTAAGTTATTAAATAAATTCTGATCGGGATATGGCGCCTTGCAAGCGGCAAGTCAAGGCAAAGCGACACTTGGTGTGCGATCACTGCCACAGCTGGGTAGATTTTGCATTGTCCGGCTGTGGGAAGTCATGGGCAGAAACCATGGAGGAAGGATTCACCTTTCAGTGCATTGGGTGTTGGAAGGTGGAGTGTCTGCAGAAGGAGATAGTTAGGTTGACAGATATTGTGAAGGGAATGGAGATGGGAATTAGCAAGGAGGCAGGTCGAATGGAGAGAGACGACAGGGAGAGAGGTGAGAATACTGCAAGACTGAAGGAGAATAGCAGTGGCAAGAAAACTGAGGAAAGGAGATTGAGAGGAGGGAAGGTGATTGGAGGAGAAGAAATTGGAAAATCGACAACAGAAAACGTGACAAGCGTGAAGGTGACAGGGAAGAAAGTGACCGTAGAGAAGGAGGGAGGGAAGATGGGAAGGGAGAGGAGAGAGGAAAACGAGATGGGACGAACGAAGAAGGGACGAAAGGAAGTGAGAGAAAATGTGATAGAAGAGAATTCGATAAAAGGGAAGGTGACAAGAGAAAAAGCGACAGGAAAGAATGGATCGGAAGAGAATGTGACAGGAGAGAAGACGACAGGGGGGAAAGACAACAAGCAGACAGATGCAAACCGAAGAAGGAGCTATTCTAAGGCAGTGATAGAGGGGGCAATGAGGAAAGAGAGGGTGTTTATGGGCGACTCCATTATGAGAAAGACGGACAAGGCACTGAGCGAGGGGAAGGACATCGTTGTTTGTTTACCGGGGGCTAGGATTGAACATGTAACTGACAGGGTAGAGAAGGTATTGGGACATGGCAAGGGGGGGTCTATACTGGTACATGTAGGAACAAATAATGCAGACAGGGAGGGAACAACTGCGATAGTACAGAAGTATAGACAGTTAGTGAGGAAGCTACAGAAGACGAGAGTTGAACAGGTTATTCTGTCAGGAATTTTGCCAGTAATGGGAGGAAGGGGGGCAACGTATAGAAACTGTAAGAGGATGGCGATCAACGTACTAGTTGAGCAGATGTGTGACGAAGAGGGGGTGGGATTCACAGATTTATGGGGATACTTTGTTGGGAGGGAAGATATGTACATGAGAGATGGCCTCCATCTTAGTGGAAAGGGGGCAGCAGTTTTCTCAGAGAACCTGCTGCGATCTGTTGACAGTGGGACAGGTTGTATCTATTTAAACTAGATTCGCAGGGGGGACTCACAGAAAAGCCTGAAAATGGAGGCATAGATAAAGACAGCACAAATAAATCAGCAAATAACAGTGTGGAAAACTCTTCTGAAGCTGGATATAAATGTGTTTGTTTAAATGCAAGGAGTATAGTAAACAAAAGAAATGAACTAAACATTATGGTAGAAGATATTGACCCTCATATAATAGGTATAACCGAATCCTGGACCACCACCGATATATCAGATGCTGAATTGGGACTGACAGGATATGTAATGTTTAGAAAAGATAGAATAGGAAGAAAGGGAGGTGGAGTTATTTTATATATTAAAGAATCTATTCAGGCTTATGAAATAAAATTAGAAAGAGAAGCAGATTGCGAAGAAGCTGTTTGGTGTAACATAGTTACAGGAAACTCAACGTTAACAGTTGGGTTAGTTTATCGAAGTCCAAACATAAGCATAGAAGAGAATGAAAAAATACAAAACGCTATAAGGGAAGTAAGCAAACGGGACTGTATTATTATGGGGGATTTTAACCACGGGCATATACAATGGAAATCTCTACAGAGTATGGGGAGTGAGGACCACAAGTTTTTAGTTTTAGTTCAAGATACTTTCCTTTCTCAACATGTGCTAGAACCAACCAGGGGTGAGAATGTGTTAGACATAGTTTTGTCCTCACAGAATGAATTAGTTGACAATGTCAAGATATGTGAGCCACTGGGGAGTAGCGATCACAACCAGATACATTTTATCATCAAAGTAAAATCAGAAAGGAATAGTAAAAAGCAGTATAGGAGAAATTTCCACAAAGGAAGGTATAAGGACATGAGGAAATATTTAGCAAAGATAGACTGGAATAACACACTGAAAAATAAGACGGCAACAGAATGCTGGAATGTATTAAAGAGTGAAATTAAGTGCATAGTCGATAAATTTGTACCCTTCAAAAAACAAGGAAAACGGTCCAAAAAGAAACACTTATCGAAAGAAGCCATTAGAAAAATTAAGTACAAACAAATGATGTGGAAGTCATATAGATGTACTGGAAATGATGAAGACTACAACAGTTATAAAGAAGCACTTAACCAAGCTACAGCTGAAATTAGAAATTCAAAGAGAAGCTATGAACAACAATTAGCTAGTAATATAAAACATGACAGCAAGAGTTTTTATGCGTATGTTCGAAGCAAACAGAAAGTTCAAGATAAAGTCGGTCCTCTAGAAGATAGTGCTGGAAATATAATATCAGAGGGATTCTTAATGGCAGAAGACCTGAATGAGTACTTTAGTTCAGTGTTTACCAGAGAAGACTCTAGTTCACTGCCAGTACCAGAGGCTAAGTTCAAGGGGGCAGAATTAGACTATTTAGGACAGTTAATTGTATCCCTAGAAATGGTAGCTTAGAAAATTAGGGCTATGAAGGATAATAAATCACCTGGAGAGGATGGTATTCCACCCAAACTACTATTGGAAATTGTAGAACAAATTAGCATACCGCTTGCAACAGTTTTCAACTTGTCATTAGAAGAGGGAGTGGTTCCTTTAGAATGGAAAGAAGCAAACATTATACCGTTATTTAAAAAAGGTTCGAGAAACAAGTCAAATAATTATAGACCAGTTAGTTTAACATCGGTGGTTTGTAAATTATTAGAAAGACTAATTAAAGATCACATGGTAAATTTTCTTGTTAAACATAACTTGATAAACCCATCTCAACATGGGTTTCTAAACGCGAGGTCATGCTTAACAAATATGTTCTGTCTTTTTGAAGATATCACTAAATGGGTAGATGATGGATCACCAGTAGATATCATCTACTTAGATTTTCAAAAAGCTTTCGACAAAGTGCCACATCAAAGATTACTGCTTAAACTAAAGGCCCGTGGCATAGGAAATGGTATAATTAACTGGATAGAAAAATGGCTAATTGACAGTAGATAACGGGTAGTTGTTGATGGGGAGGCTTCAAACTGGAAATCAGTTT
The DNA here is from genome assembly GCA_020002185.1 of Paraescarpia echinospica. Taxonomy (NCBI): domain Eukaryota; kingdom Metazoa; phylum Annelida; class Polychaeta; order Sabellida; family Siboglinidae; genus Paraescarpia; species Paraescarpia echinospica. Next base: position 61,911,452 of record CM034540.1, on the reverse strand, counting down.
TGAGTGGGGTTCCACAGGGATCAGTACTGGGACCTATATTATTCTTAATATATATAAACGATTTGGACGATGATATAGCTAGCAAGGTGTTGAAATTTGCAGATGATACAAAAGTGTTTAGAAGGATTAAAAGTGATGGAGATAGACAGCATTTACAAGATGATCTTGACAGGTTGATCAAATGGTCTGAAAAGTGGCAAATGTTGTTCAATTTTGGGAAATGTAAATGCCTGCACACAGGACATGGGAACGAATATGTAGAATATACAATGGGGGGAACTGTAATAAGTACTACTGTAAAAGAGAAAGACTTAGGGCTGACAATTAGTGCTAACATGAAGGTTTTAGAGCAGTGTGGAATTGCAGCTTCAAAAGGAAATAAAATCCTTGGATTGATTAGGCGAAATATAGCATATAAAGACAAAGAACTAATAATACCGCTGTACAAAACAATAGTTAGGCCTCATTTAGAATATTGTATACAAGCGTGGAGGCCATACCGCAAGAAGGACATATATATGCTAGAAAGAGTACAGAGGAGAGCGACTAAAATGATACCCAAACTGAGGGATCTTAGTTATGAAAAACGCCTAAAAGAATGTGGTTTAACAACACTAGAGACCAGGAGATTGAAAGGAGATCAGATAGAAGTGTTTAAAATATTGAATGGTTATGAAAATATTGATAGAAATATGTTTTTTTTCAGTTAAGAAAGATAGAAAGACTAGAGGACATGAAGTTACTTTAGTAAAGGAGCAGCGTAGATTAGGCGTAAGAAAGTTCTCATTTTCACAAAGGACTGTGAATGAATGGAACAGATTATCTGATGATTGTGTGATTGCTAGTAGTATGAATATGTTTAAAAATAAAATCGACACATACATCAGAAGGGCTGGATATATGTAAATAAAAGGGTTGGACTCTCGATAAGCCAAAGGGCTTCCTTGTCCACCTGCCATCTAAAGTTTATTTTCTGGATGGCAATCTTGTTAAATCTTGTTAAATAATGATGACTATATGGGTACAGGTCCAACACCGTAACATGTTCATATATTTTTATTGTATTTTTCAGCATTGGCACATGGCAATAAACTTCTCTTATCTTATCTTATCGTATCGAGAGGCTCTGAGCTGCCAGTAGCTGTGGTGCAATATCAGCATTGGCACATGGCAATAAACTTCTCTTATCTTATCTTATCTTATCGTATCGAGAGGCCCTGAGCTGCCAGTAGATGTGGTACAATATCAGCATGTCTCTTGACGGTCGCTCCAATGTCTATGGTACTTCATTTTAACTCGTTCCTTCCTTGTAAAAGGCACATGACAAAGGACATTCGAGAAAGTGGTGAATAAGGAGGAGAAACACATCTAAGTCATCACAAATCACCTTTATGCAAGTTGCCCCTTCCATTACTGCTGCTACTACTTGTTGAAGAATGATAACGTCTGACTCTTCGTGTGTCGTCTCGAGGTCACGACGCTTTGTTACATTGCCTTTGAAGATCTTCGATGGAATAGGTGATGGACCCATCAGGTCTGCCTTGCGCTTCACCGTGGCTCTGTGATAGATCGCTTTGAGTGTGTAACTCATCATAGATAATGGCGTCAGCTAACGTTTGTTTACAGTAACTGTGAGTACAACCTTCTGGGATGGCAGTTGCAAATCGTAGTTTGTGACACCTGCTAGCCTGCTTTCCGATGTGAGAGGATCTTGCACAGCATTTAGTGTTGTAGTCATAGTAGCGATCAAATATGATGTTCACGTGACTTGTGCTTAACTGTCGGAAAACTTAATACACTGTTGACATCGTCCTGTACAGTGCCATGAGCTGACCCGTGAATAATCTATGACACGGCTTACCCATCGACGATTGTCTTTGCAGCAGTTGGAACTGTTCTAGGTGAGTGTTCCACCTGTAGATTCCGTTTCAAACTTGATTTGGATTTTGTAATCCTCATATCTCCATTGTCGTCGAACATGGAAGACGGCAAGAGTGTCAGTTCATGGGAGAATATGTCACTCATATTGATATTGCGTGAATTCAACATTCCCATGAAGCGAGAGTAGATTAGATTCGTGTCAAAGCAATCTACATTACTTATTTTGTTGCGCCTCTTGCTGATCGACATGGTAGCGAACTTGTTTGATAAGGATTCATTGAAACTTTCCGGCCAGCTAAGTTCATATTGTTCCAGCCGGTTACTGCCAATGGCGACGGAGTTGTCAACATTCACAGAATCTGCAGCTATTTTCCCAGAAACTATGTTGACAATGTCCTGAGAGTAATCATCACTGTTAAGCGGATCAATGCAGCTCTCCAACATTTGTCTAACGATCTCCCTGTCCGTTGAGCCAGATTGAATGCGGCCCGACATATCTTCGTTGTGGGTTGTTGCTTACTTTGTTGTATGCGACTCTCTCATGCTGGCAACTTCACTCTCAAGGCGCCTGATTATGAGAAAAGTAAGTATTTGGGTGGAATATCAGTGAAATTATGATCGATTTTTAAACATATTTCACGTCATGGCGGCCATCTGGGATATTTTAAATTCCTCAAGGATTCCAGAATAGCGTCTTGCAGTTTATGATTCAGTAGACTTTCTACTTCTAAAAACATAAAAAAACATTAGCTACATTCTACTGCACGGTTCAACCCAAAATCACTGTTTGGCGGCAGGATTAATAGGGGCTGTTTTGTAGTACGCAAGGATATTTTTCAAAATCAATCACCAGACTGCAACGAAATTGAGGGATATCAGGTTTTGGAGACTTTTTCTGAAAAATGTGATTGATCGTTTTCACAAATTCGCCACAGGATGTCAGATAATTAGTGTTTCGTGTGCTGAGAAATTTTAAAGAAACGAAATTGAGGGATATCAGGTTTTGGAGACTTTTTCTGAAAAATGAGATTGATCGTTTTCACAAATTCGCCACAGGATGTCAGATAATTAGTGTTTCGTGTGCTGAGAAATTTAAAAGAAAATGTGTCGTTAAATTTTCAACCCATCCCCCGAAATGCAATAATGACAGCTTATGTTAGAACTTACGTGTTTTTCCTATGCAAGAGGATGGCGATCAACGCACTAGCAGAGCACATGTTTAAAGAAGATGGGGTGGGATTCGTAGATTTATGGGGATATTTTGTTGGGAGGGAAGATATGTACATGAGTGGAAAGGGGCAGCAGTTTTCTCAGAGAACTTGCTGTAATCTGTTGACAGTGGGACAGGCTGCATCTATTTAAACTAGATTTGCAGGGGGGATTCACAGAGAAGTATAAAACTGGAGGCGTAGATAAAGACAGCACAAATAAATCAGCAAAGAACAGCCTATAAATGCGTTTGTTCAAATGCAAAGAACACAGTAAACAGTGAACAAGTGATTTAAACAGTATGGTAGAAGATATTGACCCTCAGATAATAGGTGTAACCGAATCATGGACCACTACTGATATATCAGATGACGAATTTGGACTGACAGGCTATGTAATGTTTAGGAAAGATAGAATAGGAAGAAGGGGAGGTGGAGTTATTTTATATATTAAAGGATCTATCCAGGCTTATGAAACAAAATTAGAAAGAGAAGCAGGCTTATGAAATAAAATTAGAAAGAGAAGCAGATTGCGAAGAAGCTGTTTGGTGTAACATAGTTACATGAAACTCGACGTTAACGGTTGGGTTAGTTTATCGAAGTCCAAACATAAGCATAGAAGAGAATGAAAAAGTACAAAACGCTATAAGGGAAGTGAGCAATTGAGACTGTATTATTATGGGGGATTTTAACCTTGGTCATATACAATGGAAATCTCTACAGAGTACGGGGAGTGAGGACCACAAGTTTTTAGTTCAAGTACAAGATAGCTTCCTTTCTCAACATGTGCTATAACCAACCAGAGGTGAGAATGAATGTGTTAGACATAGTTTTGTCCTCACAGAATGAATTAGTTGACAATGTCAAAATATGTGAACCACTGGGGAGTAGTGATCACAACCAGATATATTTTACCATCAAAGTAAAATCAGAAAGGAATAGTAAAAAGCAATGTAGGAGAAATTTCCACAAAGGAAGGTATAAGAACAGGAGGAAATATTTAGCAAAGATAGACTGGAACAACACACTGAAGAATAAGTCAGCAACAGAATGCTGGCATATCTTAAAGAGTGAAATGGAGTGCATCGTCGATAAATTTGTTCCCTTAAAAAACAAGGGAAATGGTCCAGAAAGAAATACTCATCGAAAGAAGCAATTAAAAAAATTAAGTACAAACAAACGATGTGGAAGTCATATAGACGTGCTGGAAATAATGAAGACTACAACATTCATAAAGAAGCACTAAACCAAGCTACAACTGAAATTCGAATTTCGAAGAGAAGCTACGAAAAAAAATAGTTTGTAATATAAAACAAGACAGCAAGAGTTTTTGTGCATATGTTCGGAGCAAACAGAACGTTCAGGATAAGGTCGGTCCTCTAGAAGATAGTGCTGGAAATATAATATCAGAGGGATTCTTAATGGCAAAAGACCTGAATGAATATTTTAGTTCAGTGTTTACCAGGGAAGATATTAGTTCACTGCCAGTACCAGAGGGGACAGAATCAGACTATTTAAGACAGTTAATTGTATCCCCGGAAATGGTAGCTACGAAAATTAGGGCTATGAAGGATAATAAATCACCTGGAGTGGTTGGTATTCCACCCAAACTACTATTATAAATTGTAGAATAAATTAGCATACCACTTGCAACAGTTTTCAACATGTCATTAGAAGAGGGAGAGTTCCTTTAGAATGGAGAGAAGCAAACATTATACCGTTATTTAAAAAAGTTCCAGAAACAAGTCAGAGAACTACAGACCAGTGAGTTTAACGTCAGTGATTTGCAAAATTATTAGAAAGAGTAATTAAAGATCACATGGTGGATTTTCTTGTTAAACATAACTTGTTAGACCCATTTCAACATGGGTTTCTAAAAGCGAGGTCATGCTTAACAAATAAGTTATGTTTTTTTGAAGATATCACTAAGTGGGTAGACGAGGGATCACCAATAGATATCATCTACTTAGATTTTCAGAAATCTTTCGTCAAAGTGCCACATCAAAGATTATTGGTTGAAATGGTTTAATTAACTGGATAGAAAAATGGCTAATTGACAGAAGACAACGGGTAGTAGTTGATGGGGAGGCTTCAAAGTGGAAATCAGTTTTGGGTGGGGGACTTGGATATGCTAGAAAGAGAACAGAGGAGAGCAACTAAATTGATACCAACACTGAGGGATCTTAGTTACGAAATACGCCTGAAATGTGGTTTAACTACACTAGAGACCAGCAGATTGAGAGGAGATCAGATAGAAGTGTTTAAAATATTGAATGATTATGAAAATATTGATAGAAATATTTGTTTCTCAGTTAAGAAAGGTAGGACTAGAGGACATGAAGTTACATTAGCAAAGGAGCAGTGTAGATTAGATATAAACAAGTTCTCATTCTCATAAAGGACTGTAAATAAATGGAACATATTATCTCCTGATTGTGTTGGTGCTAATAGCGTGAATATGTTTAAAAATAAAATCGACACATACATTAAAAGGGCGGGATACACGTAGATAACAAGTATTGGCCTTTTGGTTTATCGAGAGTCCAATCTAGAGTTAATTGCCATCTAGAGTTAATTGCCATCTAGAGTTAATTGCCATCTGGAGTTAATTGTCTGGATGCCAATCTAGTTAAATCTTGTTAAATCTCTTGTAAACAAGGAACAAACGACATCACGTGATGTTTCGGTTTTCAACAAAACGGCGTAATTTCATATTTATGCATGTGTATTGTTAAGTTAATTTTTGACACCGAAATAAGAATAATTATTGATATAGAATACGTTTTTACTGTGCGTGTATATTGCATTTTAGTCTAGTTCGAAATAGCATCGAAAAGTACAGTTTCTGCGTGTAGGGGTTAATGTACTCTCGCGTTTCATTCACTGAACGCGAAAGATGAGCCTCATGCCTAACTGCTCTCATTCTCAACCTAATCCCGCAGTTCCATTAGGTTATTCTTTGATCTGAGTGCTCCTAAGTCCTCCTTTTTGACGTCATGACCAGCACGCTTAACATGCCTGTGCTACTAGGTGTCGTGATCGTGTTTCCGCTTCGCAGTTAATACAAAAACAATGGCTACACAGTTTCCGTCCGTTTAAATCTGCGTGGTCACCTTCCTCTGACGTATGACAAATTGGTCTGTTAAAAAGTGAGAGAAAAAATGAAGATATTTTATATATATATATATATATATATGTATATATATATATATATACATATATATACATACATATGTGTATATATATATATATATCAAGGCAGACAAATCGTGAAGACGTTTCGTGATTGACATGCAAATGAACGTTTGTAAAGGTTTAACTACATCTAGCTTGTTTTACTCCCCGTCCGTCTGCCCTTCTTTTTATTTATTTATTGATATCTACAACGTATATGTACACGTGATTATCGATATTACACTATACCATCATTTTCTGTCATTTCAGACAAAAATCCTTCAAATGACAACTCGTGTTGAATAATATCGACATCTTGTCATTTGACATTTGTATTGAAGCCATTGTAAGCTTAACAACTGCGCATAACTCGTCACTTTACATAGTTTTTAACGTTATTTAGCAAACAGAAGAATTTATTTATGTTTGTGTAGTGCTTTCGGAGATTGCGAATAAAAATATTGTTACTCCCAAAGGAGAAGGTCATGCGAGAAACGGTGTTTTATGATGAATTGTTTATTTGTTCGTGTTAATCCACATCATTTAAATTCCGAAGCAGCAGCTCGAATGCGCGAACGGCTGCATTGAAAATACACAAATCACACGTTCGTGGGAAGTTGCATGCAGAAAGCTGTTCGGCTGGAACCACGCTGGTGCCACTGGTTTTGCAAAACAAGGATAAATAACAGTAGTCGTGACATAAGCGACGAAAATGATTAAATGAATAATTCAAACGCATGATTCTTGATTGAAAGTGGGCGTTGAGTACATGAGTTATGTGTGCATTGTATGAATAAACGTATTAAAAATACAGAGGCATCGTTGTAGGGACAAATAGAGCTAAAAAGGCATCGTTATACATTATTATTCTTAATATATATCAACGATTTGGACGATGATATAACAAGCAAGGTGTTGAAATTTGCGGATTATACAACATTTTTTAGAAGGATTAAGCGTGATGGAGATAGACAGCATTTACAAGATGATCTTGACAGGTTGATCAAATGGTCTGAAAAATGGCAGATGTTGTTCAATTTTTAGAAATATAAATGCCTCCACACAGGACATGGGAACGAAGATGTACAATATACAATGGGGGGGGGGTTCTGTACTAAGTACTACTGTAAAAGAAAAGGACTTAGGGTTAACAATTAGTGCCGATATGAAGGTTTCAGAGCAGTGCGGAATTGCAGCTTCAAAGGGAAATCAAATACTTGGATTAATTAGGCGAAATATAGCGTATAAGGAAAAAGAACTAATAATACCAATGTACAACACAACAGTTATGCCTCATTTAGAATATTGTATACAAGCGTGGAGGCCATATCGCAAGAAGGACATATATATGCTAGAAAGAGTACAGAGGAGAGCAACTAAGATGATACCAAAACTGAGGGATCTTAGTTACGAAATACGCGTAAAAGAATATAATTTGACAATACTAGAGACCAGGAGATTGAGAGGATATCAGATAGAGGTTTCTAAAATATTGAATGTTTATGAAAATATTGATACAGATATTTTTTTCTCAGTTAAGAAAGATAGAAGGGCCAGAGGACATGAAGTTACATTAGTAAACGAACAGTGTAGATTATATATAAGAAAGTTCTCATTCTCACAAAGAGCTGTAAATGATTGGAACAGATTATCTGCTGATTGAGTTGGTGCTAGTAATGTGAATATGTTTAAAAATAAAATTGATCCGTACCTTAAAAGGGCGGGATACACGTAGATAAAAAGGGTTGGACTATCGATAAGCCAAATGCTTCCTTGTTCACCTGCCATCTACAGCTAATTATCTGTTTGGCAATCTGGTTAAATCTTGTTAAACTACAGAGCCATCGCTGTGAGGACAAGTGGGATTGCAAAGGCAACGTTGTAAGGACAAGTAGAACTACAAAGGCATCATTGTGCGGAAAGTATAATTTTGTTGCGGATAGGCTGGCGTCGACGAATCGAATAACGTAAATAACGTAAAATAATGAACAATTTGCGAAAATAAGAAAAACAGCATTTGCTTTTGACAATCTCCGAGACGTCCCGATCTTTACCAACACCAGCATCGACTGGTCAGAACCTTGGCGTTGCCTGGTCGTTTTTCTAAGGGTCGATTGGTCATTAAGGGGAAGTATTTTGTTCGTGTTTATTGTAAGATCGTCTTACACAGTATGAACTATTTTGAATTCAACAATGTTTAAACAAATCGCCGAGCTCTTACTCAAATCTCCGAATAGACTTGCGAGTTCGGATAATTTCGGGTGTTTGATGACGTGTTACGTAATGCACGTATCATTCTCATCAGTAATCCAACCTGAGACAACGCGTGGGAAATCGGCGCGCTGTCATGTAAACAAACAGTTTCCGAGCAGTTAAATTTAAAAAACAAAAAACTGGTTCATAAAACACATTTTGGCGGTCAGTATGTTAATAATAGATATGGTGTGTACTGTCTACCATGATGTTAGGATAAAAAAACGACCGGATTTCCACCCTTAAGAAAGAAGATGAACAACTTCCACATTAACGTGTTCGCATATCAATTTGGTGTATGCTGTTCTTTGGTTCCCCTATTTCCCCAAGATGAATGTGCAAACAAACGAAGCGACGTAATTGTGGTTGGGATGTGCGGTGTGCAGTTAGCGGGATAATAATCTGCACATGTGACGAATTACATATCTTAAAATCATGTCATGAATATGGCATGAAACATTATAAGGTATAATACATATCGTAGTTTATTCATTTTTGTATACGCACAAGAACAATTAAACTTATTAGCATACATTCATTAAGGATATTCCATTTTACTTAGCATTCTAGATACACTGGTAATTATGTTTTTTGTTTGGTCAAATGCGTTTTAAACTTGGGGCAACGGCGTTGAATACGCCTTTTTTAAACAAAAATATGTGGATGTATTAACTAAATTTATGTGGCTACTTAATGTACGTTGGCTAGAAATAATATTTCCTCTATTTAACACAATTATTGCGAATATGTAATCTGGCGTTTTACGTTAACAGTATTATTTCAGTTTCAGGTTTTCTGTGGAGTTTCTTCCGGGCATCGACAAGATAGCATTGACATTGTAAAACTGTGCAGACTGGCGGCTGATGGCAGTCATGCGAACCCGTTGCATCAAAAACTGCATGCAAAGACACATAACGAGATTTTGGTTGGCACGGTGTGTCCGCAGCACAACTCAAACGGAGAGAATTCTGCAGCGCACAAACAGTTGCTTCGTCAGGCGTCCTGTCGGGAGAACACGACGAGGCTAAATGATGGTGGACACCACCTACAAACTGAAATAGGCAATGTCTCGAGTAAAGAATATCCTGTGATATCACCAAGTGAAAGAACACTTCCAAATATCGACGATGTTGCTGGATTTGGTTCACAGAACGAAGGTACCACTCCGACGGACCTGCTTGTTGGTCCTCCCGGTGGTCTGACCGGAAGGACCAGGACCCATCGCGTTCTCGGGCCGCTGCACGACCCGCTCTGGTTTATCGAGCCCGACACGCTGCTGCCCACCCGGCCGCCGATGCACTGGTCGGAGAGTGCCGAAGGGGCATACCTGTGGTCCATCGCCCTCCTCGGCGGCGTAACTAACGCCGTCGTCCTGGCAACATGCGCGTGCTCGCGTCGCGTGCTCCGTCCTCTGCACGTGCTCGTCGCCGCGCTCGCCGTCGCCGACCTGCTCGTCGCGTGCGTGTACGTGCCGACCTACACGTACCTGCTCGTCGACGTGCCCGCGTCGCTCGTCACCGATGCCGACCGACGGGTGTGTCGAGTCGCCCGCGCCGTCTTCGTGCTGGCGGCTGGCGCCTCGCTCAGCATCAAGGACCTGATCGCCATCTACTTCCGGTTGATGGTAGGGTCGCGACGGTGGCGACACCGGATCTTCCGTCACACACCGGTGTTGGCACTCCTCGCGTGGCTGGTCAACGCCGCGGTGATATTCGCGCCGTGTTACGCCGGCTTCCCGCACGTTGATCTCTACCCGAACGCCCTGCTCTGTGCCGAGCCGGCCAACGGCACGGAGGAGCGTTGGCGGGCACACGCCGAGCAGGCCTATTACCCCACGGCCGTGCTCCTCTATTATTTCGTCGTACTCTCTGTCCACCTACTACAGGTCAGTATCATTAACAACCAGGCACTGTCCAGTAAGCAACCATCATATTTACATTCATTGCTTACTCCTGTAAGAAAGTCTATCCACCTTCGATAATCTTGTCCTGAATTTGTTGTTGTTCCTGGAGTCAACAATGTATTTTTTATTGATGCACTAATTCTTTGGAATATGCTCCGTCTTAGTGTTAGACCACTTAAAAATATTACACAATTTTGCAGATTCTTATCGATTCTGAGATAGACTAACCCTTTTGTAATGATGCGCCTCTGAGCTTAGTTTCCGATGGTTTAGGCGCAAAAGAAGTTAACTTATTATTATTGTTATTATTATTAGTAGTAGTAATTATCCTTATTATTATTATTAGTAGTATTACCAGGGCTGATTATTGAGGAAAGGATTACTAATGTAATAACATATTGTAATTGTTGTAATGCTATTTTAAAATTAGTAGGGGTCGTCTCATATATGGTCGAAAGGCCCAGAGAGAAACATGGCGTGTTTCGTATTGATTGAGACCACCGCCCGCCAACATTAATGCGGTGTGGGACGGGCGATTTTGGCGATTCAAAAATTACAGCCAAAACACACCGGATTCAACTGAGATGACACTGCCAAGACATTATCCACTACGCTTTCCGGCTCTGATATACACAACGACATCAGTGTGTATTAATTTTTTATTACGTTCGATAGGTTGCGCCACTGTGTCGATTATTTTCACCCGCTATAGGGCCTGTACGTGTGTTACGATACATGGCGATATTCCGTGCGAGTGGAGCCGACTGGCGACATGCACAATTATTGTCCACTCATTTTAGCATTGCGGAAGCAGTTGATGACGTCTAGTTTATCGGCTTATTGTAATGTTGACACTTGTGTTATGGCATTGTCATTTCAGTTTTATATGACTTATACATCAGGGGAATTAAAATGCAGAGAAAGAGCCAGGCAGCATTCGACGGCGGTCATATACTGAAAATTTGTTTTTGATCCAGAATTTAATTTTCGTCTAAATGAAATAGATAATAATATTTAGTTAATGTAACTAGAACCAGTACATATTAAAATATGAAATATAACATATGGATTATATAACAATTATGTAAGAAATGGGAGTTAAAACGAGATACAACGAGATACTGGTCATAAAAACTGCGAATGTTAAAATGTTATAAGTTGTTATTTCAAAACAGTTCGGTAACCATTTATATCTCAAAGTTACCTATATGCACACACTCACAAAGAAGTATGCATTAGTTCAATAACATGTCGTACTAGGCGCATGATTACATAGTTGTCATTGTCAACAAAATCAAAGTCGCCATCATGTTATGGCTCGTCAAATTGTGATAACGTTATAACAATTCGATTAAGGTGACCGATTACCACGAACATTCTTAACGGCAAAGTTTTTCCCGCTGCTTCAACTTGTGATCAACTGTCGGAAACCGATGTCGGCAGATGACTCCAGATAAAAAACGAGGCCCTGTACACGGTGACAACCAATCCATCCATGTATCTCATTAGGCCTTCTTTTAGCAAAATGCTATATTTCGACTACTTAAATTTACATAGATTCTGAAGTAGATGCGGACATGTTTATGTTACATTACTTTTTGTTGTAAGACCAACGCCGCTTAATACAATGAACGAACGAACGAATGAATGAATGAATGAATGAACGAACGAATGAATGAATGAATGAATGAATGAATGAATGAATGAATGAATGAATGAATGAATGAATGAATGAATGAATGAGTGAATGAACGAGTGAACGAAGGAAGGAACCTACGCGCAAACGGACGAACGAACGAACGAAAGAATGAAAGTTTAATCAATGAATGTTCTCATCCTGCAACAGATCGGTATCACGTTCGTCTGCTTCGTCGAGGTGCACGTCGCCATTCTGAGCGGACGGCGAATGTGCAAACTGCAGCGATATACTGCGGAAAGCAAGAGAACTACGCGCCGCTATCGGAGAGCGTCGCGCGTCACCGGCTTCGTGGTACGTCACCGACCCAACCCGATAGACCGACCGACCGACCGTTCTGTGGTCATCAATTATAATCAACCACTAGATGTAATCTACAGTAGAAAATAGTAGAAAGTTGAAATTATTTGAACGAGAGTAGCAGGCACCCTGCAGTCTCGTGGATCTGCGCCGTGGTTTCGATGTCGACAGTCAGTTTGTAAAGCAGCGTCTGTTGGGGCTGTAGAGGCCGATGTATACGTAGCAATACTTGTTGTATTGAAGGCGCTCTCTGCTCTGTGTTCAGTCTGTGTGTTTTTCTTGCGGCTACGTTTTTCTTCTGCTTGCCTGCGGGGGGTCTCCTCTCCTCTTTTGAGACCCCTGTGTAGTTCCTGCCTCCATATGGATCGGTCTCCAGCAAGCTCCTCCCAGTTGTCAACATCCATGTCTAGTCCCTTCAAATCTCGCTTGCATATGTCCTTGAAGCGCAGATGGAGACGTCCTGCAGCTCTCTTTCCAGTGGCTAGCCCTCCAGTGGCTGTCTTTTGGGGGTTGAATGAGAGAAATGTTTCCAGAACCAGCTGACCAGGACGGCGATATTAACTGTCCAATCGTCAGCACTATATAATAATGTGTGACGGACACTCCTCGGTTCTTCTTCCTTTGGAGCCCTCCTTGACAGATATTTACCTCTAGACAGAATCTGGCGCCTGAGATTAGATTGTCCGCTGCCCAAATATGCTGTTATGCAGGTTAAAACTAGTCCTTTGATAGAAGAAGATTGTTGCGCACTGTGCACAAAAGCGCAAAGAACAATTAGACCTATGACTGCGAAGTATAGTACCGTGCTAGAAGTAGACTAGTGTTACTTTCTTTCTTTTTTCTTGTGTTTACTACTTTGTTCCTGTAAATAATTGCACAAGTTATTACATTTATATTTAGAAGTCAAATAAATAAATAAAATATTAAACTTAAATGCATTACTAGCACAAACCACATTAGAAGCATCGCCTAGTTCGGGCACGGGAATACCCTCAGCTTGTTACACCGATATCACATTAACTAGTAACTGGGTTTTATATCCTCATTACATGTTATATTTCTGATTGCCCGTCATATGCGCCGTACGTGTCCAAGAAGCCCAGGGCCATATGATGAAATGATGTGGCCATTGAAAGATAGACGTGACCTCAAAGACAGACTTTACATGCCTGATTTGAAGTGATTCCGTCCCCGGTTTAATGCTACGAGCAGTTCGTTTCTTTGTGCAGTAATGTCAAATCAATGGTGTCTATATTGTATGCCGCCACGGATGCTAATGATTGTCATCTTACTGTCTATGATCAATCTGACTGGCCATCCTTCTTACGACCTAAATGTGCGCGTATGCGTGTGCGTGTGTGCGATTCATGCATCATACAAAGATGAACCACGCGTAGATGAAAAATCATTCGGTTCTCGGGAAGCGAGTGGTCTCGTTGTTGACCCATAGTTGGTTATGTTGGACGTTGATCATCTTGTTAAAAGTCTTACTAAATATAAATGTCAAATGGCAGCGGATTAGCCGGATGATGTGACGTAGTATCCGGCCGCGAGACAATGTCTTGGGGGATGTTGCTTAGCGTAAATCATGTTCTGTGTGAACTCTGAGAATAGATCAGAGCCGTGTTGCGTTGATGGGATGATTAAAATTTAATGAGTCACCTCTAACCCGCTATTTACGAGTGTCGTGTGTTTGCCAGTTCGCGTCGAGTGTCGTGTGCTGGTTGCCGCTCTACGTGGTGTGTGTAGTTGACCCCGCCTACACCCATCTGCCGTCCGCCGTCCACCGCGCCGTCATCGACTTGTTCCTCCTCAAGTCCGCCCTCCATCCGCTCCTCTACATGACGGGGCTGCGCTCACTGCGGCACGAGGTAAGGGAAGGGGAACGGGGTGGCTCTCGTGCAAGGACGGGCCGGGCAAACACGCGGAGTAACGTTGTGAGTGTGTATTTGTGTTTGCGCGTGTGTGTTGTGTGTGCATGCGAGTATGTATGTAGGTACGCATGCATTTATGTATGCATTACACATACGCACGTGCTCATATACATACACGTGTGTACTCACACGCACGCACGCACACATGCACGCACTCACACATACACACACGCACGCACACACACATGCACGCACGCACACACGCACGCACTTCCACACACACACACGCACGCACGCCCACACGCACGCACTCACGCACACACGCGTACGCACGCACGCCCCAATATATATATACAGACTAGTCAGTTAATTGAACGTTGCCGAGTGTTGGAAACAACTAGGAACTAGGCAACACTGGAGACACACTGTCCGGATGTCGTGACTTCTACATTCAATACATACACGTATATATACACATCATGTCCAGAGATTACGACAGGTCCACCTGCGTCTCTTGTGACTCATCCGCGGACTGTCGTGGTCCTAAAGTGTGATCGATGCCGTGCTGGCATGCTGAACATAGAAACCTTGAATTTGAAGCGACTGTTTCTCCAAACCGGCCACGTTGTACCGATGAACAATGTTTGACTACCGAAAGCATTCTATGGATGTCTACGGCAGATTAATTGAACCGATGAGCAACTACGTTTACGCTAGCATTAACTGCTCGGTGGATGAGCACCTTTGTGTAGTCAGGGTCAACGTGACACAGTGGGAAGAGCCGGTGTAAGGAGCCGAGAGTAATCTCGCGTCAGAAGTAGGCTTTTGCGTTGTGAGCATGTGCGCGCACAAACCAACTTTACCTGCCCCTGTTGACATATGATCTGACCTGGATCTGTCCATAGCTAAGCTTTACTTGCTGTGTATTTCTCCTCGTTTTGTCTTTGTGTAAACACCTTACATGTTATTACATTTATGTTTACGTCATGAATTCTAACAAATCAAGTATTACATCTGCATGTACAATAGAACCTCACGATTGGGGTCACCTTTGGGACTGGGCAGACGTGACCTGATTAGCGAGGTGACTGTATTTGCAGGACAGATTTGATAAACTGAATATATGGACCAAATTTGGGAATATCCTATGGTGACCTTATTTGCGAAGTGGCTGCATTACCGATGTGACCGTAAAGCGAGATTCGACTGTATTACTAACATAAATCACCTTAGAAGCAAGGTGTAATTCTGGAACGGTTCTGGTGGGCGCCTACTTATGATACAACACTATTCTCGACCCATCACACCGGCACTGACGTGAACCGACAGGACCAGACACACGATCGGCGCCGTCAGACCAAGAGCCGCAGACGGCGACGCCGCATAAACGTGGGCACGCAGACGTCTACTCATATTAACGTGTCAACGTATCGAGATGATATCACATGAAAGGGTTTGCTCGACCTATCTCAATCACACGACGAAATTAAAAACAAATCTATGCAGGTCATATCCGAAAGCGAGAAGACCGCAAAACAAACGACAATAGTCTACACCACGGCAAGAAGTTGGTTTATCTGTCAAGTGATCTATTGCCTAGCAACAAGGTCCGCCAAGTCATACAAATTGGAAGACGAACGCGCGAAGCGTTGTGGCTTCTGTCGTATATTTTGTTGAAATTCTGGCCCCAAACGTTTTTTATGAAAGTAAGCTTGGTTAATCAAGAACTGTTTGCGGGAAAGGTTCATGTAGCAGACATCATGCCGCACTAGTAATGCAATACTGAGTATCGATTTTGAGACTGACCATCCCGTTTGTTGTGATGCGCCTCTGTGTTTGGTTTCGAAGGGATTAGGCGCAAAAGTAGTTATCAAATTGACATGTCCATCGTGTGACCTCCGTCAAGCCACCAGAAAACATATGGTGTGCTCGGACATTCCGTCGCATATTTTATTGCAATTCTAGTCACAAAGGTGCTTCTTTATGATAAAAACACAAGGCAAAGTTTTTAAAGTGATAACTGTATGCGGGAATGTGTGGTTTGTAGTGTGTCATGCAGCAATAGTGATGTAATCAACATTATTGGAGGGGCAAAGGTTGACGAAGGTCACGCGCATAATTTCGGTTGAGACGTAGGCATACTGGAAGCATCAATGGCATGAGAGAATAACAGAGATGGCACATGTTGCCTTTTATGCAAATTACGAATATACTAAAATATTTGAGGAAAACTACAAAAGTGGGCACTACCAACAGTGGCTAGAGTTTGGGTACTCTCTGTTGCAGATGAAGCTGTTATGTACGTGCCGCTGTCGGGACCGGAAGGTGACTTCGACGCAGTTTCTCGTCGCGCGCACGTCGGATCTGACGGGCGTGTACGACAGCTACGACACGGCGCGACTATTGGCGGGCAGGGGGAGGGCAGTCTGATTACATCATCTCTGTGTGCGCATCCAAGTGGCAACGGTCGTCGGGTCGTTCCTGGACCATTCGGTAGTGTCTGCTGCCGTCACCGGAGCTGGTATACACGACGGTCGACTCTTAGAAAATATCACTTCCGGTTCCGGTAAAAAAACTAAACACCGGGGATCCCATGTGTCATGTGAATTACCTGTGATGTGAATATACGTTATACGTGTGACTATTTGAATATCCAAACACAACGTTTTATCATTGTCTATGTAAAACTGATCGGACTGATTGATAATGACATTGTTACATGTTACCGAAGCAATAAGCTGAATAACTTCATTACACAAATGATCATGAAGAGCTCGACCAGTCGAAGATGCCGATGCATGGATTGGCAAATCATTACCAGTGTTACATAATGTTTGAACGCGGAACCTCTGCTATAACGGTGGCGCCACACGGTGAACAGTGAACACACCAATTCTACAGGGCCTAACCTTCATCGTTCGTCAAGTGCGAATCATAACTACACTATAAATTGTGTTAGTGACGCTGTTGAATATTATTATATACTATTATATATGTATTTAAGAATTGATAATATGTACATAATACGTAGACATCAATAAATATGTATTTAAACGAAGCTGGAACGGCTACGTGCCTCTCCATGGCAACAGTTGGTAAGGGGCGACTGTTTGTAGTTGCTAGGCAACAGTGCAGCTTCTGCATGTATTGCAAACTACGTAGCGAACTGCGGGAATTTACTTTACTGAACAATTGCTGCTGCAGGTACATTAGCCGCTATTGTAAATACCGTAATTTAAAAGTTTACCACTGATCACGTTTGTCTGAAATGTCACGCGCTGGTCATTTGAGGACACTAATGTTGTTAATATGACACAGCTAGTTGTTGTTGTTGTTATTGTTGTTGTTGTTATTGTTGTTGTTGTTGTGAATTAACAACGGGCTAACATAAATAAATGGAACGTGAAGACAAACGCGTGTTTAGCAGCAAAGGCAGGTGGACATTGTTTCAATGTTTGGCAAATACGTTTTACGATCGATCCAATGATCACGTGACGTATCTGCGACGAGGTAAAGCGACGCGTAAAACACACAGTGGATGAGTAGAACATAATAGTATAATTAATACTGTTCGACGTGACGTGAAAATACGAGTTTGGACGTCGCAAAAATACGCCACATGACATTTTGCATAGCAATCAGGTTCGTCAAACATAGAAAATGGCTGACGCACACGTGAATATGCCAAACATACCGTCGTATATTTTGTTGAGATTCTGGGTCTGCGCCGTGTGTTTTTATTTGCTATAAGGACGCAGGGCAAATATTGTTAAGCGACAACTGTGTGCAGGAAAGATTGACACGGTAAGCTATGCAAGTAGGAAAACATTGTTTATACTGCAGCAAAGTTTGATGGAAGTCATACACGTAATCATGACCGTGACGTCATCTTCTAGAGAATGTCGTCCAACTAGCCCCTGTGTCTGTAAACCCCGTTCAAGTAGCCCCCCCCGAGGTGTGAGGAATGAGCGCCAGTAGCCCCCGAGGTGTGCGAATTGAGTGCCAGTAGCCCCCTGTCAGTTTGCTGTTGGTTGAACACACCCCTCTTTCTATATATTTATAATTGTAGGTGGAGTTAATAATTTGAAGTCCCATATAACTTACACACACAAATTGTGTGGTGCTGAAAGCTGACTGTCCTAAGAGTTAAGGTAAATCCTCTGCACAAAGCTTGTTTGATGTGAGCAAAACCGAATTTAACTCACACATGAAAGCCATAGCCCTGATACAGGTACAAGCTATTACAGTAGAAAGTCAATTGCTCCTACCTGTAACTTAACAAACCATTGATTGTGGATTTGTGGTGTTCTAAGCCTGCCAGTTCACACATTTCTAGCCAGTAAGGAAAGGGTATGTTGAGCTTCTCTGCTTTAGCTGGCCTGAGTTTCATGTCGAATTTTATAATTGAGTGCGGAATGACACATGAAACATGGCTGCTAACGCTCAGTTCATCGAAGGTGCTAGGGGACACCCTGTTGCTGTTTTGAACAGTTATACCTATCACAAATAGAAAGCGTTTACAAATGGCATCAAGTTCACATGTAGGCATTTCTGGTGGTCAGCGAAAGCGCGACAGTTGAGGGGAAACGTGAGGAAGCGAGCCAGGGATGAAACGACTTCAATGCACGCGATTTACGACCAGGAAAAGGTGAAACTGCTTCCACAAAATTCTACTGCGACAGCATCACCAGCTGAGACAGCATCTGCTCTGCCCCAGGACCAGCATGTCAAATCATCCATTTACTGTGAACGGAGGCAACGCTTCCCCTAATGCCATCTACAAGGGGTGACATTGACCTGGACGGCCGGTGGACAACTACTGTGCAGGAAGATCGGTTCCTGCTCGGCGAGGATGGTGATAGAGACAACAAGATAACAGTGTTCGCATCCGACTCCGCTCTGCGTGCGCTAGCGAATGCTGATACATGTCACATGGATGGCACGTTTGCAACAGCACGTTCGTCCTCGGAGTGATGGTACCACTTGTGTCTGGTCTCCTCCCCAACAAAGAAGGCAACACCTATATTCTTTTCCTCAGCCTCGCGAAGGAAAAACCTTTATCACTAAGATTCACCGTCAGTCCCCAAAGTATCATGCAGGACTTCGAAAAAGGTCTGATGAATGCCTGCCTACACGAGTTTCCCGGACTGATTGTCAAGTGATGCTACTTCCACTACGCTCAGTGTCGGTGGAGAAGGCTTCAAAGTACGGGGTTATCCGGCAGCTACACAGAGAATGCTGACAGCAGGAATTGGTTTCGTACGTCACTAGCAATGCCATTCGTCCCAGTGTTACACGTGAAAGATGCATTTCAATTTGTCAAGAGCATAGCTACGGATGTACCCCGTGTGCGATACTTCAATGACTGGATGAACGGACATTTTGTGGGATTTCTTTAAATATGACGGCCCTCACACCAACTATCACGTTGAAGAGTATCACATGCGACTCATGAGGAAGGCAGGCAAGATACACCCCAATACATTTGAGGTGGTCGAGCTGTTAAGCCAAGAAGAGGTCTCATCACTCAACTCCATCCTCAGCTAGAGTCGTGTCAGCCTGCTCCCAAGCGCCAGAAGAAGTACGTCATCTTCGATGCTCGTTTGGACGAACTTGGGCAAACATACATGTTATGTGACCGGGGAATTGAGTCATATCTCAGTGACATTGGACACATGATGGAACATTTAATTTAACTGACTAGTTATGCAAATTATATTATGTGTACAAACAAACAACTGATTATAAACTTTGATCACACAGTAATGTGTTTATTTATATTTCCATTCAATGTCTATTTTTCTTAGTCGTTGGTTACTGTGTATGACAAATAAAAGAGAGGTTTTACGGCTTCCCTCCTATAAAAAACCCGACATTCCTTGAATGTGCACCAGATATATAACTATTTTCTTATTTGAAATCAGGTACCTAAAATTAAGGTGGGGTAGAATAATGAATGGAACAGTCGGATAGTGTTAGCAGAAGAATAAGTAGTGCCACTAGCCCCCTTCCCTAGTGCCAGTAGCCCCGGGGGGCTATGGGTATTAAATCCTTCTGCAGCAGTCAGTTGACGGATCCAGAAACTACGTCCCAATCAAAATTACCCTTATTAAACAATGTTGCCCCATGTCTTCATCATAGCAAAGAAAACTATTTCGGGCCAAAATATAAAAAAAACAAAAGTGGAAATTGTTTATGAGCAAACTGAAAATCTTTGTTGTTTGCGTTATATGTAATTGTATATTCATACAACGTCCAGTTCTTTATCATATTCGTATGTAGCGATATTTTACCGGGACCTTCATCTAAACTCTCGTCGAAGCATTCTCTTAATAACAGATATACAATTGATGAATAGACACAATCAAGTCGCGCGAAATGTATGTATCGTATCGGCCTTGGGCCATCGAAGTTTAATAGAAAAATACAAAGTCTTGCAACATAATAATGAGAATACATTGTATGATTACTGTTAGTTAGCATCTTCTGGCACCGGCAAACTGTCATTGTGTTGTGGAATTGTAAATTATAAAGTGACCTGCTTAGACCGATCAAGGCAAAACAATAACACGGTATTACAACCACGCTATAACCTATGGTAAATTAGTATCATTAGCATAATGTTGACTGCACATTCTATATAGCATTACAATGTAAATTTATGGAATTGTATTAACATTTCGCCTTAATCATGGTAAATTCCGCTGGCATCTGCGATCACAAAAAAAGTATATAAAAATCGTTCGGAAAATGCATATAATATGGACAAGAAACATACTGATATACGAAGTGCTTTTTAAATACAGGCAGTAAACTTAAACGCGATTGGGCGTCAGACTTCATATTGTGCAATATACTATGTTGAACAACTCGAATGCCGTCTGGTATCATGCAATTTACTTGGCATTGTAATATACAAACATCATGTTTGACATATAGATGTATAATATATACAACAGTGTATTTTTATATTCACCTATATATAAGCACCATAAAGAGAAAGAATACATTCTCATGTGACTGTGTTGTTTAATTACACGCCGTAACTACAACAATGTAAGTTACATACGGCGTTGTATCCAGTCCTTAGGACCGTTCAAATGCATTTACATTTTACCCCGGCAGACATGTTCCGTTCAACACCAACTCAACTTCTCGAGGAAGCTTTAAAGCACATCGCAATTATTGCGCTAAGACAATTCGTACAAAACACCAGGTACCCAAGTTGACCGTTCAGCGAATATAAGCAATATGTAGGGATGTGATTGCTAAACATTTTCGAAACAACAGCAAGAATATTCGAACCCCGGTCCTATAGATGACGTCCCACGTTGACTTCGTTAACAATGACATCACACCCACACACATTTACTATGCCCAAATTCAGCTACATCACACTCGAAAGCTGCTGTACAAGTTAGGACACTTTCACACTTTATGTACAATCTATACTATTTGCGATCGGAATCAAAATAACCTAACGAAAACACCCGTTTTAATATCACAAGGTACCGTAGTATATTATAACAACCACTGCCCAGGTTAAGACTTGTACATCAACATATACCACGTACATTAGATGCTAAGTTATAAAATTGTGTAGAACAACGTTTTAAATAGTATATGTATGTGTGTGTGTGTGTATATATATATATATATATATATAATCTCCCCCTTCTCTCCTATATAATTATAAAGGGATGGCCTATGCAAATGAGGCATCTGACTTGGGAAAGTATGACGCATCAAAGTTCCAGATTTATAAATGTGTTTCATCTTATATGTGCAAATGACACATAAGTAACCTATTTGCTATTTGACACAGTCCTATGCTTGTTCTATACGTTCCCAATTATCGACAGCTACCTACTTGCACCAAGTATACGATACGGGGGTCAAGTGTTTGTAAATACATAAACATTATTATGATTGTCGGTATTTCATTGGCATGTAGCGTGGCTTAGCACTGTTGCAAATACCCGCATGCACCAGACGTCTAGGACTTTAACTTAATACAACTATCAGCAACTTGAGTGAAGGAAAAGGGTCTCAGAATTAATACGCTCTGTGCGAATAAATAAATATCGACAATTGTGAACGACCAATTAGGACTGCTAAAAGTGCTTTAAATATACGTCACCCCCGACAGATCTAGTCACTCGAACACCACTTCGACTTTTCTGGGCAGTATTCAGTACTGGCCAATCACCGGCTTTCGAATTTGCAGAATCCATTTCACTCCGCGAAGTCGATGCATCCTTCCGGAATGCAATCTGCGCTAAATATAGCAGATATCGACGTTTAATCGACGCGAAGAAGTTACACGGTAGAGGTCTACTCGATACTTGTTTTTAAATAGTTCCCCTTATCGAGTAAGTTCCTATAACTACCAGCATGGACACCGCCTTTAATGGTTAGACGTCAGTATTTGCACCGGCGATGTCTTCACACAATCATATCCTTCTTGTCGATATACGGGCCAGTGTCGTCGTCATTACCGTCCGGTTGTCGTTGTGCGTGTCCGAAGACGAAGTCCAGTCGCTGTGGTTGAGCGTCCAGTTCCTGTCCCCGCCAGTGTTTGTTGGCGTTCCTGTCACGTGACGGCTCCGTGTAGGCATTGCGCACTGGGTAGCCCCGCGGACTTGTCTCACCGCCAGCCCTGGGCGGATATGCAGATGCCGGATACAGCGACGCCTGTGCGCTGCGCGGCGTGTGGTTTCCGGTGTGGTACGACTCGCTGCCCGGCGACTTGGCGGTCGGGGTCGGGTACGAGCGCTGGTAGGGGGAGGGGGTCTGGTCGTGCGGACGATTCGGTGAATACCTATCACGAACTCCTCCGGCCGTGCGGGCATTGAGCACAAGAGGCGACGGTTTGTTGCCGTAGCCGTTTGTCTTCGGGCGAGCTCCCGGTGCCACCTCGACGTCTGCAGCAATGACCGCCTTGTAAGATGGCAGACGGGACTGCCACGCGTCGTCCACCTCCTCGTACCTCGATTGTCCGTCGTCGTATCTAGCCTCAGTCTCATCGGCAGCGAACGCCGGATTCTGGTGGGTCTGCGTCGACAGAAGGTGGGCATACTGGTTGGCCGTCCGACCGCGGTCCGTCGCCGGGGGAGCCGTGTCGGAGATCTCGCTCTCTGTGTCCCGCGCCAGGACCTGTCTGTCGCCGTGGGGTGTCGTCGCCTCTCCGTTGTCGCGCAGTTTAGCCAGCTCGCGCTTCCGCTTGGCATTGAGGGCCGTCATGCAGTCCCGGCCGACGAACAACGCCATGACGATGCCGAATATGATGACGATGACAAGGCATGCCGTGAGGCCGTAGATCGTGCGCTCGTAGTTGCTGCGGACACTCTTCATGCTCGGCGGCTCCTGCAGGGAGACGGTGTACGTTATGGTGTTGTATGGACATTTGGAAAACGAACAGGTGAGCCGACGCGAGTGAATATGCCGTAGTAGGACTCGTGACATAGCTTTGAATTATCCTGTGGGATATATTAATGATATTAAAGACTCGTGTCAGCATAATACTACACGCACACACACACACACACACACACACACACACACACACACACACACACACACACACACACACACACACACACACACACACACACACACACACACACACACACACACACACACACACACACACACACACACACACACACACATATACACACATGCGCGTGCACGATTACCATTGGTGATGTTAACCCTGAACACATATGTGAAATACTTATGACTACGTTGAAACCTCACTATAGTAAACGTGACCTTAACAGCGATGTTACCGTTTTAGCAGGACTAATTTCCTATACACCCTGTACCTTACTGCTACAAAATAATAATTTGGGACTGTCCCAGGGTGCTCTTAATTGCGAGGTGACTGTAATACCGAGGTGAACAGACTGTACCTCGAAGCAGACTGGTGTCAAGTATCCTGTCTTCAGCAGACACTTGCAACTTGTGCTTGATGGATCCTCTGTGATGGACAGAGACATGGTCAGTGAGTCGAGCAACACCACAGAGTGGACAAGGGAAAGTAAACGTTTTCGACAGGTCAAGCATTATTCAAGTATGTGCAGCGTGTCATAATTAATACTTAATTAAAATGAACATTTAAAAAACTTAAACTAATGATAAGGAAACTTGTAATTGTGTGCTTTGGTAAACACCCCAATTGTGTGCTTGGTAAACACCCCAATTGTGTGCTTGGTAAACACCCCAATTGTGTGCTTGGTAAACACCCCAATTGTGTGCTTGGTAAACACCCCAATTGTGTGCTTGGTAAACACCCCAATTGTGT
This sequence comes from Paraescarpia echinospica, assembly GCA_020002185.1. Classification (NCBI taxonomy): domain Eukaryota; kingdom Metazoa; phylum Annelida; class Polychaeta; order Sabellida; family Siboglinidae; genus Paraescarpia; species Paraescarpia echinospica. Next base: position 61,886,857 of record CM034540.1, on the reverse strand, counting down.
GCTTTAGTAAACACCCCAATTGTGTGCTTGGTAAACACCCCAATTGTGTGCTTGGTAAACACCCCAATTGTGTGCTTGGTAAACACCCCAATTGTGTGCTTGGTAAACACCCCAATTGTGTGCTTGGTAAACACCCCAATTGTGTGCTTGGTAAACACCCCAATTGTGTGCTTGGTAAACACCCCAATTGTGTGCTTGGTAAACACCCCAATTGTGTGCTTGGTAAACACCCCAATTGTGTGCTTTAGTAAACACCCCAATTGTGTGCTTGGTAAACACCCCAATTGTGTGCTTGGTAAACACCCCAATTGTGTGCTTGGTAAACACCCCAATTGTGTGCTTGGTAAACACCCCAATTGTGTGCTTGGTAAACACCCCAATTGTGTGCTTGGTAAACACCCCAATTGTGTGCTTGGTAAACACCCCAATTGTGTGCTTGGTAAACACCCCAATTGTGTAGCGAAATGCATGGTAGAGCCCACGTTATTCCCACGTACAATGCTTCTGTACTAAAACAGCTTCATCTACTTTAAAATTCACACACCTTCCTTAGTTTATGAAACAATGATAATGTTACGTGTACTATCATATCCAATATGTCAAAGTTTTCATTAGATCATATGACATATTTCGTGTGCTACTGCGGCTCGGTACCCCCTCACTCCCAGTGTCTATATGATGACATGTTGTTACAGAATTGTTCATGCAGCCCTTTCTCTGTTTGTATAAAGTTTCACCAACTATTGCGTGGGTAGGTAATGGGCAATCCAAATTTATTAATTCACAGGGATTGCCACTGTGCACAGACAATCTATACAGTGTATTTCGCATCCTGTGCACAGACAGGTACATAAAGACTACTGATCTATGTACCGCATATGCTATGTACTACAATTTGTACATATATATAATAATTTTCCATTCTAGCTAGTTAGTGACTGAAAAAACCCTTGAATGTTGTTAGACAACATATATAACCATCTCTAATGTAGTTACACCAACAAAGCTGTTGTGTGTTGATAATAATCAAGGTCTCACATCTCTCAGACGAGAATATCGATTATCCCGTGTATTCTTTCTAGCCTGTCTATGAATTACCTTTACGCTAGTACTACCATGTACACTTTGTACACATTCTGAGGAATCAGCAAAGCAACTATATCTTGTACATTATCTAACCTAGTTTGTTCTAGCGCGTGTTGTGTAGGGACATTATACAGCATTAACATTTATTGTCCTCAATCTTTATTCCAGGGTAATTTTTAATGTATGTTTCTGCAGTTAAATCTTTCTTCTCGTTTGACATTTAGTTTTAACTTTTTGTCTTTGCGTTCATGTTTGGAATACTGCAAGTTAATTTAATGGTTGATGTCAAATATCTTGCAACTATTGTGCGCAGCTTCGACTAATTCACGCCCTCGTGGGCGACTCTAGCACCTGTTGAGTAGGGAACAAGCTACGCCCAGTTGGGACCATCCAAGTTGACCATCACTTACCACAGACGACCAACGAATGATTGACGGAACTAGATGTGGCAGAGTCTTGCAGTTTGCAGCCGATAATCGCTGTGTCAGTGAGTGAAAGATCTGGAACAGAGCAACACACGCTAAGACCCGCCTGCTTCCTATCAACACTGCATGCTTTTCGTGGTTTCCTCGACTGTCCACTAGTTGTATATATACTCACTTTGCTGTCGGACAGTAGTTTAATACACATTTTTTTTATCATGCTTCGGTTGGACCTAACTGGAACGCTTTTGAGGAATCGTAAATACTCATTATATCGTATCATTAAAATTTGAACACATCTAATATAACGGAGATATAGTAAGCCTACGAGTGGATGTCTGTACACTAGAGTATTTCATGGACACTGCATTTCGCACGCAAAACTTTTAGAAGTTAATTTACCGAAATTGTATTGAAATTATGTCCGAAACGTTTTTCTTTTTGATAAAAACATAAGGCAAAAACTGTATGCGGAAATGTTTTGATGTAGGAAATGTCGTGCAACCTTAGTAATATACTGTAATGTATATAATATTACTTGTATCTACATTGTTGGCAAGACAATGTTTGAGGGAGGTCACGCGCGTAATTTGGATTGTGACGTAGGCAAATCGCGAAATATTGGATCTATCAATGCACGTCATGTTTGTTACACGTCACGAGCGAATACTCCAAGAAACCGTCTATTGCATATGTGTGTTCGTAGCGCCACCCGGGGACGGGAATTGTTGTTAGTCACCAGAATTGACGGATCAAATACGTCGTGGTTAAAGTCTCAACAGAAATTATTCGCGCGACAACTCCGTCAACCTTTTCCTTTGTCAGCAATGTTAATATATGTGTGAATTGCGTTAGTATCGCGCCATGACATTTCCCAGATCAAACATTCCCGCACAAGCGTACTGTTGTCATTTAAACATTTTTGCCTTGTTTTGTAAACAAAAACGTTTAGGGCCACAACTTCAACGATACACATGACAGAAGGTATGAACGCACTACATGTTCAGCGCCCATTTGTGATGGCCTCGTGGACCTTTTGCTAGGCAACGCGTCACGTGATGGATATGTAAATTCCTTACCATTTATCGTGAGCGTGTAGCTGACTTTCTCCGACGTGGTGTCGGACACGGAGAGTGTGTAGCGCGAGTCCCGGATGTGGTTGTGGTCGTACAGGAAGTTGTTGAATCCAATGCCCGTCATCAGCTTGCCTGTCCGTCGCGTCCAGATGATGTTGTTCCGGGTGCGCGTGCGATCCACCACGCACGTAATGGCGGCGGAGCTGTGTGGCTCTCTGACCAGATCCTTGGCGCTGGATATCTTTAGAGGCTGGGTCATGACCCCTAGTTGAAAAGGAGAAACATGGCTCGAGTTATTAGAAACGGCTTTAAGACGATAAATAAGAACGTATGTCGAAATAACGACATTAAAGAAGGTCATGAGGCAGGGGTGTTTTAAGGGACCATCATCCCATTTTTCTTCAGTTTTTTAGACCAGTATTCCACCTCGCATCATTGTGATAGTCCGCCTCCCGCCAGCATGAAATTCCTCATATTTTGAGGTCAACGTTTCACCTGGTATAAATAGTTGGGTCCAAACGTCCACCTACCGCTTCCAACAACACCAACAGCTTATTAACGTTGTTGAAAGTTTACAGGTATACATATGAAGCTAATTTTTAACAGCTGTGTTTATTCAAGAGCCCTGGTTGATGTTCTGTCTTGCGTGTGCTTCCGGGAAAACTAATCGCTGTTTCTTGAACTTTCATTCTTTCAATTTCCGACAACACATATCTCAAACATGTCGCTGTTGTTTTTATCATATTCGTGATCTTCGCCGTATTCGCCGGTATATGTCATTTTCTATTGCTAAAACTATTGCAACAGCGCTTGTTAGCAGCAGACTTGACCATTGCAATTCCCTCCTTTATACTATTGCTAACAAGGATATCATAAAACTTCAGCGTGTCCAAAATTGTCTAGCAAGAGTAGTTGCAAGATCTCCTCGGTTTTTCTCGGTCTGTACCACTTTTGAAGTCCTTGCATTGGCTTCCTGTACGATATCGTATAATATTTAAGATCTGTACCATTACATACCAGGCACTGTCCAATAAGCAACCATCTTGTTTGCATTCATTTTTTACTCCTGTGAGAAAACCTATCCTGCTTCGATCATCTAGTTCTGACATACTTTTTGTTCCTAGAGTCAACACTAACATTGGAACTAGGGCTTTTTCTGTTGCTGCACCAACTCTTTCGAATATGTACCCTCTTAGGGTTAGATCAGTTGAAAATATTACAAAATTCCGTCCTCATTTAAAAACTTATCTTTACAACCTTGCATATCCACCATAGCTCCCTAGCGCATTGGCCCATCTGTTGACAACTGGAATACTACTTATGGATTTTGAGATTGACCAATCCGTTTGTTTTGATGCGCGTCTGAGCTTGGTTTCCAAGGATTTAGGCGCAATAGAAGTTATCTTATTATTATAACCAAGTGCAGGAATGGCTGAATAAAAGCAAAGCGGCGCAACACGCAATTATTGCAGCATATCAATCTCTTGTGCAATGAAATGTAGTCGAATATATCTACCAGTCAGTTGTTTGTATGGCCACAAAGGGCCTTATTGTCGCACTGTTTATGCTACTTATATATCAGTTCATTATGAAACATTTTGTGAGAGTGACAAAGTTGGTGTCTGAACTCCTTTGTGGGACAAGTATTGTTTCTCTATAAATGGGTCAAACTGCTCTCATCCACGAATTGTGTACAACGTGTATACATTAGGGCTCAGCACACTGTCAGTTTTCCCATTGGCGACCATATTAATGTTTTGTGTGATTATAAGAAAATGTGACCTATAAAGTTTCTTAAACTTCCCACCTGCTGTTATTATCATCTCATTGACATGCTGGTCGATTTTAGTCAAAATCTAATATCTCTAGCTCTTGCAAAATGCCTGTATGTATGACACCCGTCAATATTTACAAATGCATGCAGGCAGTAATTCGGCTAAAGTGTCAATTAGCCAAATTGCTGCCAGATACCCTTCCGCTTAGTAAAATCAGCTAAAAAGACACCATTTTACTGTCAACAGCTGCTACACTCACATCTAGAAATCTGACTACTCAAATGCACTTATGTCAGAGCAAGTGAACATTGTAAAAAATCATTTCTCAAAAATATAATGCACTTTTTTTCGTCTGTAATCAAGCAGGAAGTTCAACAGTGTGCTGACCCCAAATAGGCATGGTGATTTTGGAGAAAAATGTTGAAAACAACACACTTTATAGGCACCAATGTTAAAAGCACTCTGCAATTTTAATTTTTGTAATCCCTCCAGGTGTTTGTGTTTTATGTACATTTCAAAGATGCCACCAAACTTGGCAAGGCACCAGAAAAATCAGCACTTCGCTGTTGGACAATTTGTAATCCAGCACAACGTTCTCAGGTGGCACTATGAACTCCTGATACAGTTTTCCAGAAAGTCCAATAAGTGTTTTATAAGAAAATTCAATACAGGCAGTTGTTACGTTACATTCAAATGTATATTGATTTGTTTACCTTGTGCCCTATTTACAAAGGTAAACATCAACAAAAAGTCACCTTAGGGTGTGAAATCCTCAAAGGCCAGACGTCTCAAGCAGTTCAATTACATAATATTACACAGCTTAATTAGCAGACATTCAGAAAACAATGCCACTTGCTTAATTGGCCAAAAGGTCCAGTCAGTAGACAGATCTGATAACAGGCTCCGGCTATGGCCTACTCCAGCTAATCACTGTCCTCAGACTTCATTAGGGTCAATGACAACATATTCACTTGTGTTTAATTAGCTGAAGTAAACAAAAAACGATTGATTAATCACCCTGCTGCAATGTTATTGGTTCATTTTCATTCAGATTTTCAAATTGAGGCTTAACTACTGGCATACGCACCCCACCCCCCTTATAAGACATGTGTTTCGTCACTGTGATTTTGACTTGCAGACTGATGAGAAGTCTGTAATATCCAAAAACGGTTTGTCCCATTCAACTGTAGTTTTGCCATACACGTATTTTCAGTAATTGTTTCAAGATATTTGAAGTAAAACGCATCCTCCGACATTGTGCAATGACTATAGCGTGCTTTCGTTGCCAGGCTCTCTACTTGGGCTCAGCACACTGTCAGTTTTCCCATTGGCGACCATATTAATGTTTTGTGTGATTATAAGAAAATGTGACCTATAAAGTTTCTTAAACTTCCCACCTGCTGTTATTATCATCTCATTGACATGCTGGTCGATTTTAGTCAAAATCTAATATCTCTAGCTCTTGCAAAATGCCTGTATGTATGACACCCGTCAATATTTACAAATGCATGCAGGCAGTAATCCGGCTAAAGTGTCAACTAGCCAAATTGCTGCCAGATACCCTTCGCTTAGTAAAATCAGCTAAAAAGACACCATTTTACTGTCAACAGCTGCTACAATCACGTCTAGAAATCTGACTACTCAAATGCACTTATGTCAGAGCAAGTGAACATTGTAAACAATCATTTCTCAAAAATATAATGCACTTTTTTTCGTCTGTAATCAAGCAGGAAGTTCAACAGTGTGCTGACCCCATTAACACACTGTGTGCAACACAGCAAAAATATATAATAACAGTTTGAGGTATATAGTTCAGTTTTTTTCCAAACAGGTCCTTGGGGGCCCAGCCAACATAAGCGTACTGTTCGTGCACTTAAAAGGAAAATAAACTATTAATAATATAAATACTAATGACGACAGCACCCATTGCCACACCGACACAGTTTCCGGGTTGTGACGAAGCAGTGAATAACTAACGTCTCGGAGATGGGAGGAGGGGGCAAATGTGACTTGCCACGTTTGGTCATTTATTAGTTTTCATAGTAGCACAGAGGGTTATATAGATGGGGAAACAATTATTTAAACAAATAATATTGTCAAAGGGGGTGGTGTGGTGGTACAACCCCCCAATTGATTATTCCCCCAAATACGCCACTGTTCTAACATTGTGTCTAGGTGATTCATGCACCCATTCATAACAATGACACCATAACAATAAGGCGTATCATCGTCCAATTGACCTGACGGATTACATTCACACGGGGATTGTTTGATCATAAGCGGGACTTAATTTCGTAAGTTGGATCTAACTTATAGAACACCGAATGAACTGTATGGGGCGCATTCACTCACTGCATACAGGCCGTACGCGAACAATAATGATCGAAAATCAAGTGACCCATTTTGTCGTTCAGCGACTCCAGCAGCGAGTGGCTACGCGAATGATTCATGCAGGTGATACAGGTAACACTGTCGACGTTACAACGGTCACTGGAATATTAACGTACCTGTTAGACATAGGAGAAGTTGAATCAAGATAGCGGTAGTCGATTCCATTTTCGTAGTCGACTTCGGTTAAGGCCAAACCAGTCGAGACCGTTTTTAATTTGTGCGCCAGACAGGTGCGAACTTATTTGAACCTGACTGGAGCTCTCCGGACCGGTGAGGTAGAAAAAACCGGAAGTCTGCCCGCGACACATTCCACGCGTTCCATTGTTGTGCCGGCACACTTGACTGCACAGACCCCTGAACTGTGGGGGCTTTCTCAAAACAAGGAGAGTGGCCAGTTTAATATAATAATTATATTTATTTTATAAATCGCCTTATCCATGAATGTTTGCAGCGCTGATGATAAAATAATACGTAAATAGCACAATTAAAAATAGCAATAAATAGGTAGGGTTGTTCAAGGTAAACCGAACCATCATATAAAGCGAACCAGTCAACTTCTACGTTGACTGCACGGATTCATTTGACAGGCACACTGACCTGCCAGCTATTGATCAACACTACACTTATTAGTGATAGTTTTTGTTATAATGATAACGAGACGGCACGTGTGAATACGAGCACCCAGCAACTGTTATAGTGTGAACGCTCTGCCAAATTTAAAATTTTGTTGCAGGTAACATTTTTAGCGTGAATTCACGAACCCTGATAGTTCCATAACTACCACTGATCGTAATGGTATAACGTATTGATTTGATTGATTGATATATACATATACATGGACATATTTTCTTGATGCGATTGGGGTGGCTGCGATTTGCAATGCGACCCCAAGAACAAACATGGCTACTGGTTCGCTTTACCTTACCTTTTATAAAAAAAGTTAACCAGGGGTCATCAGTTAAACCGAACCAGGTGGTTCAGTTTTGCTTAACCGAATAAATATCAGTATTTTAACGGCTGCATATCATAATCGCATAATCGAGATTTAGGCCTACGCTACGGTTATGAAATACACATAAATATTATTCAAGTAAATTAGTTTAAATGTTAAACTAAATTAATTAGTTGAGATCAATACCAACGCCAGTCAGCTAAAACAAGTTAACAAAATACAATGTAAAACAAATTACACTTAATAACAATCATAACGTGTACAGTCTGGGAAGAACAATTTCAATTTGCTTTAAAATAAATGAAAGGTGCCTTCCCAATTATATATTTTGACCGGTCTCATTCAAAATTCATTTTGAGATAAACCTACCTAACATCCTCTACAATATGCTAGCTGGTTAGTGCAACCATTTTATGTAGTTTTCGTGAAATCGCCAGATATGTTTTGAACTTATTCGGTGCTTGACCACGCATTAATTCAAATGATTCTTAAAGTTGGAATTTCACATGAATGCGCGATACGATTAGGGCCTGTGCATAAACCTATGCTTTTATCCGGTACGTCCCATATAATGCCGTAGACATCGGTCCAATGTGTGGTAAAAATGACGAACCCACTCAAACAATCTGGTGACTCCGATCATGAAGTAAATTATTATAGTTTAAGAAAGAAACACATGTCCATGAGGGGGAGGGAGTGAAACTTATGGAATCACCCAAAAATTGCTGACTCCATTCAAAAAGTCGCGCTGAATGGTTCACCTACTAACAGTTAATCACAAAATCGACGAAACAAAATTGCCTCACTTGCTCGCACTCCAGGTCGAACCTTAACCCGAAAACAAACGCTAACAACTTTTTTTGTTACCATTGCTGAACTGGGCACGTGCGCACCGATCCGCAAAACTACATGTTGCGCTGAATGGTGTACCTACAATCAGATTATCATAAATTCGACGACAGGCAACAATTGCCTCACTTGCCAGTAATCCAGGTCCAACCTTAAACCTAAGACCAGCGTTAACAACGGTAACCGTTACCATAGCTGAACTCGGCACGCGCGCACCGATCCGCAAAGTACAAATCGAGCTGAATAGTTCACCAACTATCATTTAATTACAACATCGACGAAACGCATCAATTGCCTCACTTTCCCCTACTCCATGTCCTACCTTAACACGAAAACCTCAGATATCTTAATTGGCTGCAGTGATGTAGTTGTTTTCATGTAATCGTTTGACACGATGTGTACATCTACAGAAAAAATAATCAGAAACCATCATGTATGTATACTAATAGTTTGTTATGTACTGTTGGATCATTTGTGTTCGTAGTACAGATACGTTGTCACGTAGAAGATCTAGTGCAGTTATAAACTAACACGCAGTCAGTATACGTAGTATCACTCATGCACTTACATTCGAGTGTGGGATAATCGTAATCGCCGTATTGCTATTCAAACTATCAAAAACAATTATCTTTCTAATCAGTGAGATCCTGGTTACCTTCAAGGTTTGGTTAGACGACTGGGTGTGCTCCCTCCCATATAATGTAGACCTTTGATTATGGAGCTGACTTCACACATCTAAGTTGTCACACACAATGGCGGCAACGCTTCTACTTGACTATCTTGAGCGACATTTTAGAGTTTATATTGAACCGATCCGGCCGTCATAAAACGTAACCTGACTCGAATTACTGCATATAGATAACTCGAGTATGCAATGACAGACCGTGTTTTCAATTTACTTTACACATTGTTACTTTCTTTGAGTAATTTCAAGGCTGACAAGTTTTTTACTGCCTGGGAAGAGGTAGGACGGCAACTGGGGGGATGCTTAACGGCCTGACGAGCCTGGAAACAGATTTCGACACGAGTGACCACAGTAGTAGTAGAAGTAGTAGTAGTATAGTAGTGGTGGTGGTAGTGGTGAAGGTGGTGGTGGTGGTAGTGGTGGTGGTGGTAGTGGTGGTGGTGAAGGTGGTGGTGGTGGTAGTGGTGGTAGTGGTGGTGGTGAAGGTGGTGGTGGTGGTAGTGGTGGTGGTGGTGATGGTGGTGGTGGTGAAGGTGGTGGTAGTGGTGGTGGTGATGGTGGTGGTAGTGGTGGCGGTGATGGTAGTGGTGGTGATGGTGGTGATGGTGGTGATGGTGGTGGTGGTGGTGGTAGTGGTGGTGGTGATGGTAGTGGTGGTGGTGGTGGTGATGGTGGTTGTGGTGATTGTGGTGGTGGATGATGGTGGTGGTGGTGGATGGTGGTGATTGTGGTGGTGGATGGTGGGTAGTGATGGTGGTGGTGGTGGTGTTGGTGGTGATGGTGGTGGTGGTGATTGTGGTGGTGGATGGTGGTGGTTGTGGTGGTGGATGGTAGATGGTGGGTGGTGGTGGTGGTGGTGGTGGTGGTTGTGGTGAGAGTGGCGGCGGCGGCGGCGGCGGCGGCGGCGGCGGCAGTAGAAGAATCTCGTTGACGCGAAGGATTTCTGACACAAGTCGGCTTCTACGCAAAATCAGTGGCACCATTCGTTGCTTCGGGAGCCAATCAATATCTAAACTGAGTTTACGACTCTCAAAGTCGACATGTTGTTGCTGTCCACAAACTGATCCGCGATTTGCGGTAAAATTTCCCCTTCAGATCCGGAAACAAAGATTTGTTGTACGATATCAGTGCACAATGTGACTAGGTCTAGGGCTCCCTGTGTATTACTATCACATACTTCCAACATGTCAGTGTTTCTACCATTGGTCCCACCTCCCCCTCAAGCTCTTGTCCCCACCCTACGTTAGTCTCCCCCTCACCTCCAGTATCCGTCATTAGTAACGTCTAAGTAAGAATCCTACGCAAAACACCGAGATCAACAGAGAATTTGATGAGAAGCAAGATGATCGTAGCAACGGTAATTCTAATTGATGCTAACAGAGCATCGATAAGGTGATGCTATTGGGTATGAAAATAACTTTCAGCATGACGATGAAGACGAAGAGTAGGAACTAAATACCCACCGTGGCTCTCTTGATGCAGTGAGGCTAAGTGATGAGCGGAATGGATGCCAGTCCTAGCTATCAATAGATCTCTCTCTCTCTCTCTCTCTCTCTCTCTCTCTCTCTCTCTCTCTCTCTCTCTCTCTCTCTCTCTCTCTCTCTCTCTCCCTCTCTCCCCCCCCCTCTCTCTCTCTCTCTCTCTCTCTCTCTCTCTCTCTCTCTCCCTGATCTGTAAAGCGATGGCGAGAGACAAAAACTTACTTTCTACCCGTCCTTTAGAAAACGGGTTCAGCGTTCAATGAAGGTGCATAATGTTCTATTATCTGAAAAAACCTACTATAAGTATGCACTTCCCCTGAGACATACCAGTAACCAACATCTGAACCACAATGGAAAATCGAATGTAATTCAAAATAAATAAAACACAACTATTTGTTTGAGACGTTATTATAATGTATTGCAAAGTGGTTTAGCATTATTAGTAGTATCATTAGTATAGAAACTTTGTCCCCTGTAAACCTCCTATATACTATTAGAAATTACCATATTTAATTTCGCCGTCGTCTAAAAACCTATCTTTCTAATATTGCCTATCCTCCTTAGCTTCCTAGTACCTTCATCCATATGCTGATGACTCACACATCGTATATGATAGCGAGATTGCTCAATGCTTTGGTTTTGCTGCGCCACTGAGCTTGATTCTCGAGGATATTGGCGCATAAGAAGTCACTGTTATTATTATTAAATGTACGACAACACACACGTTCTTTTGTTTGTTAGATCATTACACTTAAATAGTATGTATGTTGAGTACTATTTGTGTTAAGCATACTAATAATCTGATTATAATATCATATTTCGGGAAAAGCAAAATACATGCACATACACCCACCACACCCCCCACACACAGTATTATTAGGTTAGGCCTATATGTACATATATATGTATATATATATATGTATATATATATGTACATATATAAGTATATATATATATGTGTGTATATATATATATACATACATATATATATATATGTATATATATATACATATACATATATATATATATACATATATATATATATATATATATATATATATGGTATATCTAATGCTAGATCCGCAAAGATATGTCAACTGGCTACAAGCCGTGGCTGTTGCTGTTGAGTCATCTTGTCGCCAACAAGTCACAATCACAGAACCTCTTATACAGTATAAGTCTACATACAGCGAACATGCAGCAATTCATCACCTATATTACCTTTACCGCGCAATTGCTTGTGCTTGTACACTGTCATACACACGTGCTTGGGTCGTGAATCTCTAACTTAAACATATGGATTGTCAAATGTGACATTTTAAAGACAATCGATCATCTTACTTCTAAATATGTAGAGGTGCAATATGTTACTGGACGCATAGAAAAAAACATGGTTAAAAAGGCCATGGTTCATTGCACCCTAACTACGCCACTGGCGCTGACCAGCGGGTCTATGACGGCGATCAGCCCGGTACCGACTGTCGCGTGGTCTCTTCCGACTGGGACTATGGTCGATGCGGCGAGGTCTGTCGCCATCACCTGCGTCATTCACTGTAGCGCCCGTAGCTGAGGATCGGCCAGTCGCTTCTAGAACAAAACCGATATCGTGTTCGTGACATGACATAATCGATAATCGCATAGCCTAGAGCGCAAGGTGGTCGGTTCAGAATTGACCAACTAACAATTGTCGGATTCGGACATCTAGGCATTTCTGACTCGTTGTTTTCAGTAGTTACTTGATTGTTACTACTATCTCTGCTAGCAACGTGCACACCGACGGATGACGCTGCATAGAGACAGCCGCAGAAGTCGGCTTTTGGTGTGTTCGAAAATGAGGTTTGTTATAACGTAAACGTGAACAGTTTACGTAACATTACGTACAACGTCCCCGACTGATCGGCGGTCATCGGATCAGTCGCAGAAAATACGCACAACGCTATGTCCAATCGAATTCCACTCGTCCGACCTAAGGTACAAACCCTAAAGCCGGAAAGACTCCCCAACCAACGGCGAATTAAACAATAGTATTACGTTTATTCCGAATGGTCTTAAATTAATCCATGAAACATTGCGAAACCATCGTGGGGACGCTTACATACAAACACACATACACTGGCTCGATTAAAGTTGAACTTTTATGACATTATGCCGACATCGTGGTTATTTTGACCATTTCTTTGCAATGGGGACTATGTGACATCACGCAGGCTTCGAGTTTGATACAAACATGATCTTGGTCCAAAATACGACATATCATGCATCCTGAATAACGCACGGTGTCACGTGCCCCGTCTTAGAACATCTGACACAGATACTGCCGGATTGTTCATTTTCAATTGTAACATCGTAAAACCGTGTTCAACAGTGTCACGATACTGACCAGAGCGCCTCTGGCGGCCATCACCATGGTAACGTCTGTTACGATGTCTCCTTCCGGTTGGATTAGCGTCGACGCTGCTGTGTCTTTTGCCACCATTGACATCATTTGGACCATGGTGCCAGTTAGTCCCTTCAACACACAATTAATACATGCTTGTAATATTGTCATTTGGACTCTTTAACTAATGAAAACAGCAAGTTGTATTGGTTTGTTGCATTCACCAGTGGTTGTTATAATCTACTGGGCTTCTGCGTTGTTATAGTCTAGGCCTACGTTATAGAACAACGAGGCTATATTTGGCGGAGATAGATCGTTGAAATTGGTGGTGTATCAAAGTTCATAAGCAAGTGGAATTACTGATTGATAAGTATTATTCTTGCCTTAATATCATTCATAAAGTAGCAGTAAACATATATTGAGTAGCAGTTGTGCTTAAAGTTAGTTAGATAAAGTATTTTAGGACACTTTAGTCTAGTGAGTGATAATAGGGTACGTTAGCTTACGGCTACGATAAGTTTGTAAACAAGATTTAACAAACCTCGTTATGTGGTAGAATATATAGGTGATAAAGTTACAACCATAAACTACCTACATAATATAATATCTGTGTAAGTCAGTACCTGCTAGACATTTTGATAAGGTAGCTTTGTTGTTAAAATTAAGCATTTGCGATAATCGGACGAACTAAGTTTATGTAGCTAGTGTCTCTCTTATTCGCTAGGGCGCAGTATAACCTAAATAAATAAGGCAGTCTAGCGTACGCAATCTTACGTAAAGTGTAACATTTGTGCACAGAAAACAGTCTTCTTAAAGACTACCTAGACAGTGAATAGTGTAAACACAGTTGACAAAACTATTTTAAATAGCAAATTAGATTATTATTATTAAATAAATTCTGATATGGCGCCTTGCAAGCGGCAAGTCAAGGCAAAGAGACACTTGGTGTGCGACGACTGCCACAGTTGGGTAGATTTGGCCTTATCCGGCTGTACGAAGTCATGGACAGAAACCAAGGAAGAGGGATTCAACTTTCAGTGCGTGGGGTGTTGGAAGGTGAAATGTCTGGAGAAAGAGGTAGCTAGGTTGGTAGATATTGTGAAGGGGATGGAGATGAGAATCAGCAAGGAGACAGATGGAATGGAGAGAGACGACAGGAATAAAGTTGGGAATACTGTGAAACTGAAGGAGCAGAGTAGTGGCAACAAGACCGAGGAAAGGAGACTGAGAGGAGGGAAGGTGATCGGAGGGGAAGAAAGTGGAGGATCGACGGCAGGAAATGTGACAGGTGTGAAGGTGGCAGGAGAGAAAGTGACCGTAGAGAAAGAGGTAGGAGGGAAAAAGAGACGGGAGAGGAGAGAAGGAAATGCAATGGGAGGAAAGATGACGGGAAGAAAGGAAGTGAGAGTACATGTGACAGAAGAGAAGTCGGGAGGGACGATGACAGGAAGAAAGGTGACAAGAGAAACAGCGTCAGGAAAGAATGGAACGGACGAGATTGTGACGGGAGAGCAGAAGACAGGGGAACAAGATTACAACCAGACAGATACAAACCGTAGAAAGAGCTACACTGAGGCAGTGATTGAGGGGGCAATGAGGAAAGAGAGGGTGTTTATGGGCGATTCGATTATGAGAAAGACAGATAAGACTCTAAGCGAGGGAGAGGACGTCGTTGTTTGTCTACCGGGGGCTAGAATAGAACATGTAACTGAAAGGGTAGAGAAGGTACTGGGGCATGGCAAGGGAGGGTCTATACTAGTACATGTAGGGACAAATAACGCAGAGAGGGAGGGAACAACTGGGATAGTTCAGAAGTACAGACAGTTAGTGAAGAAGTTAAAGAAGACAAGAGTAGAACAGATTATCCTCTCAGGAATTTTGCCAGTAATGGGAGGAAGGGGGCCGACATATAGAAACTGCAAGAGGATGGCGATCAACGCACTAGTTGAGCAGATGTGTAAAGAAGAGGGGGTGGGATTCGTAGATTTATGGGGATACTTTGTTGGGAGGGAAGATATGTACATGAGAGATGGCCTACATCTAAGTGGAAAGGGGGCAGCAGTTTTCTCAGAGAACTTGCTGCAATCTGTTGACAGTGGGACAGGCTGCATCTATTTAAACTAGATTCGCAGGGGGGATTCACAGAGAAGCCTGAAACTGGAGGCATAGATAAAGACAGCAGAAATAAATCGGCAAAGAACAGCCTGGAAAACTGTTCTGAATCAGGATATAAATGCATTTGTTTAAATGCAAGGAGCATAGTAAACAAAAGAAGTGAACTAAACATTATGGTAGAAGATATTGACCCTCACATAATAGGTATAACCGAATCGTGGGCCACCACTGATATATCAGATGCCGAATTGGGACTAACAGGATATGTAATGTTTAGGAAAAATAGAATAGGAAGAAAGGGAGGTGGAGTTATTTTATATATTAAAGAATCTATCCAGGCTTATGAAATAAAATTAGAAAGAGAAGCAGATTGCGAAGAAGCTGTTTGGTGTAACATAGTTACAGGAAACTCAACGTTAACAGTTGGGTTAGTTTATCGAAGTCCAAACATAAGCATAGAAGAGAATGAAAAAATACAAAACGCTATAAGGGAAGTAAGCAAACGGAACTGTATTATTATGGGGGACTTTAACCATGGGCATATACAATGGAAATCTCTACAGAGTATGGGGAGTGAGGACCACAAGTTTTTAGTTTTAGTACAAGATAGTTTCCTTTCTCAACATGTGCTAGAACCAACCAGGGGAGAGAATGTGTTAGACTTAGTTTTGTCCTCACAGAAAGAATTAGTTGACAATGTCAAGATATGTGAGCCACTGGGGAGTAGTGATCACAACCAGATACATTTTACCATCAAAGTAAAATCAGAAAGGAATAGTAAAAAGCAGTATAGGAGAAATTTCCACAAAGGAAGGTATAAGGACATGAGGAAATATTTAGCAAAGATAGACTGGAATAACACACTGAAGAATAAGACAGCAACCGAATGCTGGAATATCTTAAATAGTGAAATTAAGTGCATAGTCGATAAATTTGTACCTTTCAAAAAACAAGGGAAACGGTCTAAAAAGAAACACTTATCGAAAGAAGCCATTAGAAAAATTAAGTATAAACAAATGATGTGGAAGTCATATAGATGTACTGGAAATGATGAAGACTACAACATTTATAAAGAAGCACTTAATCAAGCTACAGCTGAAATTAGAAATTCAAAGAGAAGCTATGAAAAAAAATTAGCTAGTAATATAAAACATGACAGTAAGAGTTTTTATGCGTATATTCGAAGCAAACAGAAAGTTCAGGATAAGGTCGGTCCTCTAGAAGATAGTGCTGGAAATACAATATCAGAGGGATTCTTAATGGCAGAAGACCTGAATGAGTATTTTAGTTCAGTGTTTACCAGGGAAGATATTAGTTCACTGCCAGTACCAGAGGCTAAGTTCAAGGGGGCAGATTCAGACTATTTAGGACAGTTAGTTGTAACCTCGGAAATGGTAGCTAAGAAAATAAGGGCTATGAAGGATAATAAATCACCTGGAGTGGACGGGATTCCGCCCAAACTACTATTGGAAATTGTAGAACAAATTAGCGTACCGCTTGCAACAGTTTTCAATTTGTCATTAGAAGAGGGAGTGGTTCCTTTAGAATGGAAAGAGGCAAACATTATACCGTTATTTAAAAAAGGTTCGAGAAACAAGTCAGAGAACTATAGACCAGTGAGTTTAACATCAGTGATTTGCAAATTATTAGAAAGACTAATTAAAGATCACATGGTGGATTTTCTTGTTAAACATAACTTGATAAACCCATCTCAACATGGGTTTTTAAAAGCGAGGTCATGCTTAACAAATATGTTATGTTTTTTGGAAGACATCACTAGGTGGGTAGATGAGGGATCACCAGTAGATATCATCTATTTAGATTTTCAAAAAGCTTTCGACAAAGTACCACATCAAAGATTACTCCTTAAGCTAAAGGCCCATGGCATAGGAAATGGTATAATAAACTGGATAGAAAAATGGCTGAATGACAGAAGACAACGTGTAGTAGTTGATGGGGAGGCTTCAAACTGGAAATCGGTATTGAGTGGGGTACCACAGGGATCAGTACTAGGACCTATATTATTCTTAATATATATCAACGATTTGGACGATGATATAACAAGCAAGGTGTTAAAATTTGCGGATGATACAAAAGTGTTTAGAAGGATTAAAAGTGATGGAGACAGACAGCATTTACAAGATGATCTTGATAGGTTGATCAAATGGTCTGAAAAGTGGCAAATGCTGTTCAATTTTGGGAAATGTAAATGCCTCCACACAGGTCATGGGAATGAAGAGGTAAAATATAAAATGGGGGGTACTGTTCTAAGTACTACTGTAAAAGAAAAGGACTTGGGGTTAACCATTAGTGCTGATATGAAGGTTTCAGAGCAGTGCGGAATTGCAGCGTCAAAGGGAAATCAAATCCTTGGATTAATTAGGCGAAATATAGCGTATAAGAAAAAGAATTAATAGTACCGCTGTACAAAACAATAGTGAGGCCTCATTTAGAATATTGTATACAAGCATGGAGGCCATATCGCAAGAAGGACATAGATATGCTAGAAAGAGTACAGAGGAGAGCGACTAAAATGATACCAAATCTGAGGGATCTTAGTTACGAAATACGCCTAAAAGAATGTGGTTTAACAACATTAGAGACCAGGAGATTGAGAGGAGATCACATAGAAGTGTTTAAAATATTGAATGGTTATGAAAATATTGATAGAAACATTTTTTCTCAGTTAAGAAAAATAGAAGGACCAGAGGACATGAAGCTACATTAGTAAAGGAGCAGTGTAGATTAGATATAAGAAAGTTCTCATTCTCACAAAGGACTGTAAATGAATGGAACAGATTATCTCCTGATTGTGTTGGTGCTAGTAGCGTGAATATGTTTAAAAATAAAATCGACACACACCTTAAAAAGGCGGGATACATGTAGATAAAAAGTATTGGACTCTCGATAAGCCAAAAGGCTTCCTTGTCCACCTGCCATCCAGAGTAATTTTCTGGATGGCAATCTTGTTAAATCTTGTTAAATCTATAGTTATGGTCTGCGTTTTTGTAAGTAGTCGGCGACATGGCTGAGGATACATATTAATACATAGACGTATAATGCTGTATTCACACAAAAAGGATTAACCGGCTTAACTTTAAAGACTAAGCGAAATCAACTTTTTTATTCCCAATCTGAATGAAATATAATCTGAAAATGTTGTCCTGATATTCAACTAATTTTCTAAGCCCCCCCTTCACCATTTTCAAGGCACCTATTGGTCGCGCTTTGCTGTACATTTTCTGCGCAGTTTGTTGCGATACCTAGCAGTCGTTGTGACGTCACCGCAGGTAGCACAACTAGGATTTAGCATGGCGCACATCTACGCGGGTTGGAATTTTAGGCCGTACATAAAATTGCAATCGCGGATTTTTTATTTTTATATCACCGAAAATATAATAATCATGCCTACAAATGTGTCGCTGGGTGCATACAGAAATTTTGCTTACTTTTTGAGTTATTGCCGTTTGACCACTGCGAATGCTCAAACTTGCAAAGGGATTTAATATTGTTTGACGTCATCGCAAAGATAATAATCTTATTTACATGTCTGTCACTGGATGTACCAATGAATTATTGTTAGTTTTTGAGTTATTGCCGTTTGAACATCGCGAATGCTTAATTCTGCAATGTATACGCGGCAGCGGATGCAATGCAAGGTTGGGCATTCGTGATGTTCAAACAGCAATAACTCAAAAAGTTAACACTCCTGTGTACATCCAGCGACAAACTCTACAAAATCTAAAATTCTGCGATTGTCATTTCATATACAGTCTGACACAACAGGCCGCACGGGCGCTTGCCTAATATAGCGGACCTGCCTGTGTTAACGTCAGCAATATCTGACGGGCTGTGACACACAAATGACCACGTTCGAGCGGGTATAGTGACATGAGTTCGCAATGAACAGGCTTCATATTTGGCACATTAGTTGACAAGAACATTAAGTTTATGTACATACAAAGTTTCAAAGACATTTAACAATTAATTTCCCTTAGTCTTTAAGTAAACATTTAAGAAATACCCTGGTTTACAACGTGAACCAAAGTAACTATAACTCCCCCTGTCACCCTCTTTCTACCAACACATTTATTTATTTTATGTGTTGCAAATGGTATTGAATTTTGTAATTGTGAAATATGTTCAATAAATTACGTACACAACAATGATGTTGTCATGCCTACCATTTTGAATTTATAATCAAATTACGTCACTGAGCAAGTTGATGCCAATGCCACTACGCGCTACAGTGGCGCTGCATGCAATACTATGGTATGTCTTTAAACAGGTTCCTGACGTACAATTTGTTCACAACGCCATTCGACCTTTCTACAATTACTCCAAGCTACGTAATTGACCTATCAATCGCGTGACCTTTTGCCTAGCAAAAAGTCTCCCGGATTTTGGCTGTATATCCCGGTCAACTGGAATACATGCAAATCCCCTGGATTTTCGCTTAAAATCTCCAACAGCACCTCCCCTCCCATCTTAGAGACAGCGCGACACCATGGGGCACGTGCTGAGACATGCGGTGAACCGTTGAAGTTCTGGCGAATTTCAACAAACAATTTGGCAGGTACAGCTATGCCATAACAGATGTCGATCAGGTTGAATGTGTGGACATTCCATCGTATATTTTGTTAAAATTCTGGCCTCAAGGGTTTAACATAGGAAAAAGGTGTTCAAATCAGAACTTCGTAAGGGAAAGGTACATTTAGTACACGTCATGCCGAATTAGTAATGTGATGCACAGACGTTACTGATGATAACATTGGTGGCGTGAGAAATCTTAATGTCAAAACAGAAATTATTCTGATTGAGACGTGGGCAAAACGCAACGTACTGGATAGGTAAATTGTCGGACACCTGAAGTTAAACCGCTTATTAGGTAAACCTGCTTAACGCGTGAACACAGCATAACGCACGATAACAATTATTCACTATCAAGCTCGACTCACCAGGGCGCATTCGACGGTAATCTTCGTCGTAAAATCTATGCATACCAACATCCTCGTGCCGCCTTCTCCCTGACACCCGTCTTCTGTCCTCATACGGGTCACTCAGAGTGAAATTCGTCGCTCTGACATTGGTCGGTTCAGATTTCTCGTCATTATTATTCCCATCCAGATCCGTCGGCTTTGTTTCATTACGTGCAGGCTCGTCTGGTTGTCGTCCTGCATTCGGCGGTTGCTCCGAGTCGTCAGACGCAGTCAACTGCAACCAATGGTTGTAGCAATACGCTGGGTAATATTACACCGTATAAAGCGCTTGACAAAATTACACCGTATAATGCGCTTGGCATTATTACACCGTATAATGCGCTTGGCAAAATTACACCGTATATTTGTCTTCACAAAGTCGCCACATGCGCGACAACAAAGAACTTATTCAGCGTACGAGTCGAATAGAAATGGATATTTCTTATTCAAATCGTAACAAACAGCTACTACTAGATAGTGAACACACGTGTTTATTGGATTGACGGCACTGGTAGTTCATTATTTAGAGATATCACAGCATTATATATTATGAATTATTTATTTATTTATTAATTTATTAACTGTTTTATCCCTAATGTATTTTAGCTAATTTAATTCGCTTTAACTCAAACTATATACATATTTAACTTATTTTATAGCCGATGCTGCTGAATGACATTGAATGATTAGTTATTATTAACTTTTTAATTTGCTTGATTTCCCATTGTATTTAGCCTATTTAATTGGTTTTAACTTAATGTAAAATGTATATAAATTCATTATGACCCCGATTTTACTTTTATAGCGCCTTTGATCAAGAGTTTTATTCGGATACACGGCGCATAATAAATGCTTAAATTATTATTATTATTATCATTATTTTGTGAGAGTTCATCATGGCATATACGTTCTTATTTCGTGAGAGTTCAATATGATATATACTGAAGGCTAATCCCCTGAGAAACGAAGAGTTCAATATGACATATTGTTTATTGATGGCTGATACCCCGAGAAATGACGACTGTATCAGTTGAGTATTTAGGTGGTGAGAAGGCTTTGATAGTATAATGGTCGGTACCGGGTATCATATCGCCAGATACATCTTGTCATTGGTTTTCCTTATCCAGATCTCTTACGAATCACTACCGTATCCCCATCTAGCGCAGTCATCTGATGAAGATTGCTGATAGTGATCGAAACTTTAAAACAGGTACATTGGCTGCGACATAAGTAGAAATTTGACCCATGTGAACCGTCCAGTGTGATGTACTTATTGACTGAAGTATTCTACGTGGTCTGACTGTGCCAGCAAGCACTACGCACCTGTGTATTCCATTTACGAAGTATAGTCACGCACATCGCGATAGCCCCGATAAGGACGAGTATTTCTTCTATGTCCACTGCTGCTTGGAAATAACCCAAGGATTTTATAAACTACACAGTACATACAAAGGCAGGCATTAACACGACAACAATGATATCCATATAGTGTTTGTTACAAACACCAAACCTACTATGTGGTATTTTATAACGTATATATACTGAGTTATTATTATTATTATTATCGAGTGCGTGTGCAGATCGGATCAAATAAAACTGCTTCGGTTCTGTTTCCTATAAACGTAATCAATCAGACGTTTACCAATATTTTTCATTCCATTAATATTACCCTAAATAGAGTAACTATTTGTTTCTGAATTGTTTCCTAGCCAATTGGTGGATATCATTGAACATAATTCAATCAAAGTGTTACGATAAGATTCATAAACGCATGCATGTAGCGTGATTGTATGCATTTGTTGTTATTTACATAATATATGTATATAAATAAAATATATATAGATAGACAGATAGCGAGATAGATAGACAGATAGATAGATAGATAGATAGATAGAGAGAGAGAGAGAGAGAGAGAGAGAGAGAGAGAGAGAGAGAGAGAGAGAGAGAGAGAGAGAGAGAGAGAGAG
>CM034540.1:61721873-61863703 GCA_020002185.1 Paraescarpia echinospica | reverse complement strand
ATTCTATAGTTTTCTACAGATTCCTACAAAAATACCTATAGGTTGTCTTAAAAACTATAGGATTCTATAGAATATTCTATAGTTTTCTATAGAATCCTACAGAAAACTATTCTTTAAAAACTAGCATATTCTATAGAATTCTATAGAATATTCTATAGAATTCTGTAGGAAATTAAGATTTCCATAGCCAAGTTATAGTTTTCTATAGAATACTATAGAAAAACTATACAATACTATAGAATACTATAGGAAATTTATAGTTTTCAATACATTTTTTTGCTAAGGGTTGCTTGCTGTTTTTGAAAAGAGGCCAATGACATCATGATATGATGCTAAATGCCAGTCTCTGCACACCAGATACACATTATCTTGAAATATGACACAGTGTTGCAGCTGTCAGGTGTGATGCATGGTTGCACTTGTAACATCTATTTGAGGACACAATAAATACCTAAACTCCCTATGACATGTTTGGTACATTTCAAATATAGTATTGTTCACTGCTGATGTAATAATGTATATATATGATGCCCATGATGTATGATAAGTGTAAAGCAAGTGGTATCCTAAAAATATGGATATATAGGTATATGTGGTTGAAAGTGTAACCAATGTGGACACCACATGTTACACCTGCAACCACAAGTTTGCAGCCCCCTATCAGTGCTACACATGGTATCCCATCATTTTTTTGTTGGGTCCAAGTAATAGACACATTGAACTATGCCAGGATGTATCAAATAGAATGCATGTTGTTTCATTCACAGCTTGGCACTAAAAATAAATTTACTCTGTTTCCATGTCACAAATTAGGCTTGCAAAATCAGCCTTCTGCAACGAGACATGTGCACTTACAAATAAACGGTTGCTACATCAATGTATCATATGGTGTGAAATGCTTGCCATTGTTGCCAGCAATTATTGTAAACAATGTACATGAAATCAACATGCTAAAAGGTTTGCCAACTCGTGAACTTACCCATATATATATGAATAGCGGAATATCACACACACACACACGCACACGCACACGCACACGCACACACACACACACACACACACACGCCACTGACGACTACGGGGCACGTAACGGGGACACATTGCAAAGGTCTAGGGGGATACGCCACTCTATCGCAGGTATAGTGCGACAAAATTCCAAAGGTCTATAGGGAGGGACACACAGCCCCCCGTGTATCGAACTATGCACAATTTAATAATAATAATCAATAAACACCTCTCTCAACCCTCCCCTCCTTTGGCTTCTACATCCCATAACCTCTTCCCTCCCCTCCTTAGGCTTCTACGTCCCATAGCCCCACTACATCACACTACAACATCTTTTAGAACTATTTTTCCCACATGTTGCCAAAGATTTCTCTCAAAAATGACAAAATCTTCAAACAAATGTTGGTGGTCATCATCCAATAGAAGAAAGAGTGGTTTGCATAGCCATAGATTAGACTAGAATAGAGCATAGAACAGGTCCTTAGCCAGAAATTATTTTTTTGCCAGTCTTCAATAAATCAAGTGTGCTTTTTAGCTTGTAAACAGATTGCGTGGAAGCCATTCATATCAATCATAGCTATTATTGGCCAGTTTAAGTTTTTTTAATTGAGAAGCCAATATAATTTGAGCCATTTATTTAAATAATACTAATCCATTCCATTTGTTTCACTACCAGTTGCATGTGATATGTACCAATGACAGTCATTTAAGTGTGCCCATACACTTGGAGTTGGAAGTAGTTAATCTAGTGGCCAGCTGCCCCCCCCCCATTAAATTCAAATGGTCTTATCAGTTATAATTTTACCTGTCTTGGCTAGTTATCTGCCACTCTTGAAGACAGGCAGAAGGGTCTCCGGCTAAGCCCCTGGCCTACAATGACTAGGTTCAGTTTTTTGTTTTAGATTCTAGAATGTGCAGGTGTGGCACTGTGCTTCCATCAAAGATCCTAGAGTATTATTTATTTGGATATATTGCTAGATCTAGTCTAGAGACTAGACACAACAGTGTGAAACTAGTCACATTAGACTAATATTATAAATGGAGTAATCCTTTCAATATTGATGCAAAACTGCAATATTCCAGATTTCAAAACTAAAAAGTTGGCAGGTTAGGTGTATGAAATCTCTAGTTTCTGCCAATGGCAACATGCCATGATTCTGCATGAACATTTCTCATTAGTAACAACATTTTTTTTTCTTTATTTTTAAACATCGCAAGGTACAATCAACCAATCGATTGGAGTTGTAGACTGTGCAGTGCATTCTGAAGATCACATGGTTAAGAAAACATGTCCAGCACTTTTAAAAATAAATTATAGTCAAACATAGACAGTTAGTTTTGGGCCCAACAGTTTTAGTCAAATAATGCACTTATGTATTCATGTTTGTTTTCTTATCCATAAAAATCCACATATATACTGTATAGAATTTTGCACATTTTTCATTGTGAATAATCTGTAGCATTCCCTTGAATGTAAGTATGATGTCAATGTTAAATATACAAAGCTCTATTTACCAGACTTATTGTCAACATGTGTCAATGTTATTGAATCACCTTGTATCACGAGCCATCTTAAAACAGATCGTTCTACATGGTAACAATCTTAATTATGTCAATATGCTATGATTCCCCACATGAATCATAAAAAATAACCATAATTGATATAAGATGCAACACTTATTAACATCAGACACCTACAAACCCGTCAGATTTCATTAATTCTTTTAACAAGACTTGGATAATGTTATCTATTTTATTTTTGCAGTTCTGCCTTTGGCATTGTGCCATCGGCTTTGTGCAACAAAATGGCTGAACACTACACACCGGGCACACATTCCATGGTATTTGTGACTGTGCCAGATGAAGAAGTTGGAAGGAAGTTGGCATCGTAAGCATGTGGAAACTTTATGGAATATATAGTTATAAATGTAATTGTTTTCTTGTTTTTTACTTATTACGTATATATACCCTTATTGTGTCAATTCAACTTGTGAAATGTTTTGATTATACCTAATTTCTTTCCTTCATTTAGTGATCTGCTATTTGGATAATTTTGACTTATGCACTTTAGCCTGTACACAAGTAGCATTAAACATTCCAGTGTAGGACCATGGGCATTGGAACAGGGTAAATAATGGGGAGGTCGAGTCCTCCTTTTGAACCCCCTTGAGGCTCACCAAAAACACCTTGAAGCTGTCCAACACCCTCAAATTGTACCCCCTTGAGGCTCTCAAAAAACCTGAATTTGCATCCCCTCTTGAGGCCCACCAAAAACCCACCTTGAGGCTCTCTATAAATCTGAAATTGTACCCCCCTTTGAGGCTCACCAAAAACCCTACCTTGAGTCTCTCCAAAAACCTTCATTTGCACTCGCCCTGAATCTCACCAAAATAACCCTCCTTGAGGCTCTCTAACAATCTCAATGCGCCCCGGATGAGGCTCACCAATAAACCCACACAGAGGCTCTAAATATTTGGTGGATAATCCTATCTCTAGCCCCCCACCTAAAATATTGGGGGCTCAGCCCCTTCAAGTCTCCCCATGTTCCGACATCTGTGAGGACATTACTGACATCAATGTAATTTCCGGTTTTGTGTTTTTCTAATGTTAGTTGTTTTTTCAGAGGTCTGGTCAAGAACAAGTTGGCTGCTTGTGTTAACATTATCCCTCATATTACATCTGTGTAAGTATAATACTTATTATTTATTCAACATGATGCTCTGATTTCATTTATGGTAATTAATAGGAAATTAAAACTTGTACAAATACAATGATAGTCCACTGTATTTTTTGTTAAATATTTATTATTACATTACTTGGATATGTTTGTTTTATCTTCCGTAGATATGAATGAAAAGAAAAAATTTCAGAAGGTGATATGTATTGTACATTAATTTATAATAATGTATTATTATTGTTACGGACATGTGCATCCATGCGCTTGAGCACGCGTTTACACGTTTACATTCGCGTGTGCTCGCGATGACGTAATAAAAGCAAGAACTTGAATATTTTAATGGGGACCGCGTGGAACGGGGAGTTACGTTCAAGGTTCGGAGTCGTTAAGACATTAAACAAAAGTTTGGTAAAAATCTCAATCAACTTGTATTTATACTAGCACAGAAAAGAACTACACTCACACAACACTATTATTCAGACATTTAATGTGTTTTATCCTTGTTAGATAAGTATGGGGAGGGAAAACTTGGTGAGAACAGTGAAATGATTGAAGTATGTTATATTGTAATACACTATTGCCATGGGGTATTCAGACATATGATGTGATTTAATTATATGTACCATGAATGGTAAAGGATACTGAAAATGACAGTGATTTATATTGCAGCAAAATATTTATGAATACTATATTTTATCCTCGTTAGATAAGGCTGAGATGAGAGTTTTAGTTTTGTTAGATATGAATGCAAAGGGAAATAGAAGAAGAAGTGATTTATACTGAATTGTAATATTTATTATTATTCAAACATTTTGTGTGTTTATCCTTGTTATTCAAAATTTGTTCATTTTGTTGTGTTTTGTCTTTGTTAGATATGAATGGAAAGGGAAGATTGAAGAAGACAAAGAGCTGCTACTGGTAGGTCAGGCGACCGTTTTACTAAGACATTGGGCTCATAAGGAAAATCCCTCATTAAACAGATTCCTTTGTTAAATTTGAAGTTTTTTTCAAAATGCAAAAGCTACCATTGTGTCGCAAAGGACACTGTTTCCAAGACACACTGGCAAAAGTGTCCCAGTGGTGTGTCCTGATTTTGAGTTTTCAGTACAGAAGATCATGGTTAAAGAGCAAAATCAATAAGGAGCCATCAGATGCACAAGTTTGGATACTGTTTGTCAATGACTACCTACCTAGGAGCACAAGGGTAAATCGAAGTTGAGAAGTGCTCAACACATTTAACAACAACAAGATTTAACAAGATTGCCACCCAGAGAATTAACTCTAGGTGGCAGGTGGACAAAGAAGCCCTTTGGCTTATCCAGAGTCCGACCCTTTTATCTATGTGTATCCCGCCCGTCTGAGGTATGTGTCGATTTTATTTTTAAACATTCACGCTACTAGCACTCACGCAATCAGCAGGTAATCTGTTCCATTCATTTACAGTCCTTTGTGAAAATGAAAACTTCCTTATATCCAATCTACTCTGCTCCTTTGCCAATGTAAGTTCATTTCCTCTAGTCCTATCTTTCTTAACTGAGAAAAAAATATTTCTATCAATATTTTCATAACCCTTCAATATTTTAGACACTTCTATCTGATCTCCTCTCAATCTCCTGGTCTCTAGTGTTGTTAAACCGCATTTTTTTAGGCGTATTTCGTAACTAAGATCCCTCAGATTTGGTATCATTTTAGTTGCTCTCCTCTGCACTCTTTCTAGCATATCTATGTCCTTCCTGCGATATGGCCTCCACGCTTGAATACAATATTCTAAATGAGGCCTAACTATTGTTTTGTACAGCGGTATTATTAGCTCTTTTTCCTTATACGTTATGTTTCGCCTAATTAATCCAAGGATTTGATTTCCCTTTGAAGCTGCAATTCTGCACTGCTCTGAAACCTTCATATCAGCACTAATGGTTAACCCTAAGTCCTTTTCTTTTACAGTAGTACTTAGTACAGTACCCCCCATTGTATATTCTACTTCTTCGTTCCCATGTCCTGTGTGGAGGCATTTACGTTTCCCAAAATTGAACAGCATTTGCCATTTTTCAGACCATTTGATCAACCTGTCAAGATCATCTTGTAAATGCTGTCTATCTCCATCACTTTTAATCCTTCTAAACACTTTTGTATCATCCGCAAATTTCAACACCTTGCTTGTTATTTCATCATCCAAATCGTTGATATATATTAAGAATAATATAGGACCTAATACTGATCCCTGTGGTACCCCACTCAATACCGATTTCCAGTTTGAAGCCTCCCCATCAACTACTACACGTTGTCTTCTGTCAATCAGCCATTGTTCTATCCAGTTTATTATACCATTTCCTATGCCATGGGCCTTTAGTTTAAGCAGTAATCTTTGATGTGGTACTTTGTCGAAAGCTTTTTGAAAATCTAAGTAGACGATATCTACTGGTGATCCCTCATCTACCCATTTAGTGATGTCTTCCAAAAAACATAACATATTTGTTAAGCATGACCTCGCTTTAAAAAAACCATGTTGAGATGGGTTTATCAAGTTTTGTTTAATAAGAAAATCCACCATGTGATCTTTAATTAGTCTTTCTAATAATTTACAAATCACTGATGTTAAACTCACTGGTCTATAGTTCTCTGACTTGTTTCTCGAACCTTTTTTGAATAACGGTATAATGTTTGCTTCTTTCCATTCTAAAGGAACCACTCCCTCTTCTAATGACAAGTTGAAAACTGTTGCAAGCGGTATGCTAATTTGTTCTACAATTTCCAATAGTAGTTTGGGTGGAATACCATCCACTCCAGGTGATTTATTATCCTTCATAGCCCTTATTTTCTTAGCTACCATTTCCGGGGTTACAATTAATTGTCCTAAATAGTCTGAATCTGCCCCCTTGAACTTAGCCTCTGGTACTGGCAGTGAACTAATATCTTCTCTGGTAAACACTGAACTAAAGTACTCATTCAGGTCTTCTGCCATTAAGAATCCCTCTGATATTATATTTCCAGCACTATCTTCTAGAGGACCGACTTTATCTTGAACTTTCTGTTTGCTTCGAACATACGCATAAAAACTCTTGCTGTCATTTTTTATATTACTAGCTAATTGTTGTTCATAGCTTCTCTTTGAATTTCTAATTTCAGCTGTAGCTTGGTTAAATGCTTCTTTATAACTGTTGTAGTCTTCATCATTTCCAGTACATCTATATGACTTCCACATCATTTGTTTGTACTTAATTTTTCTAATGGCTTCTTTCGATAAGTGTTTCTTTTTGGACCGTTTTCCTTGTTTTTTGAAGGGTACAAATTTATCGACTATGCACTTAATTTCACTCTTTAATACATTCCAGCATTCTGTTGCCGTCTTATTTTTCAGTGTGTTATTCCAGTCTATCTTTGTTAAATATTTCCTCATGTCCTTATACCTTCCTTTGTGGAAATTTCTCCTATACTGCTTTTTACTATTCCTTTCTGATTTTGGTATAGCACTGCTAACAATCTCAATAAAGTTTACATGTAAGTATTGCTTGTGTATGATAGTTGTACAACATTACTGCATGTGATTGGTAGACAAGCAGATGAAACATATTAGCAATCTTTCATGTATTTAAATTTATTATGC
This sequence comes from Paraescarpia echinospica, assembly GCA_020002185.1. Lineage (NCBI taxonomy): Eukaryota > Metazoa > Annelida > Polychaeta > Sabellida > Siboglinidae > Paraescarpia > Paraescarpia echinospica. The sequence continues at coordinate 61,856,417 of CM034540.1, read as the reverse complement.
ACTAGCTGCCAATGCCCACATTTGCCCTAGAATACTTTTAGTAATTGACATATCCATCACATGAGCTAGTAAAGGATCTATCAAAGCATATAAAATGGATGCCTAACACGCAGAGCTTTCAGACATTCCTTCATATATTTTGTTGAAATTCTGGCCCCAAACATATTTCTTTATAAGAAAAACAGAAAGCAAAATTTTTGAAAATCAAATCAAGTCAAATTTAGTTGACACCACTTATCTCAACAAAACAGATTCAAGGGTGTTTACAAACTAAAACATCAAGAAAGGTTTTCAGGTCCCTCCTAAAACGTCCAGAGTCACATTGTGTTCTTAGTTCTAGTGGAAGACAGTTCCAGATGGGGGACCTGCACGTGAAAAGGTGAAGCAATAACTTTACGAGGGAATGTTTGATCCAGCAGATGTCATGTTGCCCTGTGTAATGAAATACACTTGTATCACAGAACTTTATCAACATTGTACAACGGTATATCTAAATACAAACATTTGAGGGACTGTTTCATAAACATTCTTACAAGCTTATATGCCAGTTCTGCTCTTTGAAAATCTTACATTTCTTGTGATTAACTACTTTTAACTGTATCCACAGTTTGGGCTGAATTTGTTTGTAACTGATCGTTGTAATTTGTTTACTGTTTCTTTCAGATGATTAAAACACGAACCTCTTGGATTGACAATGTCTCCAAGTTTGTGAGGTGCATTATCACATTATGCTAACTTTAAGATGTTCTTCTAATTAGAGCAAATACTATTATTAAAATGCAGTTGACTTTTATGTTCAAATTCTAATTGATTTATTTACTAACAGTTAAGTTGGATGTTAAAAAATGCATTTGTCATGCTGTAGATCTTCTTAGAGACATTTAAAGTATAAATGTTGATGGGACTGACAAAAGGTTTTGCAAATGTGGTACATTTTTTTAGGAGGGCAACGTTTTTGTTTATTTTGTCCTGTATATAGCCTGTTGCACTGCTACAATTTAGCATGGAAAACTAATGCCCATCTCATTATGCTATCACAACCCCTGGCTGTACACAGGTATGTCATTCTTACCATGTCACTGCTTTGCAGTGAGAACCACCCTTATGATGTGCCTGAAGTTATTAGCGCCAATGTGAGTACAGTTATTGTTAGAAACACAGACTTCATGACCATATAATATCTAATATATATATAATTATAATCAATCTGTGTCAAATATAATCGAACTAGCATGAGTATGTATGTGGGTATGTTAAGGTTTCCCCCTAGACGGTTTGCATTTTGGGAAAGTATGCTTTTATTTTTATTCCAGTGGGTTAAGGGTTAATAGATGTTATACAATTGTTTGCAACATTATGCAATTTTTCTGTGATCGTTCAAAGCTATGTAAGCCACATGCTGATTGGTCGGGACTATTGTACATAACTTGAAACAATTGTAGAAAGCATATGCTGTCAGTGTAAATCTACGTAGAGCCTCCTGGTGACTGTCTCACAAAGACAGTGAACTTAAAAGAAAATCCATCTTTTTAAATAGAATACATTGTTAAACTTAAGCTTTTTTAAAATGCAAAAAGCTGCCACCACATCACTGAGGACACTATTTCATGACACACTGGCGAAAGAAGAGCAAGATCGGTCTTGTCAACTCATAAGAATGTTAGTGAAGCAGAACACTGGAGGATGGGCATTTTTGTTTGTGATTTGAATGTGCCAACTTTGGGGGCCGTCTGTCAGTATTCCCCCACCGGTGCTGAAACTCACTCATCTCTCTCTCTCTCTCTCTTCATTTGCGTCCTTGGACCATTGACTTCTGATGTGTTTGTGACTAGCGCGCCACTCTCAACAAGGAGCCACTGTTGTTTTATGTTCATTTTAAATATAAATATTTAGTATGCCACAATTATCGACTGCAGAAATGGTCAGCAAAAATGAGTTTAAAAACTGAGAGAAATTAAGTTTTTATTCCCAATCTGAATTAATTGTACTCTAAAAATACTGTCTTGCTATTCAAATAATCTTTTAACCCTCTCCATCACCCTGTTCAAGACCCCTTTTGGTCGCATTTTTCTTAACATTTCCTGCACAATTTGCAACCATTGATGTTATGTTACGACAGTGAGGGTTGATGTTTCAGGCTATACCTGCAAATGCAATCCAGAGCTTGTTTCAAGCGGTTTCTGAACTTTTCTTTTTTAAACAAGATTTAACATTGACATGTGCAGTGCCACTACTGTCATTGTTAGAAACAACTAGCTTACCCCTTCCCATGGAGCAACATACCTACGCCAACTATTGTCATTGTTAGAAACAACTAGCTTACCCCTTCCCATGGAGCAACATACCTACGCCAACTATTGTCATTGTTAGAAACAACTAGCTCACCCCTACCCATGGAGCAACATACCTACGCCAACTACTGTCATTGTTAGAAACAACTAGCTTACCCCTACCCATGGAGCAACATACCTACGCCAACTATTGTCATTGTTAGAAACAACTAGCTTACCCCTACCCATGGAGCAACATACCTACGACAACTATTGTCATTGTTAGAAACAACTAGCTCACCCCTACCCATGGAGCAACATACCTACACCAACTATTGTCATTGTTAGAAACAACTAGCTCACCCCTACCCATGGAGCAACATACCTACGCTAACTATTGTCATTGTGCCATAGGAAACAACTAGTCACTCCCTACCCATGGAGCAACATACCTACTTTACAACTACACAATTGTTAGAAACAACTAGGCTTCCTCCCCTACCCATGGAGCAACATACCTACTTCAACTACTGTCATTGTTAGAAACAACCAGCTTCACCCCTACCCATGGAGGCAACATACTTACAGCAACTATTGTCATTGTTAGAAACAACTAGCCTACCCCTACCCATGGGGTGGAGCAACATACCCACGCCAAATATTGTCATTGTGCTAGGGAAACAACTAGCTCAATCTCTCACCCATGGAGCAAGCAACATACCTAATGCCAACTATTGTCATTGTTACTAGAAACAACTAGCTCACCCCTACCCATGGAGAAACATACCTACGACAACTATTGTCATTGTTAGAAACAACTAGCTCACCCCTACCCATGGAGCAACATACCTACGCCAACTACTGTCATTGTTAGAAACAACTAGCTCACCCCTGCGCATGGAGCAACATACCTACGCCAACTACTGTTATTGTTAGAAACAACTAGCTTTCCACTCCCCTACCCATGGATCAGCCATCTACACCAACTATTGTCATTGTCAGAACAACTTCAGCTTCCCACTCCCCTACCCATGGAGCAACATACTCTTACGCCTAACTATTGTCATTGTTAAAACAATTACCTTCACCCCTACCCATGGAGCAACATACCTACGCCAATTATTGTCATTGTTAGAAACAACTAGCTCACCCCTACCCATGGAGCAACATACCTACGCCAACTATTGTCATTGTTAGACACAACTAGCTCACCCCTACCCATGGAGCAACATACCTACGCCAACTATTAAGTCACAGCTAGGAAACAATTAGCTCACCTCTACCCATGGAGCAACATACCTTCACTAACTATTGTCATGGTTAGAAACAACTAGGCCTGGAATTCTCACCCATGGAGCAACATACCTACTAACCATTGTCATTATTAGAAAACAACTAGCTCACCCCCCACCCATGGAGCAACATACCTACTAACCATTATCATTGTTAGAAAACAACTAGCTCACCCTCACCCATGAGCAACATACCCACGCTTCTAACCATCATTGTTAGAAACAAATAGCTCACCCTACCCATGGAGCAACATACCTACGCCAACTATTGTCATTGTTAGAAACAACTAGCTCACCCCTACCCATGGAGCAACATACCTACGCCAACTATTGTCATTGTTAGAAACAAATAGCTCACCCCTACCCATGGAGCAACATACCTACGCCAACTATTGTCATTGTTAGAAACAAATAGCTCACCCCTACCCATGGAGCAACATACCTACGCCAACTATTGTCATTATTAGAAACAACTAGCTCACCCCTACCCATGGAGCAACATACCTACGCCAACTATTGTCATTGTTAGAAACAACTAGCTCAACCCTACCCATGGAGCAACATACCTACGCCAACTATTGTCATTGTTAGAAACAAATAGCTCACCCCTACCCATGGAGCAACATACCTACGCCAACTATTGTCATTATTAGAAACAAATAGCTCACCCCTACCCATGGAGCAACATACCTACAGCAACTATTGTCATTATTAGAAACAACTAGCTCAACCCTACCCATGGAGCAACATACCTACGCCAACTATTGTCATTATTAGAAACAAATAGCTCACCCCTACCCATGGAGCAACATACCTACAGCAACTATTGTCATTGTTAGAAACAACTAGCTCACCCCTACCCATGGAGCAACATACCTACGCCAACTATTGTCATTGTTAGAAACAACTAGCTCACCCCTACCCATGGAGCAACATACCTATGCCAACTATTGTCATTGTTAGAAACAACTAGCTCACCCCTACCCATGGAGCAACATACCTACGCCAACTATTGTCATTGTTAGAAACAACTAGCTCACCCCTACCCATGGAGCAACATACCTACAGCAACTATTGTCATTGTTAGAAACAACTAGCTCACCCCTACCCATGGAGCAACATACTTACGCCAACTATTGTCATTGTTAGAAACAACTAGCTCACCCCTACCCATGGAGCAACATACCTACGCCAACTATTGTCATTGTTAGAAACAACTAGCTCACCCCTACCCATGGAGCAACATACCTACGCCAACTATTGTCATTGTTAGAAACAACTAGCTCACCCCTACCCATGGAGCAACATACCTACGCCAACTATTGTCATTGTTAGAAACAACTAGCTCACCCCTACCCATGGAGCAACATACCTACGCCAACTATTGTCATTGTTAGAAACAACTAGCTCACCCCTACCCATGGAGCAACATACCTACGCCAACTATTGTCATTGTTAGAAACAACTAGCTCACCCCTACCCATGGAGCAACATACCTACGCCAACTATTGTCATTGTTAGAAACAACTAGCTCACCCCTACCCATGGAGCAACATACCTATGCCAACTATTGTCATTGTTAGAAACAACTAGCTCTCCCCTACCCATGGAGCAACATACCTACACCAAATATTGTCATTGTTAGAAACAACTAGCTCACCCCTACCCATGGAGCAACATACCTACAGCAACTATTGTCATTGTTAGAAACAACTAGCTCACCCCTACCCATGGAGCAACATACTTACGCCAACTATTGTCATTGTTAGAAACAACTAGCTCACCCCTACCCATGGAGCAACATACCTACGCCAACTATTGTCATTGTTAGAAACAACTAGCTCACCCCTACCCATGAAGCAACGTACCTACGCCAACTATTGTCATTGTTAGAAACAACTAGCTCACCCCTACCCATGGAGCAACGTACCTACGCCAACTATTGTCATTGTTAGAAACAACTAGCTCACCCCTACCCATGGAGCAACCTACCTACGCCAACTATTGTCATTGTTAGAAACAACTAGCTCACCCCTACCCATGGAGCAACATACCTACGCCAACTATTGTCATTGTTAGAAACAACTAGCTCACCCCTACCCATGGAGCAACATACCTACGCCAACTATTGTCATTGTTAGAAACAACTAGCTCACCACTACCCATGGAGCAACATACCCATGGAGCAACATACCTACGCCAACTATTGTCATTGTTAGAAACAACTAGCTCACCCCTACCCATGGAGCAACATACCTACGCCAACTATTGTCATTGTTAGAAACAACTAGCTCACCCCTACCCATGGAGCAACATACCTACGCCAACTATTGTCATTGTTAGAAACAACTAGCTCACCCCTACCCATGGAGCAACATACCTACGCCAACTATTGTCATCATTACACTTTCATTTTACATTTGTAACCATGGCTCCTGAAAAAAGTGATTATAAGTACCTTTACGGTTTTTCAAATACATCGTCAATTTGTGGATGAGAGGCCATGATCATAGCTAGTGAATGAAGATAAAGAGGCGGGTGGACTTGGTGTATTAATATATATACATTATTATTTAGCATGTGACACTTGATGCAACTTACACCTTCTGTTTTCAGATTGAAAATGGCAATCCAAAATATCTCGACTGGATTGGTGGCATCGTTCCTAAGAAATGACATTCTGATGATTTACACTGAGAGGTTAAACGGAGCCTGTCAGTTCCTCTACCCAGAATTAGACACAGTTTAGCGGGTAGTATACCTTCAACATAGTTAGTAGATATATCGTCTTAAGAACATATTAATCAATAAATGAAAAACAAGGAACAGACTGGATCCTTCTGAGAACGACGAGAGAAACAACCATGGTTAGCAAACAACATTCTTTAATGGGTACTTAGTGAGTTAGTTGAAACAATAGGTCATCTGTAGTATCACTCGCACACAGATATACGAGATGATACAAAAGGCTGCTATAATTTACTGTTGATGTCAGTAAAGTGTGATTTTTATATAGTATATAGGCTGTCTGCATTGTACATCCACCAATTTGTATTAAATATAACAAGTTCAGTATTAAAGTATTATATATATATATATATACCTGACTTCTTTGACTCAGGAATAGAGTCAAAGAAGTCAGGTATATATATATATAATATATTGTTTGTCTACTGGGGGCTAGGATTGAACATGTGACTGACAGGGTAGAGAAGGTATGGGGCATGGCAAGGGAGGGTCTATATTGGTACATGTAGGAACAAATAATGATGACAGGGAGGGAACAACCGGGATAGTACAGAATTATACACAGTTAGTGAGGAAGCTAAAGAAGACAAGAGTTGAACAGATAATACTGTCAGGAATTTTGCCAGTAATGGGAGGAAGGGGGGCAACGTATAGAAACTGCAAGAGGATGGCGATCAACGCACTAGTTGAGCAGATATGTGAAGAAGAGGGCGTGGGATTCACAGATTTATGGGGATACTTTGTTGGGAGGGAAGATATGTACATGAGAGATGGCCTCCATCTTAGTGGAAAGGGGGCCGCAGTTTTCTCAGAGAACCTGCTGCGATCTGTTGACAGTGGGACAGGTTGCATCTATTTAAACTAGATTCGCAGGGGGGACTCGCAGAAAAGCCCGAAACTGGAGGCATAGATAGACAGCACAAATAAATCAGCAAAGAACAGTCTGGATAACTCTTCTGAAGCTGGATATAAATGTGTTTGTTTAAATGCAAGGAGTATAGTAAACAAAAGAAATGAACTAAACATTATCGTAGAAGATATTGACCCTCACATAATAGGTATAACCGAATCCTGTACCACCACCGACATATCAGATGCCGAATTGGGACTGACAGGATATGTAATGTTTAGGAAAGATAGAATAGGAAGAAAGGGAGGTGGAATTATTTTATATATTAAAGAATCTACCCAGACTTATGAAATAAAATTAGAAAGAGAAGCAGATTGCAAAGAAGCTGTTTGGTGTAACATAGTTACAGGAAACTCAACGTTAACAGTTGGGTTAGTTTATCGAAGTCCAAACATAAGCATAGAAGAGAATGAAAAAATACAAAATGCTATAAGGGAAGTAAGCAAACGGGACTGTATTATTATGGGGGATTTTAACCATGGGCATATACAATGGAAATCTCTACAGAGTATGGGGAGTGAGGACCACAAGTTTTTAGTTCAAGATATTTTCCTTTCTCAACATGTGCTAGAACCAACCAGGGGTGAGAATGTGTTAGACATAGTTTTGTCCTCACAGAATGAATTAGTTGACAATGTCAAGATATGTGAGCCACTGGGGAGTAGTGATCACAACCAGATACATTTTACCATCAAAATAAAATCAGAAAGGAATAGTAAAAAGCAGTATAGGAGAAATTTCCACAAAGGAAGGTATAAGGACATGAGGAAATATTTAGCAAAGATAGACTGGAATAACACACTGAAAAAGAAGACAGCAACTGAATGCTGGAATATAATAAAGAGTGAAATTAAGTGCATAGTTTATAAATTTGTGTACCCTTCAAAAAACAAGGGAAACGGTCCAAAAAGAAACACTTATCGAAAGAAGCCATTAGAAAAATTAAGTATAAACAAATGATGTGGAAGTCATATAGATGTACTGGAAATGATGAAGACTACAACAGTTATAAAGAAGCACTTAACCAAGCTACAGCTGAAATTAGAAATTCAAAGAGAAGCTATAAACAACAATTAGCTAGTAATATAAAACATGACAGCAAGAGTTTTTATGCGTATGTTCGAAGCAAACAGAAAGTTCAAGATAAGGTCGGTCCTCTAGAAGATAGTGCTGGAAATATAATATCAGAAGGATTCTTAATGGCAGAAGACCTGAATGAGTACTTTAGTTCAGTGTTTACCAGGGAAGATATTAGTTCACTGCCAGTACCAGAGGCTAAGTTCAAGGGGGCAGATTCAGACTACAGTATTTAGGACAATTAATAGTAACCCCGGAAATGGTAGCTAAGAAAATAAGGGCTATGAAGAATAATAAATCACCTGGAGTGGATAGGATTCCACCTAAACTATTATTGGAAATTGTAGAACAAATTAGCGTACCGCTTGCAACAGTTTTCAATTTGTCATTAGAAGAGGGAGTGGTTCCTTTAGAATGGAAAGAGGCAAACATTATACCGTTATTTAAAAAAAGGTTCGAGAAACAAGTCAGAGAACTATAGACCAGCGAGTTTAACATCAGTGATTTACAAATTATTAGAAAGACTAATTAAAGATCACATGGTGGATTTTCTTGTTAAACATAACTTAATAAACCCATCTCAACATGGGTTTTTTAAAGAGAGGTCATGCTTAACAAATATGTTGTTTTTTGGAAAACATCACTAAGTGGGTAGATGAGGGATCACCAGTAGATATCGTCTACTTAGATTTTCAAAAAGCTTTCGACAAAGTACTACATCAAAGATTACTGCTTAAGCTAAAGGCCCATGGCATAGGAAATGGTATAATAAACTGGATAGAAAAATGGCTGATTGACAGAAGACAACGTGTAGTAGTTGATGGGGAGGCTTCAAACTGAAAATCGGTATTGAGTGGGGTACCACAGGGATCAGTACTAGGACCTATATTATTCTTAAATATATCAACGATTTGGATGATGAAATAACAAGCAAGGTGTTGAAATTTGCGGATGATACAAAAGTGTTTAGAAGGATTAAAAGTGATGGACATAGACAACATTTACAAGATGATCTTGACAAGTTGATCAAATGGTCTGAAAAATGGCAAATGCTATTCAATTTTGGGAAATGTAAATGCCTCCACGCAGGACATGGGAACGAAGAGGTAGAATATACAATGGGGGGTACTGTACTAAGTACTACTGTAAAAGAAAAGGACTTAGGGTTAACCATTAGCGCTGATATGAAGGTTTCAGAGCAATGCGGAATTGCAGCTTCAAAGGGAAATCAAATCCTTGGATTAATTAGGCGAAACATAACGTATAAGGAAAAAGAGCTAATAATACCGCTGTACAAAACAATAGTTAGGCCTCATTTAGAATATTGTATTAAAGCGTGGAGGCCATATCGCAGGAGGACATAGATATGCTAGAAAGAGTACAGAGGAGAGCAACTAAAATGATACCAAAACCGAGGGTTCTTAGTTACGAAATACGCCTAAAAAAATGCGGCTTAACAACACTAGAGACCAGGAGATTAACAAGAGATCAGATAGAAGTGTTTAAAATAATTAATGGTTATGAAAATATTGATAGAAATATTTTGTTTTCGGTTAAGAAAGATAGAAGGACTAGACATGAAGTTGCATTAGCAAAGGAGCAGTGTAGATTAGATATAAGAAAGTTCTCATTTTCACAAAGGACTGTAAATGAATGGAACAGATTATCTGCTGATTGTGTGGGTGCTAGTAGCATGAAAATGTTTAAAAATAAAATTGACACATACCTCGGAAGGGCGGGATACACAGATAAAAGGGTCGTACTCTCGATAAGCCAAAGGGCTTCCTTGTCCACCTGCCACCTAAAGTTAATTCTCTGGGTGGCAATCTTGTTAAATCTTGTTAGAAGATGACAGTAGAACCTCCCTTTGCAGTCACCTTGGTAATACAGCCACCTTGCAATTAAGGTCACCCTCAGACAGTCCAAATTATTTTTGTAACAGTAAAATACAGGAAACTAGCGGCATTAATAGTAATACAGTCACCTCGCTATTCAGGTCACTTTTGCCCCGTCACGAGGGTGATCTTAATAGTGACGTTCCAATGTACAGCTGTATTATTACAAGCTTTTTACATAGTTTAACTGATTAATCGTTTTCTGGACATGGCGAATAATAGTTTTGAAAATGGGTTTGACAGTGAATTAAAGTACGCAATTTTTATGACATCTATGGAGACTACTTTCAAGTAGTCTACTACAATCAAGAAATCTTTACGTTTGACAAACAAATTTTCACCGGACAGGTTTTTGGTCTGTTAGATTCCAGTTTTTATACAATTGTCTAATGATGTTATTCGAGATGATTAAAACATGGGGATTTCCTGGAATTGCTATTTGATGCTGAGCACGTGTGCGCTTGGCTCCCACAATCAAGACAATGTAGACACTAGACTGGCGGAGTGACAGCATGTGGGATGAATGAACATCTTAGAAAAACAATTTGGACTTTGTCACTGAACCAGGCAGAAGTGTGTGTATGCATGGACATCATGCATTACACTTTAAGTTAACCATTGCTATATTTGCAGGCAGAGTTCTTGCCAAGGGAAATATCAATGTTTTCCCTCTCACAGGGTCCATACATAATGACAGACACCAAATTCAAGGCTAATGAAAGGAAATTCAAGGCATTGTGTGGCTTTAGACCACCAATCGCGTCCTACAGCTGGTCAACAAAAAAGGAGTGACATCAAAATGCTAACACAACAGTGGAATGCTTTGACGAATGTAGGAAATAATGTCACAGGAAAACTCACAATAAAATCACAAGAACAAAATTGCAAATTTAGAGTTCTTTGTGTTTAAAGTATAAGTGGAAATATTAAATAAAGTTGTGTGAACTTTCATTTTAATAATCAAAATTACCATAAGAGATCAACAATTTCAGTGCATAAGTTTGATAAAAATCACATACAAATCTCATTTGTGCTCACGTTTCAATTTACAGTTCTTTGTATTTACAATACGAGTGGAAATATTAAATAAATTCAGGTGATTGTTTTAATAATCAAAATTAACATCAGTATGACACAAAATTCAGTTCATACGTTTGATAGTCATTGATAAATCACACTTGTGCTGAAATGTTAATGAAGTTCTGTGACTTATTTTCCTAGCCAAAACTGTGACTTAATTTCTGTTACTTTTTTCCTGGGTCTTTATTTCCCCCACAGATTTCGCTGCCTCATGCATCTATACATGTAAATCTTGCCATAGAAGCAGACCCTGCAAAATGTAAGTATGTAACACCCACACCCATAAACAAGGGATAGGTCAAGGAAGATCAATTTGAATGAACAGGGAGCCTTGCATCATAAAAAGGTGTCGATCAAAGGTCAACTGTTGTGCACTATAAGTATAAGCAGATACACTAATGGACAGCACAAGTGCTCCCCAGCTGAATTACCTCCCCAGCCTGAGAGGGAGGCTACTGGTGAACAAAGGCTATGCTAGTCAGTGTATAACTGTGACCAACAGCAGTGCTGTGCAAAATAAGTAGATAAGGCAACCTGGTTCTCAGGCTGAGACCAGCAGGGTATGCACTGGTTACCAGTGAACAAAGGCCAGAGGCACAGCATAATCAAGGCTTCAAGCCAGAATTCAAGGATATCAAGGCCTTGAATTGGGCTTGGTGTAATTCAAGGATTCAAGGCCCCATTCGGACCTTGCTCTCAAATTGGAGACAAGATTTTATCGATCGAGCTGCTGATACACATTGTGATCCGCCGGTTAACCTGCTAGAAAAATCTTCCTGTGCACATGCATGCACACACACAATACCTCATCTTTCTTATGTACAGTATCTGAGGATTAACCAAGTGAAAGCAGTTGATTTCATCTGAACAGCTGCATACTTTCCACGCCTTAATTTTCCAATTTGGTATTCAATTAGCAATGCTGCTCGTGCCATCAGGAGCATCTTTTATGATAAGTCATGACTATGAGAGATCCAGGCAAATTACACATCCAGGTACTGCTTTAAGGGTGGTCGCATAAGGGATCATATCAGAACATCGATGTCCGAAATCAGACAAAATTACTTTCATTTGGGGGAAGGGGGTTAGGAGGCAGTTTCATCTGATGTCGGACATCGATATTTTACATCTTCAGACCGATATTGTAGATATCATCATATTAATATTGTAGATATCATCATATCAATATTTACAAACTTACATCTGAAAGGGACAGGGGGCTGAAGCCAGATGAAATTAATTTTGCCAGGTATCTTGACATAGATATTCCGAGATGATCCCTAATTCCACTCAGACTTTGTGTTATCAATGTTCTGAGACTGTAAGAATGTTACACCAAAGTAGAACTATGTTGTACTGAACTAAGCAATGTAGACAACATATAACAACAAAGCCATCATGTTTAATGATACTTTTCAAATGTGGTCAATATACACATTACAGCTGGAATCTAATGTATTATATTAAATCTACAACATGTACCATACATTCTCTGCAAAATTGGCGAGTCTCATGTCCTTCCAATCAACTGTAGCTTATTGTTTAAAATTACCATCTAAACCTAATTCTCTGTGAATAGGTTTACATAGTACAAGCATCAGCGACTGCCACGAAACGCTGGTTACAAACGTCATGCTACAGATTTGCCTGTAGTAATCAATTTATAATGCAGCATCATTGCACGAAAATGTACCACTTAAACGCAATACTTCTTCTTTGTAAACTCTGAATAACAAAAACGTGTTTGTGAAGTTTAGCAAAAAGTATGACAGAACATATAAAACTAAAATATAACCTAATTATTATGAAACGTGCAGATTCTAGTACAAACCAAAATAAAATCAGCGTTGACGAAACAGTATATATCTTACAAAGTAAGAAACACACAATATAATGTCACTAAATGTATGATAAAATTATGCAAAAACAACAAATATAAATGGGCATAGCACGCACCGATTTCATTTGTGTGCAACTGACATATCAAACTGAATAGCATTATCATATGACAACCCTGAGCCTCAAAATGTATTAAATCTTGTTATATATGTGTTAACTCTACTCTCCACATTGTTCAAAACTTCAAAAAAATGTACATCTTAATGCAGATTGTCAGTTACGATACTACATACCTCTAAAAGCCGTAAATATAAAACGAACCAAGACCCACGTGTCGCACACACGCAGAGTCAAACAGAACAACGATTCATCCATCCGCATAATCATAATCACTCCTGCATCATCTTGTCGAGGTCAGCCTGTGGGTTCTTGTTGTCGACCAGGGAGATCTTGAACTTCTCCACGAGGATTCCAATAACTTTTGGAGTGAGGAAGGCAGGGAGCACGGGGCCAAGACGGATGTTCTGGATGCCAAGACTGAGAAGTGACAACAAAACAGCAATGGCCTTCTGCTCCATCCATGCAAGGGAGATCGACAAAGGCAGATGGTTGACGTCGGTTCCGAACGCATCAGCGAGCGCCTGCGCGACCAGGATTGCGGAGTACGTGTCGTTGCACTGGCCGAGGTCAAGCAGGCGGGGTAGACCGGTGTCGCTGAGGTTGCCGAAGTCAAGGTGGTTGAAGCGGTACTTAGCACAGCCCAGCGTGAGGATCATGGTGTCATCACTGAGGGCCTGGGTGAACTGTGTGAAGTACTTGCGTTTGTTCTCGCGTCCGTCGCAGCCACCGACGACAAAGATACGCTTCAGTTTGCCCGCCTTGATCGCATCGATCACCTGAAACGGAACGTATAGGTTCAGTCGTATCCAGTGTTTTCATTGCACTGTAAGATATTGTGCGGTCTTCGGTGAGTCACATGAACAAGTATTCTGCAACGTTGTAGCAATATGTACGCGGCTCAAAGATGGTTATGTGAACATTTTAGTTTTAATATAAATTATGATGTATATGTTAAATATTTTTAATATGACTGGCATCTCAGTTTAAATGAGTTTCACTTCACATTACTAATTTTTCCAATATTGTTTCTAATTAAGCAGGTTTAGTTTTCGTATTTTCTGTTAACTCACTTGTTACGTTTTACTATCTTAGTCTAATTTATTATATTCACCTATAATGTTTTACTATCTTAATCTAATTTATTATATTCACCTATAATTTGCCCAGCTGAGTAAAGATGAATTTGGCCAAGCAAAATCTACATTTGTTATCTCTAACTCCCACTTAGCGACCGAGTGACCAACCTTTCCAGCGTTAGCGATGATGGCATCGTGTCCAAAGCCAACGGTCAGAGACTTGATGCGCATGTCCTTCTGTGCGTCTGCAGCCGTGAAGCCAGCCTGTTTGTTGGCATTGTCAATGACCATTGCCATGCCATCCTTGTGGACGTCGATGTGGGGGACGCCTGGCCAGCCCACCTCGTTGAGTGTGAACAGGCGGTCTTTGTACGACTTCATCGGTTCAATGATGCAGTTGGTTGTCACAAGGATCGGGCCAGGGAAGTCAGCCCACTCAAACTTCTGCAGCTGCCAGGCTCCACCCCAATGGCCTGCAAGGTGCTGCGGGTAAAATAGACACATGTTACTGTCCATTTCTTATACCAGATATTCCTGCAGTAGTCCACCAGGTGCTACAGGTAAAATAGACACATTACTGTCAGTTTCTCATACCTGATATACCTGTAGTGGCACATTAGGTGCTATGGGTAAAATAGACACATGTTACTGTCAGTTTCTCCTACCAGTTATACCCCCAGTGACCTACCAGATGCTGCAGGGAAAATAGACTGATGTTACTGTCATACCTAAGTAACCTACCCTAACCCTCACAGTGGCCCACCAGGTGCTGCAGGTAAATAGTAACATGTTACTGTCAGTTTCTCTTGCTAGTTACGCCCTTATTTTCTGATGACAATCAACTAATTTCCTGCACTCTGGAAATGTACAAATACACAGCTTTATTAACAAGGTTTAACAAGATTTAACAAGATTGCCATCCAGAAAATTACTCTGGATGGCAGGTGGACAAGGAAGCCTTTTGGCTTATCGAGAGTCCAATACTTTTTATCTACATGTATCCCGCCTTTTTTAGGTGTTTGTCGATTTTATTTTTAAACATA
The DNA here is from genome assembly GCA_020002185.1 of Paraescarpia echinospica. Lineage (NCBI taxonomy): Eukaryota > Metazoa > Annelida > Polychaeta > Sabellida > Siboglinidae > Paraescarpia > Paraescarpia echinospica. Next base: position 61,841,067 of record CM034540.1, on the reverse strand, counting down.
TTCACGCTACTAGCACCAACACAATCAGGAGATAATCTGTTCCATTCATTTACAGTCCTTTGTGAGAATGAGAACTTTCTTATATCTAATCTACACTGCTCCTTTACTAATGTAGCTTCATGTCCTCTGGTCCTTCTATCTTTCTTAACTGAGAAAAAAATGTTTCTATCAATATTTTCATAACCATTCAATATTTTAAACACTTCTATGTGATCTCCTCTCAATCTCCTGGTCTCTAATGTTGTTAAACCACATTCTTTTAGGCGTATTTCGTAACTAAGATCCCTCAGATTTGGTATCATTTTAGTCGCTCTCCTCTGTACTCTTTCTAGCATATCTATGTCCTTCTTGCGATATGGCCTCCATGCTTGTATACAATATTCTAAATGAGGCCTCACTATTGTTTTGTACAGCGGTACTATTAATTCTTTTTTCTTATACGCTATATTTCGCCTAATTAATCCAAGGATTTGATTTCCCTTTGACGCTGCAATTCCGCACTGCTCTGAAACCTTCATATCAGCACTAATGGTTAACCCTAAGTCCTTTTCTTTTACAGTAGTACTTAGAACAGTACCCCCCATTTTATATTTTACCTCTTCATTCCCATGACCTGTGTGGAGGCATTTACATTTCCCAAAATTGAACAGCATTTGCCACTTTTCAGACCATTTGATCAACCTATCAAGATCATCTTGTAAATGCTGTCTGTCTCCATCACTTTTAATCCTTCTAAACACTTTTGTATCATCCGCAAATTTTAACACCTTGCTTGTTATATCATCGTCCAAATCGTTGATATATATTAAGAATAATATAGGTCCTAGTACTGATCCCTGTGGTACCCCACTCAATACCGATTTCCAGTTTGAAGCCTCCCCATCAACTACTACACGTTGTCTTCTGTCATTCAGCCATTTTTCTATCCAGTTTATTATACCATTTCCTATGCCATGGGCCTTTAGCTTAAGGAGTAATCTTTGATGTGGTACTTTGTCGAAAGCTTTTTGAAAATCTAAATAGATGATATCTACTGGTGATCCCTCATCTACCCACCTAGTGATGTCTTCCAAAAAACATAACATATTTGTTAAGCATGACCTCGCTTTTAAAAACCCATGTTGAGATGGGTTTATCAAGTTATGTTTAACAAGAAAATCCACCATGTGATCTTTAATTAGTCTTTCTAATAATTTGCAAATCACTGATGTTAAACTCACTGGTCTATAGTTCTCTGACTTGTTTCTCGAACCTTTTTTAAATAACGGTATAATGTTTGCCTCTTTCCATTCTAAAGGAACCACTCCCTCTTCTAATGACAAATTGAAAACTGTTGCAAGCGGTACGCTAATTTGTTCTACAATTTCCAATAGTAGTTTGGGCGGAATCCCGTCCACTCCAGGTGATTTATTATCCTTCATAGCCCTTATTTTCTTAGCTACCATTTCCGAGGTTACAACTAACTGTCCTAAATAGTCTGAATCTGCCCCCTTGAACTTAGCCTCTGGTACTGGCAGTGAACTAATATCTTCCCTGGTAAACACTGAACTAAAATACTCATTCAGGTCTTCTGCCATTAAGAATCCCTCTGATATTGTATTTCCAGCACTATCTTCTAGAGGACCGACCTTATCCTGAACTTTCTGTTTGCTTCGAATATACGCATAAAAACTCTTACTGTCATGTTTTATATTACTAGCTAATTTTTTTTCATAGCTTCTCTTTGAATTTCTAATTTCAGCTGTAGCTTGATTAAGTGCTTCTTTATAAATGTTGTAGTCTTCATCATTTCCAGTACATCTATATGACTTCCACATCATTTGTTTATACTTAATTTTTCTAATGGCTTCTTTCGATAAGTGTTTCTTTTTAGACCGTTTCCCTTGTTTTTTGAAAGGTACAAATTTATCGACTATGCACTTAATTTCACTATTTAAGATATTCCAGCATTCGGTTGCTGTCTTATTCTTCAGTGTGTTATTCCAGTCTATCTTTGCTAAATATTTCCTCATGTCCTTATACCTTCCTTTGTGGAAATTTCTCCTATACTGCTTTTTACTATTCCTTTCTGATTTTACATTACTTTCTGATTAAATATGCAATGTTTTTATACATTTTAGATATTGAATTGTTTACTATGTTGAAGTATGTAATATACTGATTTTACTTACTCATCTATCATTACAAAGAAACTGTTTGTATGTGTGTGTGCCTGTGCGGTACATATGGTGTGCGTGCGTGCGTGCGTGCGTGCATGCATGTATATGTGCAACCACTTCAAACACACGTTTCCGGCCTGCAGAAGCTGCTTCTCAGTCGAACACACAGGAGGTTCTGAGTCAACAAAGTATACTATGTGTTGTCACTATGTCGGTGCAGACTCCCTACAGGGGTCTATAGCAGTATATGGGTAGACGACAAAGTGCAGACCCTCACCTTGTACTTCTTGAGTTCAGGGTAGCTGTGGCCAGGCAGCATCTCTCCGTGCGTGTACACGTTGATGCCCGTGTTCTCCGTTGCCTTCAGGATCGCCTCCATGTCATTCATGTCATGTCCTGAGACCAGGATCGCCTGCCACATAACACTGTTTTTGAAACTTGTGAGGAAAGATTTTTACAATTGTGAGCATCCTCCAACTTATATGCCTGCATAACTGTTGAGATTGAGAGGATGAAAGATGGAGAGAGGGAGTTATGGATTGAAAACTTAAGAAAACGTACGGCGAGTGGCTTGGCAGTATAGTACCTGACCCACACCCTGGCACAGCAGGGAACAAGGAGGCAACATAGCTGTTGTGTTCTAGTTTGAGCTGTCCAATGGGAACTGGGGTAAGGCCGCGAGGACTAAGCCACAGGAAAAGGTGTCAAGGCATGGTATAAGGCATGTTCCCGCTGCCGACCAACTATCTTTTCTCATAACTGCAACGTAGTTGTCAGTTCATCAAACAGGGATGAAGATCCGAATGGCTCGGAGGCTCTCCCTTTCATCCTGGTGAGCGGGAAATGTCTGCGAAATGTCTGAGAAAACCTCTGTCAACAACGGGTGAGTCCCTGGAGAAGGGAAATTCTCCTGAAGGGCATTCGATAGGTGTGTAGAGGGCCTCCCTAGCGTGAGGGATTGATGCAAAATGTTGCGATTTGCCCATTGGAGGTGGTTGTAAGTCGTGGTTGATTTTGTGAAAATGATTTTTCATGGCCTTTGAAAACGGGAACCCAGGCTGTGGTGCGATGGGAACCACGTAATCAGCCTGAGCCAGCGAAGACAAATGCAGTGCAGTACTAGCGACGATACTGTCCGGCGTTGGTAATTCGTTTAACAGAAAGGTGTGGGCCACGTTGACGCGATCTGTATATGACCACATGTCAAGTTGTTTGTCCGTGTCGGAAAACTAGCCGTCAAAGGAGATCGAGTCACACTTTTTTTGGAGCAAGAATAATTGTAGGAGAGATCGTCAGCCGTCAGTGGGGCGTCGTGACCAGAACACGCACACAGCAAAAAAAATCACGACTGGTGGAAAGACGCCGGGCTGAACCCACGGCTGCAGAAGGCGAAAGGCCGCCAACAGCATCGTGTCTGGTAGATGCATATTGTGTCATGGCATCACCAGTCTGACCAACTGTCTTTGTATGAGCCTTATTGGTTCATCGAGAAGAAACCCCACCTTGTACGGCGTCCGGACAGATCCGGCATCCCCGGGAAATCTCCGTCAGGACAGACGATCTCGGATATCTGGGCGGGCTCTCCGAAATGAAAGCCAGCTGGTCACCGTCAGTGTGTTCAAATTCCGACTGCCCTGCCAGTTCTCCACCTCGGTGATGTGCGCAGGATGCCCAAGGGAAGCCCTTTAACTCCCTCGCTTCAGGCCGTTGTGTGGCCCAAATGCGATAATTCCGGGGAAAGCCGGGTCTCGGGGTTCGGGCCGGTTACCCTCTCCGGTTGACTGGGAATAGTCGGTATAGACCCACTGACATGGGCTACCGGGTGCGTGCTCGGATTCCCCTAAGGCTGCGTGGGATCCAACTGTTGGGACAGTTCTTTCAACTGCACAGGTCATAGCTGGGCTTCCAGAAGCATGAGCTGGCGCATTACTCACGGCGCCGATAGATGAATTGACCAGTTCATAGTCGACAGACGGGACCTTTCATTGCTCACAGAACAAATGCAAGATTTCCTTCATCATTGACTCACGGTCATTTTTGCGGACATAGAAGGAATGGGAGAAAAGCCACGAAAGCAGCCACTAAATATGCTGGAGATGCGCGAGCATGGTCGTTTGAAATGACACGGGCCACCAAGCATCGACGTCGGAAAGCGGCTGTCAGACGGCTTCGTCGTGGAGGCAGGGCAGCATTTCCTGGACGATCTGGCATTTGTCTGTTTGACAATGTCGCACTTTTTGTTGACTGTACAGCCATGACATGAGCGACACTGGTCCGGGTCGTTGTCGCCACCGCGTATCAGTTTTGTGCAGACGGGGCACTTTCACTGGTGGCGTGATTGTGAGTGGTCCACCATGACAGCGCATGGTCATGACAAAGTCGAATGAAAAGTGTTTAATAATAAAAGTGTTGACAACGATGACCACTAGAATCTAGAAGTAAAATTCTAAACGATTATCCGTAGGTAAACAAAAAAGGAGTACAATAAAGTGAAAAGTAACGGAGCAAAGTCGAGGCGAGACTTCAATGGAGGTGCCAAGTGGGAGAGGATGTAGGTCGGGGCTGAGTGGAGGTTATGGGGGTCGCAGGGATCAGTCAGATTTCATTTTATTATTTTTGGCGAGCAACTTGGGCGCAGCCAAGTGTATTGCACCTTGTGAAGCGACGGAGCCAGGCTAAGTCTATATTAGTTAGTATATATCATGACTGAATTTATAAAAGTATATCAATATAATATTTCAATAAAATTACATTGAAAGGTGGGAGCTGATTAATCCACCAACAAACAGAAGATTACCTTTCCCTCTTTGGGAATGAGATTCACAGATGTCGGTTCCGGGCTGCCAAATCGTGTGCAGTGACCTGTGTCGAGCAACTCCATGACCCTGATGTTGACCTCTCCGACCTTGAGTGCAAGGCCAAGGTTGGTACCAAGGTCGTGTCGTTCCTCCTCGTCACCATCAATGAGGAATGCAACAGTCTGAAATGCAGCAGCAATGACTACTGGTGGTGCACCAAAGCTACAGTGTCGTTGCAAGCATTACCACTTTTATGTGGGAAAAATACTGCTTCACCCCGAACCTTGTTTTATTAAACCTTTTTTTAATTGTTACAAATTCTAAATTTGTTGTGGTAAAATTGAACTATCTGTTGCACACAAGGTTTTATCGGCACCAGACAGGTGTATGGTTCAGAGTGATGTCATGTGTTCTCATGTATGTTTCAACTATGAACTATGAAAGCAAATGAAAACGGTGCACAGTAAAAAGAAGACATGCAATGGTAAAAATTGACAAAGATGACTGTGAAGAGAACAGTTTCTGCTTTCCAAAGAGCATTTCCCACAAATTTAGGGATCATCTCAGACCATAGACATCCGATATCAGGTGAAATTACTTTCGTTTGGGGGAGGTGGGGTTGGAGGCGGAAAGTAATAGCGGACATTGACGTTCTGAGATGATCCCTTACGCAAACAGATATTGACACCTAGGCAATAGTTCTCTCATGCTTTCCTGTTGCATGTCCAGCAGAGACACTTCTGTTAAATGTTGATCTTAAACTGCACTGCTTTTGTCCATCTCTCCGGAGATTTCTCTTGGTGAGAACTGGGTCGACAATATTATTTTAATGAAACAAAAATAAGCTTTATTGGGCAATTTCAATAATTGGTGTTCAATTCCAAGTCAAACAATTAAAAGGTTACACCAAGGAACTATGGGATGATGTTAAACAGTGACGTCAAACAGGTCATGTGACCAGTTCCAGCCAAACATGTCCTTACCTCTTGAACAAACTCGCCGACAGCCGGGTCGAACTGACCCAAGAGTTCAGCATGGCGGGCGTAGCTAGCCAACCCCTTGAGACCATAGATGACCATCTGTCTCACTCCATGGACATCCGCTCCGTACTCCTTGATGTCATTCTGCACCGTCACTTTGTGACCTGCAAGGGCAGCAAGGAAACAATCATCAGAGGTGCCAAATTATATCACCCGAGAAGCAGTAGATCTACCAGTCGTCATGAGCCTCACGCAGCAGTTGTAAGGGGAGGATTAGCAGGAAAGGGAATCACTCCATGGCCAGGTAAACTTCCACAAATACTAATAATCCAATTCAATTCATTTCAATTCCTTATTTCCAACTGAAAAAAAACAAATGCATATAACATATGTAAAGTTCAGTGTGTGCAAATACATGTTTTAACTTATTCCTTTGGCATGTAACGTACATGCTGGTGGCCCCCTGGTGGTTTTGTCCCAGGGACACTACGGTCGAGATAATCCTCATACACCATCATTGAAGGTTTTAAAAAAAACTTATTGATTCATGAGGACGACTCGGATCGATTAATTTTCAATTTATTGAGAAGCATAGCTATCTTTCACAATATAAATAATAATTAATATGCTTTGCTGAGCTTCAGGAACTTTCGTTAGTACGAGTGTCATGTGACCAGGTTCATGGATGTCACATAACAGCAGTATAAATGTCATGTGACCAGGTTCGTGGTTGTCACATAACAACACTGCAGTATGAGTGTCATGTGACCAGGTTCGTGATTGTCACATGATAGCAGTAAGATTGTAGCCACCTCTGTCACTGTTGTTACATGACATTGGCTAGCAGCATACACTGACACTAACAAAAGAAACGAGGTTCTGAACATTCCATAGCAATTTCAGGGATACTTTGAAAGGTTCTATATTACTCCTTTCTAAAATGAATTTTATACCAACAGTCTTGGATCAACATACACCCTAATTGATAACATTATCATTGTCAGTAAACATTACAATTTACATACACCAAACATACACAATTATTTCCATTCACTTACGAGATTGGGTGTACATGACCAGTTGGTAAGGTCTGAATAATATACTGTTAATACTACTAAATGAATAATAATTTATTATTACTACAAAACATTTGCAGCATCCCATGTGTCCCAGTGTGGCACATCAAAGTGCTAACAATGATACATATTATATAAATAAAACACAGTAAGGTTAACTAAAAAGTTTAGCTTAAAATGGAACAGTAAAAAAATTAGATAATGTAAGAGTAATATCTTAATAAGTTAACTACAACATGAGTTTTGTAAACCCAAGCAAATAAAATTACCAGAACAAGTCATACGATTTAACAGGTTAAATAACTATAATAAATAAGGTGTTAACAATTAATTTGTTAAATAGGTAGAATACGGTAGTTTAAAAATACATAATTAATATATTAAATTAGTATATCATTGTCTTAAACATGGCAATAGCTACCTCTCGGAGCTTTTTGTACTGCTCAACACATCAGATGTAGTAAAAAGTATGTTTTTATATAGCGAGGTATCCAGTCCTGAGGACTGCTCAAAGCACTTTACTTTAATCCTTGGCAGACCTGTTCAAATGGACACCATCTCGACTTTTCTGCGAAGCTTTCAGCCATGCTGCAATTAATGCACGAGACTATTCGTATGCAAATATTCACCACTGCGCATTTTTATTTGAGTAAAAGATGTCTGCCACATTCTAAAACATATTAATCTAATCGCAGTCCTCAACCTTTATTATGAATATTGACAATGGCAGACCCGCCTACCTCAAAAACTTCATGTCAGTAATCCATCTTTCCATTTACACTGATTTTTAAGAATATAGACCTGCTGTTAGTAATAGTTCAGAACCATGTCAGATATTGTCAGGAAAAGAACACCACTGACAGTAGTACTTTCATACTGTCACAATGATGATAGTTGCACCCAAAACATAATTGTCTCTAATAAACTATGAGGTGTTTTGAAGCGTTCAGTTAACAAGGTAAGGTAGATGTTCATAACCAGCATTGGTGGAAATCAAACGTGAACAAGCATAACTATAATGCAAATGCGTCTATAGACTACTGTAATTTTGATTTTATGTAAATTTCAAAAACAGCACGCTGACTACAAAAACATGACAAATTACAACAATGCATCATGTCTTTGTCTATTTGTGTTGTCATTAGGATTAATATTGGTAGCCGGTATACCTAGGGCCAGGCCATAGACTACACAGTATAGTAGCTTGACTAGATCAAAGTCAAAGATAAACACAAAGTCGTGTCGGGGGACGGCAAAACCATTATGTTATTCTAGTCGTCAACATCGTCTAGTCTAATCAATTCTAGTATATAAGCCTATCCCTGTAAATGATAGACTAAACTCAATAAATGATAGACTAAACTCAATAAATACACTAACTTAGTCTTAGTACAGTCAGTTGGCCTAACACTACAAGTACAACACCCACTACTCTGTCACTAGTACTAGTCTAATGACGTAGTCAGTACCTACAATTATCCCAGCCACAATGACGACATGTCATGTGAAATAGGAAAATAAATGTTGCGTATACGGCAGTATGTAAAGCCGACCCCCTTCTTTAAACATGACGATACGGCCCATGTCTGCATGCATGCTGTTATAAATGTTTGGAGCACACGGTTCTTCTTAGCTGGTAGTGGTGCCGTTTCGATCCCCGCCATCATCATCGCGTGAGTTGTGATTTCTTCTTGTTTGAGAGCCATGAGCGTGGAAATGCAAATTTGTAGTAACGTTGTTTCCTATTGGTCAGATTACGACCAGAAGCAGCGAATGAAAAACCATGTCACAACAAGCAGCGTATATATGCTGCCACCTGTTGAATAAAGTGAAGCTAAATTTGAGGAGCACGAAAGTGATTGACGATCATTGTGACAACAAAATAATCCGTCATATTTTCATCCCTCGCCGTAATACCGTAATATGAGGTGTATTTCCGGAATGATTCCGGACAATCCGGAATGGTAGGCAGGTCTGCAATGGGATGGGTGTAAAATTATTAGAATGTTGCTTGCTGTCTACCCTTGACAGATTCGTGACAGCATCTGTTACTCAAATAAAAATGCACATGGTCCAGCTTTGATGAATCAGCAGTTAGATTCATTCCTGTTAGCAAATTCAGAGTAAAATATTTCCTTACACTGCAAACCTCTATTTCCAGACATGCGCGTTAAGGGTCGGTAGAGCATTATTTAACAGCAGCATTATTATATGCTACAATGCCACAAGTTTGCCACAACAACCGCAGTGAAGAAACTAACACATAGCTGAAATAACATCTTAGGACGTGACCCGACTGTCGCCATATGACTACTTCCTTGGCCTCTCAAGGTTGTTGTGTTCCTTATACCATTACTCATCCACACCCACGGTTCCTGGGCCTAACAATGCACACAACTTAGTTGAACTACTACGTCAGTAGCCTGTGTATAAATCAAACAAACAAAATGATGTTGGGAAGGTGTATTCATCAAGTCCAACATTCTGCAAAACCACTCTACTGTGGCAACACTCCCCCCTTTATTAGTTACACAGGTGTGTAACCACAAGGGGTCGTCTCCACATCAGTTCAGAGGGGTTAAATCCACATGTATTTAATACATCTGATGAATTGTCATAATGCATTGGGAATTTACCGAGTACTATTATAATATAGGCATATGTCAGAAGAGGTAGTGCTTTCCCTGAACACCAGACAGGTCCCTGGCAGATGAGGTAGTGCTTTCCCCGAACACCAGACAGGTCCCTGGCAGATGAAGTAGTGCTTTCCCTGAACACCATACAGGCCCCTGGCAGATGAGGTAGTTCTTTCCCCGAACACCAGACAGGTCCCTGGCAGATGAAGTAGTGCTTTCCCTGAACACCAGACAGGTCCCTGGCAGATGAAGTATTGCTTTCTCTGAACACCATACAGGTCCCTGGCAGATGGGGTAGTGCTTTCCCTGAACACCAGACAGGTCCCTGGCAGATGAGGTAGTGCTTTCACTGAACACCAGACAGGTCCCTGGCAGATGAGGTAGTGCTTTCCCTGAACACCAGACAGGTCCCTGGCAGATGGGGTAGTGCTTTCCCTGAACACCAGACAGGTCCCTGGCAGATGGGGTAGTGCTTTCCCTGAACACCAGATAGGTCCCTGGCAGATGAGGTAGTTCTTTCACTGAACACCAGACAGTTACCTGCCAGATGAGGTAGTGCTTTCACTGAACACCAGACAGATCCCTGGCAGATTGGGTAGTGCTTTCACTGAACACCAGACAGGTCCCTGGCAGATGGGGTAGTGCTTTCTCTGAACACCAGACAGGTCCCTGGCAGATGGAGTAGTGCTTTCCCTGAACACCAGACAGGTCCCTGGCAGATGAGGTAGTGCTTTCACTGAACACCAGACAGGTCCCTGGCAGATGAGGTAGTGCTTTCACTGAACACCAGACAGGTCCCTGGCACATGCTGGTTTATTACCCAGAGCTATCAGGCAATGTACCTGCTGCATAAGTTATTCATTGACCCAGCAGCAGTGCTATTCAGAGATGTTCAGGTCAGTGAACCTACAGTGTTAACCATGACACATATTTGGAAACTATAAAGTAACAGAGTGAACATATGGCATTAACCATGATGTATAGCATTAAGCGTCCGTCTCAAATCGGGACATAAAAGAACCACTGAGGACAACAAGCTTCCTGACAATGATCCCCCTTAGTGCCAGTATAGAAAGGTCGGTTTCGCATTAATGTTCTGAAAAAGGCTGACTAGTTGAATGAGACCTCATAAGACCATACCATTGTAACTACAATATATACAGACTAGTCAGTTAATAGAACATTGCCGAGTGCTGGAAACAAGTAGAACTAGAAACATACAGCATTAACCAAGACACATACAACGGGAACTATAAAGTAGCAGAGAGTACATTCAGCATTTACCACTTGGGAACTATACAGCAACGTGAAGTGAATGAACTTGCCCAAGGTTCGACAAGGCAGCATACCCCACCGGAACCGGAATTGCATGCCGGAAAACAAAATGGGTACTTATGGGCCCTCCGGAGGATAACCAACTGCACACCTATACTACTATCACCAGAGGGATAAACACAAACACCTCCAAGACGAAGACAAAACTAATAAATCGCTCGCCTAAATTATTTGGCATACTTAAATGATCAATATATAAATCGCTCATGTAGCTTCTTTAAACGTGAAGCCTGCTACAGGGAGTAATCATTTACCTTCCGCTTCCATGGCGGCGACATCTCCCATCATACCGCTGGCCGGGAGCCAGGTGGATGCGGAGTGGGCAAACTGCTTCGGGGCGATGCCCTTGCTCTTACACGCCTCCTCATATTGCTCCCTCAATCGTTCCCGCAGTGACACACCCTCTGCGATGTACTCAAGGAATCGGTCCGGGTCAAAGTTCACATTTGTCAGCGTGCTGTGCAACAAAACGAAACATGACGTCAGGGCGATTACGTAACAAGAATAATATTTATTTACCCTGCAATTTTTATTATTATAAGACTGAAAAAAAATACAATCATTAACGTAGGCAACGATAACAGCTTATTTCCCAGGCAGACATAAGAATGAAAAGTACGAATACGCACAATGGCTTCAGATGTTTTTAAATTATATTCAAGCATTGTAGGTAAAAAAAGTCAGTGTCTTGTCAAACGAAATGACAGTAGTAAAGCGGTGTCTTTCAACATCTGCAACTCGGGTTTAACCATGGCTATTAACCATGGCTTTTTAATTTGCTCAATGATTAGTCACCAGTAGGTTACATAACTGTTTCCTTTATGTTCAGGTTGATTACCTGCAGACAATATTCTAACTGACGCGGGTTTGCATGACATCGAATGCACTCAACAATCACTGATGTTTCTTTCACGCATCAATGATCTCATCAACTCGGTCATCTTTAGTTTAAAGAAACATTTTGCATTCATGTGAATCCACAACATGTCATTCTTATGATTGTATAACTTTGCACTAAATTCTCCTACAGAGCTGGTATCAGGCGGTACAAACAGGCATGGTGTCAGCCAGACAATAGACGCTGTTCATGGCATTACTCAGCATTTATGGGCAGAATTTCTGCAGTGACTTCCACAAGATATGCACATTTTGACACACATATTAATGTTTCCTCCTGAAAAAATAGTGTCACAAATATTTATAGTTTTCTATGACAGGAATACAGGGTAAAAAGTTGAATAAAATGTAAGTTCTTATAGTGTTCAGTTACAATACATATGATACTTAAATCACTTTTAATGCTTATAAAATACCCTATGTGTGTTAAAAAATTACAATATCTACATACAATGATGTAGACAGTAAACACGGTAAAATATAGATTATAATTGCTGATTTTGTTTTACTTTTAGCCAAATTGTCTGTGTTCTACTGACCTGAAGAGTGTACTGAAGGTGTAGGAATATGTCTCGTCAGGAATGGACACGCCCAACTCGCGTGCGCGGTGACCGTACAGACACACCCCCTTGATGACGTGCACCAGCAGATCCTGCAGTGCTGCCACCTGGGGTGTCTTTCCGCAAACGCCGATCTCCGTGCAGTGCTTGTTCAGCTTCGACTGCTCGCATTGGTAGCAGAACATGTCTGGAACAATTGAAACAAAACTACGTTAGACACAGGGGCTTAGCTAGAAACTGGTCTGCCTGTCTTTAAGACTGGCAAATGACTACCCAAGACAGGTAATTACAAGTGATAAGACTGCTGGCCACTAGATTAACTTATACTGTGAGTATAGAGGCCCACATTAATGACTACCATTGGCACAACTGGCAGTGAAATTAATCAAATGGATCAGTATTAATTTAATAAATGCCTCAAATGACCCAGGTTTGTCATTAAAAAAACTAAAATGCACACTTTTGATTAATTCACGACTGGTAGAACATTATATCTGGCTAAGAGCCTGGTCAGACAGCATACCATTACAAACATAGTCAAGGCATGTGTTGCCAGATCTATGTAACCATGTCATGTATTAATAAATAATATCTGTGGTAGAGGAAATTTTGTCCAGCTGGATTCTGACCTGCGGTTGAAAACAGGTGACAGAAAATGCTGGACATGGTAGGGATCATCTCATAACGTTGATGTCCAATATCAGACTAAATTACTTTCGCTTGAGGGAGGTGGGTTCAGAGGCAGTTTCGTTTGGCGATGGATATTGTACGTTTCAAACCAATATTATTAATATATTGATGTCATCATATCAATGTTCACAAACTTTCATCTGAGGGGGTGGGGGGCTGAGGCTAGTTGAAAGTAATTTCATCTGACATCGACGTTCTGAGATGATCCCTTACTATTCAACTATTATAACAGACAAAATGCAGAAGTGAAGGTCAGAAGACAAACGAGGTCTTAATTAGGAGTAAATTCATTTCTCTATACAGTGTACTACGTTAAAGTTTAAAGTGCAACATCTGAATAGTCATATGTAATCACGGTTAGCAAGTGTTGAATTTAATTGTTTTAGGTAAACAATAAGTAATTACTGCTTCCAACACAGGACAACTGATGATTGAGACATCACATACGTTATCTTTGACGGTAAATTTGCAAATATTTTGTTTACAACTTGACGCAACTACCGGTACCTGGTAAGTTTAATTAATTAACAAAATAATAATGTGCACTGTTGTACATATTTCATACTAACAGACTTGTCTTCATTATGATCACTCTTTGTAGAATTTCTCTATAGATTAGGGTCGGGCACGGATGTTATTATAAAAATGCCATTTATGACATAATACAACTTTTTTAATTAATGGCTTCAATGTAATAATAAAACATGTCCAAGGACACTAACATATATACTACAAAAAATAAGTCTCCAAAATATTAGATGGATATGAATGATACTTTTTGGGATATCTTATTTTTAAAATGAGGAAATATATTGTTTTGGCAGTTTAGCACCTGGCAAGAAAAAAGCACAAAATTGAAAAATATAACTTAGGCAAATAAAAATATGACAAAATGGAAGATAAATTTGATACAATAAAACAAGTTTCATTAAGCTATGTCATGTTGTTTGGTTTTATCTGATTTTTGTGACTAGTTTTCCTTTCCCTGATCGTTTGGAGTCAGGGAAATTTTCAAAACTAAATCTTCTTGCACTAGAGTAGATCTGAAACCAGAACAACCATTACAACATAATAACGTAATTTCTAATGTAACTTTATTTGAGAGTTAACTTCTGTAACAAATAAATATAGCTTTCTTTGTATAAGTACAATTGTTTTTATTTATGAAATAATCAAAATTCACTTAATTATGCCGTTGGCGATAGTGGCCATCCCGCTATGCATCCCACCATCAACAATATTTTATTATATTATCTTATAACGTATGTGTACACTATTTCCAAAATAGATTTAAATATTTATAGTAAATTAGATGATCTTCCATGCGAATCTGTAGGTGTAGATCGTAAACGTAGGTTGAAAATTGGCCTTAATAGCAACGACATGACGACGTCTCGCAGGTCGGACACGGGCGTAGCAGCGACGACAGTTGACATTCCTTTCATTTACGTAATTTCTTAATCGTTTTTAACATAAGACATATATTTGTTACAGTATACATAAAACATCTCTGATCATGTTAAACGGGATAACAAACAGCAAAAAACATAAAGAACATTTAACAAAATGTCAGTTAAATGTTGCACCCTCGCACCAAAGTTCGACTTGTACTAGCTTCCATTGCGAAGGCTGTGTGGATCAGTCTATTTTATTGCGATGGGGAGATCCACTTGAAACGGAAAGTATAAACTAAAATTATTTGCTACGACTTATCGATAAATATTATTTGTTGTGTAGATCAAATTTGTTTGCAATTAGGAACCACAATATGCCGAAATATCTCACATACGCATCAAATAAAACATTAACAACTTAACTGACGGCACGCGAGCCACCAAAGCCGCACTAGGCGTCGATACTTGGGGAAAATTTGCAAATCTTTTACCTTTTAAGTGTCGGTGCGGTCACAAATTGAATGTAATCTTCACAAAACAACATGTGTTTGTTTCAAAATTTAACACCAAATCGATTGGTGATAAGCACTAGTCAATCTGATATGAAATAGTAAAGTTGTTAGCAAAAGATGACAGCTACACACAGGCTTATGTTACATACATATGTGACCGACATATTTGTCTTCGTTCAGATTAGTGCTTATCACTGGTCGGTCGAATTACTATTCCTCTTCAATATAAACTATATTCTGACTGAAGTGAAAAGAACTAATATTGATGCAGCTCGAGGTCTGTGAAGAAGCCTGATTTACGCTTCGTTTTTCGACATGACTGGAACTCGCAGCGAGGTGCGAGAATAACAACACAGCATCTTAGCACAGGCAGCACGTTGCCATGGTCTGTACATCGTGGATTCATGGGTTGTTTTGGAGGCCTACTGAACACGTAGTTTTTGTGTTATCACAAAAAAATTTCACACATGAACAGATAACATATTGGCATTTTTATCAGTACAAATTTTATTTAAATTCATGTAATAACAAGGTCTGGAGTACAAATTGAAATATGGTAAATTTCACTTTAAAATGCGTGCCCAAGCCTATATAGATGTAAACAGGATCATATCAGTAATTAAGGCAATTTTTTGAAGTTCATGTAAATAGCCTGCACCTGTGTACATGCTTATATATATATATATATATCTTATCCTGATCAATCATTGAGCTTTGACCCTAGCTCGTGATAAACACGTTATCGGGGTAGGGTGGTTTCTAAATCACACATGTACACCAATTATGTGTACGTTTAAAATGTTGATCTTTGATGATATGATCACTCTGATGTTTGTTCTTATAAGTTGTTAGTAAACACAGCCACAGTAAACATTTACTGCCTTAGGAGTAGGACCACTCCTGTATGGAGGTTTAGGGTAATACTGAGATGTGACTTGTACAAGTTTACCAGTCAGATCCTGCCCAGTGAATGACTTGCAGCTTAGCTTGTGGTAAATGTATCATCAGGATGTTGCTGGAGGCAAAACAGTGTTGACAATTTAATTTTAACAATTAAAGAACCAGTATCAAGATATATATAATATATACAGGTTGTTGATTGTTTATGCCATAGTTGTATATATATAAGGCCACAAGGTCATATTTACTACTGATGTGAATGTGTTTTTGTCCCAGCTGACTTTGCAATAAATTAATAGCACATATAATGTGCATACTTGTCAGCAGGGTAACATATAATTATGACCAAAATTATAAAGTACATTGTTGATTATAAACCTAGATAATAATGTCAAAGGTAAACGTGTATGACGTATAACATACCTTATTAACCACCATCATTATCAAACCCTGTCATTGTACACTATATGTGAGTCATGTGACTGCTATATAATGAACATACACATTTAAATAAAAAATTATTTTTAAGAAAATTTACTAACAAAGCTTTGTTACTCACTGGTCATTTACTTGATGATGTTAAAAAAATTTTGCAACCAATGTTATTTATTTATAACAAAATTGTAATCTAACACCATGTAAATATTTCATTACCCCTTCACACTATGAAATGATAACAATATCACTACGTAGCCACTGTATTGATTATGATGTCGAAAGTGCACCGGTGATGTTTTCTACAGTTAATATTAACACATCAAACAAACAAAATAATTATGATCCTCGCATTACTTTGGGTGGAGTTTCAACATGCAAGATACCACACAGAGGTTCTGCCAACTCACCAAGGTATCGCATTTCATTGCAAAATGCTGTGTCACTGTAACTCTTTACAGGAAGTTATTTATAGTGCAGCCTTGGAATGTTGTTATAGGTCACCACTACAACAGATGACATATGCACAGGTGGGACATTCACTGATTCTGCCTTTTCTGGCAGGTTCCACTAAAGATTGATGATGTGTCTGTAGGTAGTAAGGCCACACAAATGCTTTCCGAGTTTCTGGTCACAGCTGGTTTAACAAAATTGGTGCAATGCAATGGTTATTCGTTTGTTTTATAAGGATAACATGTGACTGTAGCATATTAAAATGTGTCCAATCTGAGTGCTTCATTCATCTTTCTAACTCTCCATAGACATTGTTTAATAATGAAGTAATGTTGGTTATTCTAAAGAAGCATATATAATTAAATATCTACACTAATACCATGACTAAACATATAATGAAAATATTTATTCTACAGACTTAGTTTAATGTCAGTGAACCAAAACGAATTCATTCAAATGTAGTCAAACTGTGTCAGAGGCTATTTAAATCAGAGTGGGCGTGTTTCTGCCCTCACAGTAGAAACCCTGCGGCAGAAATACGTTCTGCCCATGTGGCAGAAATACCTTTCTCCCCTAGTTTCTGCCCTTAGGGCAAAATAGTCATATTTTATACATATTTATTTTACTATTAGTATCAACATTCTTATTTCCTTCTTACACCATTTGCGTGTCATGTTATGGTCCCAGCCCCAACAAATTATTAAAACACACACATCTAGACAGTCTTATCGGCTCTCCCAATCACTGCAACGATAGCAGGCTTTCCCCTGATCACAAGATGACCAGGTGAGAATTAGTTTAATGACCACCCAACTTCTAGGCTGGTAATAAAACTGCTGTAGCCCCTGTGTTGTCAGGTGACAAGTCCTGTACACATGTCACATGGCCACAACAAAATGCACACAAATGAATGCAAGTGGTGGAATTTTGCTCCCAAGGATTATGTCTGGTCTGTAGATTAGTGATTATCTCTGGTCTGTAGATCAGTGATTATGTCTGGTCTGTAGATCAGTGATTATGTTTGGTCTGTAGATCAGTGATTATGTCTGGTCTGTAGATCAGAGATTATGTCTGGTCTGTAGATCAGTGATTATGTCTGGTCTGTAGATCAGTGATTATGTCTGGTCTGTAGATCAGTGATTATGTCTGGTCTGTAGATCAGTGATTATGTCTGGTCTGCAGATCAGTGATTATGT
Source organism: Paraescarpia echinospica (assembly GCA_020002185.1). Taxonomy (NCBI): domain Eukaryota; kingdom Metazoa; phylum Annelida; class Polychaeta; order Sabellida; family Siboglinidae; genus Paraescarpia; species Paraescarpia echinospica. The sequence goes on along the minus strand of CM034540.1, from coordinate 61,823,046 downwards.
CTGGTCTGTAGATCAGTGATTATGTCTGGTCTGTAGATCAGCGATTTGATTATAATTTTATTACAAGAAAGTAAGCAAACATTTATCACAATACTCGTATCCACTGTATTCAAACGAGGGAATCACTAGGGAAACACAGGCCCTGCAATGCAGAGACAAACATATGTTATTATACAAATGTACTTGTACTCATGTGAATGTACTCGTACCTTTACTCAGATTGCACATAGACAGGTACAGAAAGATATTGACATTATAGTCTACACTTTCCTATCAAGGGTATGCATTTTTGTGTGAAATTGATTGTATTTCAATTTGTACTCCAGACCTTGCTGTTACATGCATTGAAATACAGTTTGTACCAATAAAAACGCCAACATGTTGTCTGTTCATGAGTGAAATTTTGTTGTGATAACTCAAAAACTATGAGTTCAGTAGGTTTCCAAACAACCCATGAATCCACGATCTAAGATGCAATGTCTGTTATGCTGGCATTCAGTGCGTCGTTGCACGTTCCGGTCATGTCGAAAAACGAAGTGTAAATCATGATATTTCGGCATATTGTGGTTCCTAATTGCAAAAAAATTTGATCTACACAACAAATAATATTGTATTGATAACTTGTAATGAATCATTTTAGTATTTGTTTGTAATTAAAAGTGGATCTCCCCATCGTAATAAAATAGGCTGCTTCACCCAGCCTTCGCAATGGACACTAGTATAAGTCGATCTTTGATGCGAGGGGCACACGACGACCATCGTTAACATGATTGGAGATGTTTTAAGTATATTGTAACATATAAGTGTTATTTTAAAAAAGATTAAGGAATTACGAAATAGTAAATAAAAGGAATGTCAACAAACGGCGCTGCTACGCCAGTGTCCGACTAGCTGTGAGACGTAGTTGTGTCGTTGCTATTTAGGCCGACTTTCAACCTGCGTTTACGATCTATGCCTACGGATACGGCTGGAAAATGATATTTAGTATAACTATTTTACTCTACTTTGGAAATAGTGTATATATACAGTACGTTATAAAATAATATAATAAAATATTGCCGATGGTGAGCTGCTTGGTGGGACGAGACCAATGTAAGCCAAGATTGACGACGACATAATTCAGTTAATTTTGTTGTTACCAAATCATTTTTAAATGTACAATGGGTGAAGGGCTGTACAAAGTTAGTGGTGGAGGGGACAGCCCCCGTCGGCAGACCAAGGAAGACCTGGCAGAACTCCGTGTCTGCAGACTTGAATCTGATGGGTATCGACCATCGGGATGAACAGGACCGTGTCAAGTGGAAGAGGGCAATTGGAAGAAAGGCGAACCCAGCAGAGTCTGGAAACACCGCCATTAAATGACGATGATGATGATGATGATGAATAATACATTTTAAAATGAATATCCAAATATACAAAGATTATGAAAATACAGTGTTTGTGTTAAATATGCGATTATGGATAGTTCAATTTAATATTATTTTATAAATAAAAACAGTTGTACTTATGCAAAGTAAGCTATATTTGTTACACAAGTTAACTGTTTAATAATATAAATTACAACGTTATTATGTTTAACTGTTGTTCTGGTTTCAGATCCACTCCAGTGCAAGATGTTTTAGTTTTGAAATTTTCTCTGACTCCAGGCGATCAGGGAAAGAAAAACCAGTCAGATAAAAATTAAACATGATATATCTTAATGAAACGTGTCTTATTTTCCACATATCAAATTTATCTTCCATTTTTAATATTTTTATTTGCCTAAGTTATATTTTTCAGTTTTGTGCTTGTCTCTTAGCAGGTGCCAAACTGCCAAAACAATATATTTCAATATTTTCAAAATAAGATATATATCGAAAAGTATCATTCACATCCACCTAATATTTTGTAGACTTATAGTATACTTAGTGTCCTTAGACATGTGCAATACTATTAGATTGAAGCCATTAATTAATTAGAAACAGTTTCTACCCGGCAGAGATATTTTCTTCCCTATTTCTGCAATAGGCATGGCAGAAATACCTTTCTGCCTGACAGAAAGCCAACCCTGGTTGAGTTATGTAGTAAGCTCATTAAGGCCTTCCAGCAGTGTGTCAGTTTGGTGGATGTAAACAGATCAATCATGCTGAAATGCGCAAGTCATCCAATCCAGTTCAACGAACCTGCTATACATGCAGGATCCTACAGCTTTGAAGAGAGTCCAGACAACGTAGACATTTACAACGTTAAATGACCATGATACAGTGGAATCTCGCTTTATGGTCACCTCGGTAAATCAGCCACCTCGCAATTAAGGTCACCCAGGGACATGGATTACCTTGATTAGAATTATTCAGATTAGATTGGAACACTGCTGGGTATACTTAGTACGCAGTAAATATTGATTACCTGTGCACAGTTGTGTTATAATAGGCACTGCAGTTAGTTCTATTGGCCAGATTATAGAAATACTACTAGCTGCCAGAGCACCTTTTGAGTACACAGTGGCAAATATATCAGACGTACATAATAATATTTGTTTGTTTGCCATCGTACGGATTTCAGATAACGGTCTTACAAATGTGCGCCACTCTGTATCTGCTGTTTGCACCTATCCAAGACTGACAAATTACGTCTCGTTGGCTATGTTCATGATGTTGAATATTTTATAAACACGTCTGACTAAGATCATTTCCACTATGTACATGTATCTCATAATAATTAGTTGATGAAATAATGAGTCATCAACTTGACAACATAGAATTCCAGGCTACTACTAATTTAGAAAAAAAAATGTTAATGGTAAAAAATATATACACAATTACTGACATTCCTCTCGGTGCAATATCCAACCAGACTTCACACAGTTGGTTGACTGCATAAATTTGGCATCATCCATCAATCATACTGTTGTATCATGTATGTGACAGTTATGGCACATAGTAAACATGGCTTTTATTTTATAATGAAAACAAACTGTTTCTCATTTCAATTGAATGTTCAATTAAATGTGTCATTAATAGAAACAGATACATGTATATGATTTCGTACATCTATCCCATATTATTTCCACACAGAGAAAATATTGATATTAATCCTACTAATAAAGTCATCGTGCTATTCAGATCACTTTTGTCCAGTCCCAAAGGTGACCTTAGTCTTAATGGAGAGTCCGACTGTAGTCACTGCTACACTTACAGTTCTCTCAATGCTACAAATCTTTCAAAATAAATATTTGTGAATGTGACTGTGACGTCAACAAATAATAATGACACAGTTCTTTTCTGGTGCAGACACCTTTATCATGGGGACCAAAGAACTTCACAATAATTAAAATATTTACTGGATATAAAAATCTTTTAAAATCGTCTGATCACTTAAAACTCATGTAAATGAATCATTCATGTTCAGTTTTTAGGAAACATACACACAACACACATATTACATCCAATTTATTACCATGTCTTAACTTATAACCTGCTTTTGGATGCCATGGTCACCTATGAAACTTCCTTAATGACCTGTGACAGACAGAGAGCTGCATTTGTACACGTAGAGAACAAAACAAGTTTTAGCATATGTATCCAGCCTAAGAATAATGACATGTTACAAAGCAAATTTTGCCATGGTCCTAATCACCGACAGCCAGCATGGTGCAGCGAGGCACATAAGCATACTTGGCTCAGGTCACACTTGGCTCAGGTCGCACGACACAGATACTGAACCAATTCCAAGTAACGTGCACACTTGTGAATAAAATCATGTGTAAGATACACACATTGGTATAGAACAATCTTCTCATCTGGTCTACTTCAATGCAAACAATTAAGTTGGGTTCATTGTTTTGTGATATAAGAATAATTATAAAGTCAGGGCTGGGGTCAGATCATATCATCCTGCATAAACAACCGTCTATATGGGTCAACACCTCAAGCAGGCCTTCAGAATTATTCAGATTAGATCGGAACACTGCTGGGTATACTTAGTACGCAGTAAATATTGATTACCTGTGCACAATGGTATTAATAATAGGCACTGCTGTTAGTTCTATTGGCCAGATTATTGATACTCCATACAACTCTTCCAACTTCTAAGTAAGGTGGTTTTTTATTGTGCGATTGTGTTAGGCTTTTAAGCAGACAAACGTAAGATGACTGGTACTACAATCAGTTCATTGGAACAACCGGAGACAAGACTAGAGCATCAGTTCCAACTCTGATGGTTGATCAGCTCAATTAAGCCAGGGCTACGGATTCTCTGAAATGTGACTGTTGAATGAGCAAAGGATACAATCTTTAAATATGGTTTTATGCATTTTTGAAGAAAAAAATTATATTAAATTATAATTTACAGGACATGGCCCCAATTTGTAAAATGGCTTACAAACAGTAGTTTATCAGTTTGAAGCATGTTTGAACTCCAAAGAGCAAATCTCACGGGGACTCATGAATAGTTTTGCTACATGCAGTCAACTGTCAATGCTCACCAACATCGTAAAATGTAATAAATGTAAAATTATATTACAGTCTGCACTATGAGCTGACTGAGCACCTTTTGAGTACACATGTGGCAAATATATCAGACAAAGATAATAATATTTGTTTGTTTGCCATCGTATGGATTTCAGATAACGGTCTTACAAATGTGCACCATTCTGCATCTGCTGTTTGCACTTATCCAAGACTGACAAATTACATCTACCCGGGTAGTTGGCTATGTTCAAGCTGGTGAATATTTAATAAACAGGTCTGACTAAGAGCATTTGCATTATGTACAATTTGTACATGTATCTCATAATAATTAATTGAAGAAAATCTTAGTTTCTGCAAAATCTGATTTTTTACAGCTGTCTTAGAAGTTAGATGGTGAATCATGCTACACTTCAAAATGAAATTTAAAAAAAATATTTTTTATCACATTTTAAACACCGACTAGCTTTAACAGCCAATTAATTTTGTGCTTGCATCATTGATATATATATAGGTTGCCCATGAAACTAGATGTCCATTGTTTCAAGTTATAAAAATGAAGCCTTGACATATATATATCACGTGGCACTGATTTGACATTGATGGTCATGCAATGTCACAACCAAAAGTATGTACTACAGATTTATGTCTTCAATTCGACTGTTCACTCATTTCAAGTACACCTCATGTAGTAAAATGTCACCAAACTTGTTGAAATCATAAGTTCTAACCAATTCGTGACAGAAATAATGAGTCATCAACTTGACAGGTAACAACATAGAATTCCAGGCTGATACTGATTTTGAAAAAAAGTTAATGGTTAAAAATATACACACAATTATTACTGACATTCATATCGGTGCTATATCCTAACTGGAATTTGCAAAGTTGGTTGACTGCATAAATTTGGCATCCAGGTGCATGCATGGTCACTCTTTGCAGATACATTATTGTTCTAAAAAACATTCCATGACTAAAGGAATTTGGTCATCCAAATTAAGCCCAAACCAAGACACAGGTGGCTCAGCCTCAAGAGCTGGTTCCCGACCCTGGCTATATTGCAAAAGCTAACTATACATGTGTTTAATAGATATATTTAATGTACACATTTAACTAAATTAGATATTGACATAGCACCTAAGGATAAAGGGGTATCTAACTTAACTGGCGTAAATTATTTGTAGCATCCGCCTTGTAAGTTGTAGATACTCCCTTGTGTTGAGGCATCGAGACTATAGCCTTGCCATACCCCCAGGGATAGGGACAGGTCACAGAGGCAGAGCCCCGAGTCTGACAGATCTGTCACTGCTCCGTGTGCAGGAATTGTGAATTGCGCAGTAAAAGTGAAACTAAAATATTACCACCACAACCATGAGATATTGATGCAGGCAGTTGGCCAGCAATGACCTACCTCCTTCCACGATCTGCTCCTCGGGTAGGGTGCTGGCGGCGCGCCACGCATTATTGAACGCAGCCGCGGTGACAGGGGCCCGCGTCGCTTCCCCTCCTGTCAGCGAAGACTTCAGTCTCCGGGCGGATCGCAGCGACGTCTGTGACACTCTCAGTTCGGAAAACAACCGACCCAGCCGGGAAGCCGATCTCAACCTCAAAGCAGCCATGTTTTTAAATTACTCTAACCCCCCACCAGAGCAGTTTTAGTCGACAAGCGTCAGGACAAACACACAGAACATGAAGCCTGAGAGCGCGTCAGTAGAGCTTGGCAGATAGCAGCGCCTCCGACGGTCGACGATGACCTCAGCATGCACCTTTAGTTGAGGTCACGGGCAAGTTGTTTACGAGTTTGCGACAATGCATACGCATCGGTCAGTACTCATGCAGTTAATCCTAGTCTTGTGGGCAGGGCCTCGAGGCCAAGCACGTACACTCGGGTATTTAAAACTCGATCTATAGATTCGTGGTACCAACGAATTATCAATTTTTCGGCATGATCGACAGTTCCAAATAACATATGCAAGTGTGCAGAGAACAACAGGTCATAATTGGCTCGAATAAAATCAATCGGTTAATAAATCAATAAATTGTTTTATTGTTGTCTTGATTTAACTGGGTTGAAAAACCAACGCAAAAAGTTCATTTAACTGCAACACGTTAATATATATATATATATAAGTATTTTGTATGTTATTATGGTGAAGAAATATCCACATTCTCGCGCACACCCACACGCACGAAAGCGCACGCACGCACGCCACGCATTATTGAACGCAGCCGCGGTGACAGGGGCCCGCGTCGCTTCCCCTCCTGTCAGCGAAGACTTCAGTCTCCGGGCGGATCGCAGCGACGTCTGTGACACTCTCAGTTCGGAAAACAACCGACCCAGCCGGGAAGCCGATCTCAACCTCAAAGCAGCCATGTTTTTAAATTACTCTAACCCCCCACCAGAGCAGTTTTAGTCGACAAGCGTCAGGACAAACACACAGAACATGAAGCCTGAGAGCGCGTCAGTAGAGCTTGGCAGATAGCAGCGCCTCCGACGGTCGACGATGACCTCAGCATGCACCTTTAGTTGAGGTCACGGGCAAGTTGTTTACGAGTTTGCGACAATGCATACGCATCGGTCAGTACTCATGCAGTTAATCCTAGTCTTGTGGGCAGGGCCTCGAGGCCAAGCACGTACACTCGGGTATTTAAAACTCGATCTATAGATTCGTGGTACCAACGAATTATCAATTTTTCGGCATGATCGACAGTTCCAAATAACATATGCAAGTGTGCAGAGAACAACAGGTCATAATTGGCTCGAATAAAATCAATCGGTTAATAAATCAATAAATTGTTTTATTGTTGTCTTGATTTAACTGGGTTGAAAAACCAACGCAAAAAGTTCATTTAACTGCAACACGTTAATATATATATATATATAAGTATTTTGTCTGTTATTATGGTGAAGAAATATCCACATTCTCGCGCACACCCACACGCACGAAAGCGCACGCACGCACGCACACACACACACGCACCCACACCCGCACACACACACACAATCACCGATTGGTAGATCACTAGCAAATCAAATCAAATCAATTTATTTTGCAACAACAAAAACATAACAGTATACATAAACAAAACAACCATGTAAAGTTGTGTTGCATGGTGGTCAGATGGCATGTTATATGCTGTCTTCCTGTGACCTCATAAACATACATTTCAACATATATTTACACATACGTATACGATGATTATCACGAGTGTATGATATCTTCTGTATGACAACGGACTGGGGATGCGATTGAGAAGGAAACAATTTATTGTAGGAAATTACTATTAGAAAACAAAGATAAGAAATGTGTGCGGATCCAAACATAGGTATAAAAAGTAAACAAATATTTAATTGCACAAGATAGTTGATTGGATAATAACAATTTGAATTTTTGTCTGGATTTAACGTATAATATCTTCTAATCAAGATTATTCCATAGTTTTATAAAATGGTGTTTAGGTAATTTAGATGAAAAATTTCTTCTGTTTTTCTCTGTTTATATAAGAAGTTGCATTGTCTAGTAATTCTGGTATTAGTGGCTAGATTCTTTTTTGGTATATAATGTTTGAAGGGTTTAGGCAGTGTATTATGGTGATAGTCATACTTAAATAGTGAGACATGCAACCTGTGAATATCAGTGATTTTAAGTATATTTTCAGTTTTAAAAATAGGATCGGTGTGACTTCTATATTTTTTGTTAATTATTCGTATAGCACGATTTTGTAAAATTTCTATCTTTCTTATGGTATTTCCATTGCCCCATGCTTGTACACTGTAAGTTAAGTGACTTTGAATTAAGGTGTAATAGTGAGTTTTTAAAGCATTGTGTGGCAAAAATATTTAATTCTATTATTGCAAAAATTGTTCTAGATATTTTAGAACTGATTATGTTGATATGTTTTTCCATGTTAAATGTTTATCAATATGTATTCCTAAGCTAAGAACTTCACCGATTCTTCTTTGTCATCCTTTCCAACATGATTAATAATTTCACTGTTTATTTTAATACAATTATTTACCTGGTATTTGCTATTCGGTGGACAAAATATGCAAACGTTTGTCTTTTTATATTTAATGACAATTTATTGGCACAAAGCCAATCGTACAAATGTATTAATTCTTGGTTTATGCTGTCAATTGAAGTATCAATATGAGGACCTAATTGGTATACAGTTGTGTCACCTGCAAAAGATAATAAAATCAGAGACGTAGAATTAGTTGTATCATTGGTATAAATAAAAAATAAGATTGGTCCAAGAATGGATCCTTGGGGCACTCCACTTATTACATTTTTGGGAGATGATTGACATTTTTGTATACTGTTTTCGATTTGATGAATAACTTGCAAACCATTTATTGCTTATTCCCCGAAATCCATAAAAGTTTAATTTGTACAATAAAATATCACGGTTTATTGTATCGAATGCCTCTGAAAGGTCCAGAAACACAACCAATGTAGGGTCTTTTGTTATTTTATTGTTTGCATCTGCAATATCCTTGAGTCGATGCAGTATCGGTTGAATAGTAGATGGTTCAAGGAAGCAAATGAACATAATGAACCGTGTCTTGAGCTCTGAAAACACGCACCATATCCCTTTCTTGTGAGAGGTTCAGCTGACTGGTCTTACCAATGTGCAATACAGTCCAGTTTGATAACTGTATGGCCTCTTAGTCTGACATCGTCACCTCATATTTTGGTCCGCAGTGGTTCTTCCCTTTCAAGAACATGGTGATTGTTTCTCTTAATTCGAACACACAATGACATGCTGTTTCCATGGTAACCAGCGATCCTCCATATGGAAGAGACGGACACCGGAATTGGATCTAAACTCTTCACATTGATTTGAGTTGGAACAAATAGCAACAGAAGCTGTTTCATGTGTTCTGATTATATTGAAGGTACCTATAAAACATATCAAAAGTATACAACAATGTAAATCGTCTTTTTTTCCTGTTTACCCCATAAGAAGTATCATTAATACCTATATCCGTGTCATTTACGCAGACAGCCCAGGACCCCACGGCAAATCTAGACATGCTGTGGCAAACGCCGTTCATCAAGGCCATCGTCGTCTGGAATGATGCAGTTTGTTTTTGAAATGTGTATATTTTTGAAGTAGTATGATGATGTAGTTCGAGTTCTTCAGAAATTCATGGAAAACTGGTGTCTATATTGAAGCTGTATAAAAATACTTCCCTACCTGGCAATCTCAGTCCATTCTCTACATTATACTTAGTCAGCAAGAAATTACTTGCAATCCTGCTGAAAGTATTCATTTGCAGCGTGGAGACCAGCGAGGGACTGGCTAGGGAAAGGCATGGCTGCTATCCATACCAGCATATGTGCAGCGATATATTCAGCGATAACCTACTAGAGTTATATACCACGTCGCAAGTGAACACAAGCACATGACCAAATTGAGACAATATCATGATTTGAAAGACACGCAAAGTCTACCACTGGTGCTGGTGGACAGAAGTCCATCTGGAAACAAATAAACCCTGCGGAGCATCATGGCCGGTGAGCATACCAGCTCCACTGTCGATGAGGACTGCGCAAAGGTCAAGAGATTAATTACGGCGTCCATTACGGGCAAATATGTCATGCAGTATTCGTTCCAGCTGTCATACTTTAGTCAAAATAAACCGTGCGTGTTGGCGGTGCCCAGGTTCAGATGCACGAAGAGATCCTCTTCTAGCATCCCATCGTCGTAGCAAGTTCGATTGATCCATTGACTAGCTGGTTCTGTTTGAAGATGCTTGCTGCAAGAACCTATGCGTGTGAAGTTCAGTATGTGTTGGATGGTTGCATCCCTTGGCCAATTAGAATTCCCAGATATCGAGAACTGTGCATGCTGTACTGTGACTACCTGACATGGAAGTTTGATCAATCCATCATTGGCTTTGATGGATATATCACACTCCATCCATATTAATGTGTACGTAATACAGCGAGTTTACTTCAATTAAGTTTTTGTGTGGAGGGCAGAGACATTGGACTCTCAATTAATCGAGAGAACACGTGTTTGAATCATGTGTTGCCGTATCGAAGTTTGGTCACCTGGCTGTACAATGGTGGATATAAATTTTGTATACGAATAGTCTTCGCTCATTAACTGCAGCATGGCTGAATCGGTGATTGCTTCCATGAGAAGTCGAGATGGTGTTCGATCAAACAGGTCTGCCAGGGAGTAAATCATGACATTAACTGGTGGCCACTGGGTATGCAGTGCCTTGGGCAAGCCTATTGCTTGATTGATCGGCCAATGTGTAATTCTGAACAGGTGTACATGTATGTACATTCATGTAGGATCCAGTGGGTCCAAGGATACAGCGTATACACTGCCTACAAAGTCTGCCCGGCAACTCTCACACGCCCGACTGGGACTCAACTCCGGCCACTGGGAGGATCCAGTGGGTTAGCGATAGAGACAACCACTTTGTGAGTTCTCGACAGGTTAAACCCTGTGTGGGTGTTATATATGACATATCACGTGTTCCTGTTCCTGGTTAGAGAGTTGTTCCTGACTTCCGGTAATAAAATGTTTGTTCTATTTGACTACGTCAATAGTTCTCTGTAAATGTCGTACCCAATACACGACATATTGGCGACGAACGATGGGATGAGTAACCACAACAAGACGAGCTCTAGCACCTAGACCGTCGCACGCAAGTAGAACTTTCGCTGACTACGTCATTGTGAAAAATGGAAAACACGGGTTTCGAGCCGTTCGCCATAACGCCCGCTGACAGCGCAAGTGCGCGATGGGAGCGGTGGATTCGCCGTTTCGACAATTTCGTCGTCGCGCGAGATATAGACGACGACAGGCGGAAGAAGGCGATGTTGTTAAACTACGCTGGTGAAGCTGTATTCGAGGTGAGTGAGTCTGTTGGTGTCGTCGACAGTGACAATTACGCTGAAACGAAAGACAAGCTTACGGCCTACTTCACACCGAAACGAAACGAAGAATATGAAGTGTTCGTCTTTCGCCAGTCACAACAGCACACTGGTGAGACACTGGACCAATTTCACGCTCGACTTCAACTGCTGTCTAAAAATTGCAATTTTCAAGACAAATCGCGTGAAATAAAATCGCAAATCATTCAGAAGTGCACGATGCCTAAGATTCGCGAAAAGGGACTGAGTGAGGCAACGATCAGTCTCGATCGTTTGCTGACGTACGGTCGTACGCTTGAGTCCACAATGCATCAATCATCGGTCATGGGGACCAACGCCGCGTCAACGACGAACGTCAACGCAGTTTCCAGTGATCGTCATCACCACCCGCGTTCGAGGAAGCAAAACCGCGACTGGAATAGTCGTTCTGTTGGTCGCCAGGGTGCGCCACCGAAATGACAATCAACGAAAACCCCGTCGTGTGGCGCCACCGCGCTGCAGCGATACCGTTTCAAAATATGGCAATGCACAATCTTGTCCAGGCTGTGGAAAATCTCCGCACAATAGAACGGAATGTCCAGCTTGGGGCAAAACATGTTACAAATGCGAAAAACCTAATTACTTCGCTAGAGTGTGTAGAGCTGTCTTGGCAAACACTAATTTGGTAAAGGACGTTCCACAACAATCAGACAATGCAGGTTTATGCAACGACACATACACATTAAATCTGTACAACTGCGCACGAACACTGTCGCACCATACATGTGTACAATTGACATTCAGAGTACACGAGTCAAGATGGAAATTGATACTGGGGCTTCAGTTTCGTTGATAGCAGACAGAGACTGGGTTAGAATCAAAGAGGCTAATCCACAGCTGACACTCAGCACACGTGACGTGCCAAGTCTGCGCACGTATTCAGGCGACACAATTCAACCACTGGGGCAGGTGCTATTGAATGTACATCACAATCGCCAACATCATACGCTGAGTGCGCTGATCGTCCCAGGGGCTGGTCCGAATCTGCTCGGACGTGATTGGTTGTCGGTGCTACGTCTTAATTGGGCTGAACTGCATAAAATGGACCAAGATTCGTTTCTTGAGCATTACCAAGCTGTCTTCACGGCAGGACTAGGCAAGCTCAAAGGAGTTACTGCCAAGTTGTACATTGATGAGTCTGTACAGCCACGGTACTGCAAACCACGTCCAGTGCCGCTCGCTCTTCGTGCAAAGGTAGAAGATGAACTAGAACGCCTACAGGCTGAGGGCGTCATTCATCCCGTTGAGTTCTCAGAATGGGCTGCTCCTATTGTACCAGTACTCAAGTCTTCAGGAGACATCCGGATTTGCGGAGACTACAGGGTCACGATAAACAAGGCAGTGAAGGTCGACAAATATCCCATTCCCAACATCGATGATCTGTTCGACAAAGTAGCTGGTGGACAACTGTACACAACGCTCGATCTAAGCAACGCTTATCAACAAGTTGTCGTCGATCAGGAGTCGCGCAAGCTAACCACAATCAACACCTCCAAAGGTCTGTTCGAGTACGAACGCCTTCCGTTTGGCGTATCTTCTGCTCCTGGAATTTTCCAACGCATCATGGAGCAACTGCTGCAGAACATTCCTATGACCGTGGTATATCTGGACGACATCCTTGTTTCTGGAAGGACACCAGAGGAGCACGACAGCAACCTGCAAATGGTGCTCACGCGACTGCTCGATACTGGAATACGGTTGCAGAAGGAGAAGTGCACGTTTCGACAGACGTCTTGCAAGTACTTGGGCCATATCATCGACAGGGAGGGCATCCACCCGACGAACGACAAGGTGCTCGCCATACAGAGTGCGCGTGCCCCGCAAAACGTGCAGGAGTTGCGCAGCTACCTTGGTCTGATCCACTATTATCACAACTTTCTGCCGAACATCAGCAACCTCTTGGCACCGCTGCATGAGTTGACTCGATTGGACGCGAAGTGGAAATGGAGTGCGATTCACCAAGATGTATTTGAACGATCAAAGGCATTAGTGTCTTCTTCTACGGTGCTTGTGCACTACAACCCCCGTTTACCCATCGTTGTGAGCAGTGACGCTTCTCCCTACGGCATCGGGAGCGTGTTGTCTCATCGCCTACCCGACGGCAGCGAAAAGCCAGTAGCGTTCGCGTCACGCACTCTATCTTCTGCTGAGAAGAAATATGCGCAACTAGAAAAGGAGGCGTTATCTCTTGTGTTCGGAATTACGAAGTTCCACAAGTACCTCTATGGTCGCGAGTTCGTACTGCAATCGGATCATAAGCCATTGTTGGGACTCTTGAAACAAGATCGACTCATATCGCCAATGTCCAGCGCACGAATACAACGTTGGGCGCTGACAATGAGCAACTACCAGTACAAATTTGAGTACAGGCCGGGGACCAGCATCAGCCACGCTGACTGCCTTAGTCGATTACCTCTGCCTGACACACCAGAGAAAGTACCGGTTCCACAAGAAGTAGTCCTGGCATTGTCAACCATGGACGAGAGCCCGGTCACATCGGACCAGATCGAAAAATGGACGGCTCTTGACCCCGTTCTTTCACAAGTACGTCACTTTGTGGAACACGGTTGGTCTAACCAAGCACCACGAGAGCTCGATGCATACTGTCAACGAAAAGACGAATTGAGCGTACAACAAGGAGTGTTGTTCTGGGGAGCCAGAGTGATCGTGCCGCCCAAGGGACGCGATGCGCTGCTGGATGAGTTGCATAACACACACCCTGGCATCGTCAAGATGAAAGCGCTCGCCCGAAGTTACATGTGGTGGCCTGGATTGGACATGGAGATCGAAAGATACGTGAAAGACTGCAATACGTGTCAGCTGCACGGCAAGCAACCGCCTGTAACACCACTACACTCGTGGGAGTGGCCAGGTCGCGCTTGGCACCGAATCCATATTTACTATGCTGGACCGTTTGAAGGTCGCATGCTGTTGGTCATTGTGGACGCACACAGCAAATTCATCGATGCTCATGTGGTATCTACAGCAACCACGAGCATAACTCTCACCAAACTTAGGCAAACATTCGCATATATTGGACTGCCTAACACGATCGTCTCGGACAATGGAAGTTGTTTCACAAGCGAGGAGTTTGGACAATTCTGCAGAGCAAATGACATCAGACACATCAGATGTTCACCGTACCACCCATCAAGCAATGGTTTAGCTGAGAGAGCAGTGCAGACAATCAAGGCTGGTCTGAAGAAAACCAAAGGTAATCTGGAATACAGATTATACACTCTGCTAGCGAGGTACCGGATCACGCCACAGGGTACCACGGGTCGAACACCTGCAGAATTCGTACTCAAGACTTCACCTCGAACACGCCTGGATCTCATACGACCATCAGTTCAAGATCGCGTTCTGCAAAAACAGGCATACGACAGGCAACGTCAGGACGCTCGTGCGGCTGCACGTACGTTTCGAGCCGGAGACTGCGTCTGGGCCATGAATTTCTAAGGAAAACCTAAGTGGGTTTCGACAGTCATCGAGAACCAGCTGGGCCCACTCACGTTCACCGTATGTTTGAGTGACGGCAGCCTTTTGGAAACGCCACCAAGACCATCTCAGAGAGAGACGACCCGATGAAACGGAGACGGTTGATGCAGAACAACAACAACAACAGCAGCAGCAGCAGCAACAATCGGTTGTTCAACTGCCAGAAGTACTACCTCTGTCGCCAGCTATCGACGCGGAGGCGATCGCGAGTACTCGACATTCAGTGTCTACAGAAGGTTCGGAATCGAACTTTCCCAACGTCACTGTGACGGAATCTGCGACACCAAGATTGGTGGCAAGTCCCGTGAGAAGATCTACCAGAGTAGTGAAAGCACCTATAAAGTTAAACTTGTGAACTATAACTACAAAGTTAGTGTAGTTATCAGTGTACGTTTTTATTTGCACATTTTCTACGAGCTGTAGAACACTCTGGACTGTTTTCTAATTTAGTTTATTTAATTCATAGAACAGTGAACTCTAATACAAGGTTGTATCCTAAAGAGGGAGGAATGTTATATATGACATATCACGTGTTCCTGTTCCTGGTTAGAGAGTTGTTCCAGACTTCCGGTAATAAAATGTTTGTTCTATTTGACTACGTCAATAGTTCTCTGTAAATGTCGTACCTAATACACGACAGTGGGATATTTTACTTTCCCTGGCATAGACACCAGATGGAACGGACCAACGACCTTTAGTGTCTCATCTATCACAGGCAACATGAGGTGAACGAAATTGCCTAAGTTTCGAATCGGCGGCAGGTGGAATCGAACAACCGTCCTCTCGATCGACAGTTCGGCGCTCTACCATGCAACCACCGCTCCCCACCCAAAAGTAAACATTGGTGGTGCCCCCTGGCAACCATACAGATATCACGACAAAGTCGAAATACCAACTTGGTAATAACCTCGACATGGCGCCACTGTCTTTGTCGCGCTAGAACCTAGCTTGAAACACTTATGCAAAGGATGGGTGGTAATTTTGCGAGATTATAATATAACACCGGTTTACGCCCATCCGTGGAGCAACAAACAGAAGGCATCAGTGGCAATTACCATTACAGTATTTTGATCTTTTGAAACTGATTTTCACAGTAGCGCCCTCACTCAATTCTATTATAGGTGAAATACCATCTAAAACATGCCATACACACGCGCGCGCGCACGCACGCACGCACACACCGCACACACACACAACTATCGTTGTGTTTTCGGAAATCATCACCAATTGATAGATCATTAGCAAATGGTTCAAGAAAGCGAATGAACATAATGAACCGTGTCTTGAGCCCTGAAAACACGCACCAAATCCCGTTCCTGTGAGAGGTTCAGCTAGCTGATTGGTCTTACCAAGTTTGATAAATGTGTGGCTTCTTTGTCTGACATCGTCACCTGATATTTTGGTCCGCAGTGATTCTTCCCTTTCAAGAACATGATGATTGTTTCTCTTAATTCGAACACAGAATGAAATGCAATTTCCATGGTAACCAGCGATCCTCCATATGGAAGAGACGGACACCGGAATCGGATCTAACCTCTTCACATTCCTCAAGATTCTGGGGTTCGTGGCACTGCAAGGTAAATAGTTTAAACAACAGAGAGTCCTATTTTTACAGTCGCGTTTCTAATACAAGCAATTGTACACAATAGAAATCTGGTTGATTCATTCAATTGAAGCGCGAATAATCGAGGGGTTTGCTAACACGTCTGCAACTAAAACGGCCGGATCTAAAAATGACCTCGCTCATATATACAGTTTTCATGGTTGTGTCCTGGAGTGATACATGATTCATCTGGCTCCCTTGTTCCTCGCCAAAGGTGATTCTCGATGCCTCTACTAGAACTGGCTTGATGAGATCCTCTCCGATTGTAAAGGACTTCTTACTTTCAGTATGATACTTTTTGACCTTGTGGTACGTCTTTCCAAAACATGTATCTTCATTGTAGCGTGCTACAAGAAGATTGTCATGATATATAGTAATTACTAAAACACCCATACTTTAAAAAGCTCGTATTACACCCGAAAATGTCCGAATACCCCAGAATGTAATTATCCGAGGTTAAATATCGCTGATATAACATCTCAAGCATATTGAATGTCTTTTCAATAAATGTTACGTGTGCTTTGATGCGTATTACCTTACTCAAAGATGCACCAAACAGATCACAACCAACAGTGAAATCAGCCAGCTGTGAGTTGGCACCACGCCGGTATCTGCACGCAGAACTGCAAGTCAGGCCATATTTTAGGCACGGGCACCTCCCCATAGTGCGGTCTTTTATTACAATTACAGTCAATGATATCCAATAGTTCTGGTGGTGTTGGGACTGGTCGGTCTGTTTCTCCCACCCACCATGTGTCAGTCTCGCTCTTCCGACTTCGTCTTGATACCAGTCCATTTCCACACCAACATATCATAGTAGACACGGTGGTGCCTCGTAGCTGCTGAATGTGGTGGTAGAGTTTGTGGTTCCACATGTTATGTACTCTTAGTAACCTTATCATAATAAAACGCATACATTGTAAGGTGTCCAGTCCTTCGTTTTTGACACCATTGTATCATGACACAATAAGTTTTTCTCCTGCCACAACGATGGCCTTTGTCTTAGCCATTTGTCTTGCTCGGCTGAACACCTTAGCCTGCTGACAGACCAATCCATCACTCCTGATCTTCTTGTTACACGAATAAAAATATCGAATATATGGTCACCCACACCAGGACAAAATAATTCACCAGAATGTTTCATGCACCAGTCAGAACAGTGTCTTTGTTTCCAACAAACACGACAGCCGTATGCACAATGAGCACATCAGCGTCATGTTTTGCATGACATGTGCTTCACACAGCCTCCTAACGATATTGTTTGAAGCTATGTTTGTTTGTATTATTTTTCAAGAAACCCTCCTTCATGGGTTGAGTAATCATTCCACTTGTTCAACTTTCCTGAAGCTGAACTATTCCTCATTCCCTCTCGCTCACTCCCTCACTCCCTCCCTCACTCCCTCCCTCCCTCCCTCCCTCCCTCCCTCCCTCCCTCCCTCCCTCCCTCCCTCTCCTTTATCTCTCCCCCTCTCTCTCTCTCTCTCCTCCCTCTCTCTCTCTCTCCCTCCCCCCTCTCTCTCTCTCTCTCTCTCCCTCCCTCCCTCCCTCCCTCCCTCTCTCTGTCTCTGTCTCTCTCTGTCTGTCTGTCTGCAGGTCTGTCTGTCTGGCTGTCTGTCTGTCTGTTCGTCCCTCCCTCCCTCCCTCCCTCCCTCCCTCCCTCCCTCCCTCCGCGAACATAAGAAACGCAATGGAACCAAATGTTGATCATGGTGTCATTGCAGCGCCACCACAGGGAGCAGCGCAGGCTATGCATGATTCGCAGATTGTTTGGCCACTTCAGATTTTTATTTTCTGCAGCTAAACGTCATCTTGGTGCAGCAGCGTGTCCAGTTGTAATTTCCATATTTTAATATCATGATGCAGCAGTCATTCCAATCAGTAAATTTTTTTTCTGAAAAAAAAACACACTTAGCACATCATTAATATGTTGCCATTTGCAAATACAACCATATAGACAGTGTTTCACTCTGCTACTTGTGAAACAACATAATAAATGTAGACACGTGACACATTTATACGGTTTACTATGTTTAGTCTCCATATATGATACATGGACGAAGCCCATACTACAAAACAATTATAAAATGTATGAGTAATTTCATCATTAGATGTAACAGCTTTTAAATGTTTCTGTTTTATAGCTTACATTATACATTATTCTGCATTAAAAGAATAAATAACTAAACATATTTTTTTCCTATAACTGCACGAGGCACGCCTGTGATAATTATCTCTGTGTATCTGAAACGATTCGACACATACATGCCAAGTCTGAGAGAGCTGAAGCAACTATGATGATGATAATATCATTGGCACCACAACATTATGAGAAACATACAGGGGTGTTCCATTTTTATTTATAGGTTGAGCATCTACAAAATAATAATAGTTACAACTTAGAGTAGACTTAGTGTAAGGCAAGTTAGAGTCGTGTTAGACTAGTGTCAAGGACGATTGATGGATGTAACCAGGCAGGATAGCCGAGCGAGCATACGCCGATATAGAACACTGACCGAGATATCAAACTAAATATCACCTTTGGCGCGTAGTCTGAATAGTAATCGACATCACACACATACGAAAGTGATGTCCTGTAACTGTTCTCTGTAACACTGTACTGTAGTCAGGATACGTAGGCGTAGCCTAAAAATCCCAATTCTCTAATGTAAACATTGACTGGCTTTGGGCTTGGCTTGGCCTTGCTTGGCTTGGAAGTTGGCATTCCCTGTCTTGCTTGCTTTTTGCACTGCCAGTGAGAAATGTTGATGCATAGGTAATAATGGGCTTAACGCCAGCGAAGCATTTGAACAGAAATGACAGAAACAAAACGCAAGCAAGGGGAATGATGCCAGCCGGCAAACAAGTCAATCATATTTACAGTACATAATTAGGAATTTGACGCTTTGTCTACGAAACCATGACTACACACTGTTTTTTATTGCGCCTCACCATGTGGTACAGTTAGAAAAGTATGTGTATGACGTTGATTATTATTCAGACGACGCGCCGAAGGTGATACTTAGGTTGATGAATCGGTGTTTCTATCGGTCGGCTTGCCACCATTCCATGACCATGAGTCATGGTCGCTAGTCTGTCACGTAATCAGTGTACTCTAGTCAAACTCAAAAGTCAAATAAATGTGCAACTTCGTAAGACGTAACCGGAAGCAAGGGGCATGACCAAGGAGGCATATGTCTTCCAGTTCCAGATCAGGATTTGTGGTCTGTTGTAACTTGTAATGTAGTAAGTAGATGGTTTAATATAGTAGTAACTTGTGAGAGTTGTGTTAAATATTCATCTAGCAGGTCCCTAGTACTTGGCCTAGGGCGTGTATTTGTTAACTAATGATGTGCTACATTGGCGTATTAAGCCTATATACTATGTGAATATTGAAAATAAAGTAGAGATTTTTCGGTAAATGTATAAAGCTTTTTGTGGATTTTTGTTATTTTGTGGATGCCCAACCTATAAAAATGGGACACCCCTTATATGT
This sequence comes from Paraescarpia echinospica, assembly GCA_020002185.1. NCBI lineage: Eukaryota > Metazoa > Annelida > Polychaeta > Sabellida > Siboglinidae > Paraescarpia > Paraescarpia echinospica. The sequence goes on along the minus strand of CM034540.1, from coordinate 61,803,066 downwards.
TTCTCATCATTTTATGTTGCCACTTGATATTATTATCTTTACAGTTGCTTCAGGTCTTAGACTTAGCATATGTGTTGAATGGTTCTAGATAAACAGAGACAATTATAACACATGCGTGTCTCATGCAGTTACATGGAATATACAATGTTTTAGTTATTTATTCTTTTAAAAGCAGAAAGTTCGAGCCACAAAATGGGCTACTCCAGAAATAGCATAGGTGGATCCAGGTGGGTCTTTGGGACGCAAGACCCCTTAGACCTTTGGAATGTACCCCCACTAGCCTACTCCTTGACACGAACATGATCATGGATTTACGGTACGGTTTTTGGGAGTCTCATTGGGGTGCAATTAAATTTGTTGTGAGAGTCTCAGCCCCCTCCCCAAATATTCACTGCCTTCCGACGCCAATGCGTATCTAAGCACAAAGCATCATAGAATAAAACTTGTTGACATTTATACATGTACTCCCTCTACTGAATTCAATTCATCTAATTTGTGCCCCCACAGACTACCCACTTTGGATCCGCCCCTGAATATAGACTATGTTAGATAGTGTGTTTACTTATAGGGCTAAGGTAGTGATGAATAAAGATTATCAAAGAACAATATTTCATGTACCCAGTGCATGACATATAAATTAATGCAATACACATTGTTGCTACAAACCAACTACAATGGCGTTTGTTGTACTTACAGCGTACACCCAACATCATCTACTAAATAACCATGATACCACACCCAAAGACTGAAAACCAGTGGGAATGAAAGGTAAGTTACAATATGTGGTCATGGAATGGTGGAATACACACATTGTACTCTACCAGTGGTGTTGTTGTCTGGTTCAGCCTAGGTTTGTTTACGTGTTATAAGCTTAGCCAAGGATTTTTCACAGAAAATGTCACAACTTCAGCATTGTCTGCAACTAATAATAATTGTCTTATGTCTATAAAAAGCACATCACTAAAACGTTCTACATGTTGTTTATTTATGCACCGAACTTCAGTTCCATAACTTTATTATTATGAAGTGTACAGGCTTTTATAAAAGTGCTCTAACCGACGTTCTGAAGGCCTGAACGACACGCCTGAGCGACAAACATGACTCGCTGAGATTTTGTGCAGTGCCGCAAAATCAGCCCAAACCATGCCTTGTTCAAAATCATGGCGCTTCGCCAAATGTTGTTGTATCAAGACACGGTCACTTTTTTCTAAGGCGGGAAATGTTATTTGACCATTTGGTGATGGTCTCCCACCTGTACGTAAAAAATATTTACCCGCGAGTTTGCATTTAATAGCTACCTATCGCCAAGCAGTCCTTATTTTGTCCATTTCTTTAAAAGTTTAGGTCTGATCGACGGGCAACAGCTAGCATTAGATTTGTCGTTAAATTCGTAATCATGTGTGCAAAAATAATTAAAATAAGTTTTGATTTGAGGACACGCCGACCTTCGAAAGTCGATAGATCAGAGCCTGTTTACGATTGACTTTCGGCCATATGCATAGCCGGCACATTTGATTCGAAAAAACTAATTTTTGTCATACACTCATTATTTGTTTATGTAATGACATATAATGATAACTAACAATGTTTAGTATCACATGTCCCGCCACTAGTAGTATATTGTGTGTGTTAAAAGAACCTGGTCTCCCACAATAATACTACGACCCGCCGGCATGACGTCTTCCGCGCGGGTAATTGTCGGCCCGTGGCTGCCTTTCTAGGTCACAGGCAGAAGTCACAGATGTGAGTGGATAGGTGATAAGGTTGCTGTCAGTCAGCAGTGTTTGCGCCGCGTTTGTAGCTAGCTATCTAGGCCCATCCTCGCGCGCGACAGGGGTCGCTACTGCTGATTACATCAGTGCCAGCCAGCAGTACGTACCGTTGTGAAGAAGTTTGGAAGTTCTACGATTAGGACTACGTGGCTATTTTCGAGCCGGCGTTATAATGTAGGTCAGAAAGAAAACGATAACTGGATTTGCTTTTTTAAATTAAAAAAACTTATTTATTTTAACTTCTCGACAATGTGTGGACTTGCAAGTAATGTTATGTATCATTATATGCGCGCATGCTTGCAGTCCAACTAGCGCCGCGGACTGCATCGGCGGTGAGCGTCTTCGATAGCTTTTATGTTTGCTATCAATAAAGAGTTTACTTGTATGACATACCTCTTAATTCTATAATTTGGGTAGAATAAATTGGACTATTTGCATAAATTATAAAATAATCCTATCCACCTGCCATGTCTGGCCTTAATTATATAAAAGATCAATTGATACCTGAAGAAAATCTCATATCTGTATGACAAGTGCAGACGATCTGCTAAATGTACATTTCTTCTTAACATTCATCATCCGAGATCTACTCATGTCAGCTCTTTACGGAACTTTACTGGAAGACAACATTGCCTGTGTGATTAAAACAATCACAGACTATCATTGTTCTGAATAAAACCATACATGCACTCACACGTACAGATGGACAATCTCCCTTACCATCTCCCATTGGCGGTCGAAAACCCAAACAAATTACCCCTTGATTTAATTTTTACCCCTTGTTTTCAACACCAGGGGGGGGCGTTACCCCTTTCCACAAACTCTAGTGAGGGCTACTATGTATAATATGTCTATATTTATTATATATGTTTTAGGAATCGCCAGTAGCACAATAAAATACGGTGTGTCTAATACGGTTGTATTTAAATATGAAACATAACATATTTATGACGTGCTACATATGTGTTTTCAGAAAGAAAATTGATGGACTGGAATGACTGCTGCATCTTGAAATTAAAAGATGCAAAAAAGATATAACTGGACATGGTGCAGCACCAAGAAGACAATGTAGCTGAAGAACAGAACAATCTAAAGTGGCTAAACAATCTACGAATCATGCGAAGCCTGTGCTGCTCCATGTATTGGTGCTGCAGTGACATCAACATTTGATTCCATTAACATCATGTTCTGCAATGCGTGGATGTGGCACATTTCTTCTCTTCGCAATGTCCCAAGGATACATTGAAACTTGAACATACTATAAACACCAGGAAGACCTCCATAAATTCACATTACATCAATTCTACATCAGATACCTCGAAAACTAACACCTCATTATACAGACAAGTTTCTTGTTTTCCTATGCCATCTGGAATCATAATACTTTTCATTAATATCCATTGTTTGCATAAATTGTTAATAGTGGTATTTATTTTTCAAAATAATTTATATAAAGGATTTATATGATGCAGATCAATCGCTTTGAACCGGTCAATTTATTCATTATATTCGAAAGGTGTCATATCTTAAATGTTCTGTATATTAAAATCAAATAGGGACCAATTCATTTATTCTGAGGTTTCCTGTATATGCACTATTTCAACATCAAACTTATTACAACAATACTTATTACATTATAATAAGTACATATTTGTTTCGGATGGTATTGTCAACGCTTGAATAAATGATGCAATATATCACGGGTTGTCATAATATTGATGCACTTAATGTAGCATTTCGCAGCATATACATCTGAAAGTGACAGCCAAGCTTACTTACCCATTAATTTTTATGCAGATGTGGTGGAACAACACAATGTATATATGAAACATTAAATACATTTGGCAAAATCTGTGTCCCATGTCCGTAATATATGATCAAATGTTTAAATAAAGAAATCGTGTCCTTTTTACAAATTTGTTTTAAATTAATATATAGATTTCCATGCCATCGAATTAATGTCTTATTTTGGTATTTTGAAATAGAAATTGTGGTATCAAGTGTAGTTAAACATGCCTACACAAATCGTAATTATATAGTACGCAGTCAATCTATAAATTACTGCGGTGAATTACTAATCGGTCCCGTTTGTTGGCTGGTCCCGCTTGTTGCCTTTTTATTGTGGAATTTTACATTGGCTAGCAGTGTAGGCGCGGGCCGCTTTCAAAGACGGTATTTATGCCATTACGGCGGTCAATACAAATTGACAAACACACATCAGTGTCATTCAATCACACACAATTTACTAATGCGTTTTGGTGACGTTGTAACTGCAAATAACGGAGAAATCTCCATCTGAACGCAGTACCACAAAAGTTACGAAAAACTCTAAAAGTTACGCGACCTCTTGCTTTGGCTTAACTTTATGGTGAAATATACGCCACATTTGCGAATGTTCGTATCGTAAATTTATGTTTCGAGAATAGCACTTGCGAAAAAAACCATAACTTACACTGTTTTGACGTAATTTGTATGTAAAATTGGCGTTAAGAAATGCGTACGTCGTCCGAGAATACGTGCCCTGTCATTTTATTTCCCTCTGGCTCTGTCAGGTTTCCACGTGTCTTCTCGGTTCTCAGTAACACTTGCTCAACTACGAAATCTGTCGATATTCCAGCCCAAAATTTGTCAGTGCGCCTCACCATGTGGTGTTCTCGGATTTTGGGTGGGCATCTGGATGCATTTCTGGCAGGCATATTAAGCACCATCTGCCGGCATACATACAATGTATATGCTGATGTTGCAAAGTATAGCAACATTTCACGCCGCACGCAGCATATGGCAAAATAGTGATATTTGCCAGCCATATTGGAATTGTGCAAATGAACTATACTATTCCAATCAAATCATAAGGTATTGCTGTACTATTGGATAGTCATCTTTATGTCCTCATTCTAGAATTTGAAATCATCCAAATATGTCCGTGAAAATGTTCAACAAGTTGGAAGAATGATTAAATAACGTCGATAAGACTAGAAGTTTATAGTTGTGTAATAAGACAATTTCGTTATGTACTCAAATAGGCCTATGTCATCTGCCAGCAAAGATATTACAAAATGTTTATTTCGGGCAGCCATATTGGATTTATACAAATTGTATATATTTCTCTGGGTAGATTTCTTAGGATTTTAGCATTGTGCTAAAACGATTATGCTGCAATTTATTCCAACTCAATCCTTTGTTTGTATGGACTATAAGCATGTTGAAGAATAATGGATATCTTTTGGTACGCGCCTGAGCTCGAATTTCCAATTATTTAAGCGCGGAACATGTATCTTGTTCGTCATTGTGTACACAAACAGGGTTCAACAGAACCAGTCCGTGTTGTAATATTTATTGTCCCGGGCGCTATGCTATATTCCATAAAAACACGCACACCACACAACACACACTATTGTGTACCCAACAAATTATTCTACTCATTCAACCACCGCCGTGATCGAGTGCCCTTCTGCCGTGTAAAAAATGAGGGTCATCGATCCTGTACAGACAGGGTGTGTTTATAAGTGTGTGTGTGTGTGTGTGTGTGTGTGTGTGTGTGTGTGTGTGCGTGCGTGCGTGCGTGCGTGCGTGCGTGCGTGCGTGTGTAGCGTTTTTACCAAGGAACGCCTATCAGCCATATTTTGCAACATTGTTGCAACGTCATGGCTGCAGGAATGGTTGCTGTCATCCATAGCGATTTCGTAATTATTCCCACCCAATCGTGCAGAACGCACTGCCTATTTAATAAGCAAGCAAGCGGTTCACCTCTCCAGCGTTGCCGAGGCTTCGTCTGACATGGGAAAGCCTCTGACTGGTGTTCCGGTTCGAATCGGTTTAACAGGACCTATACTAATTTATCGTAGTTTACCCTGCCTGGAGCCTCTAACCCAACACTCCCCGAGCCTGCGCGCGTAAGCTAGTATAGCTAGCTGTTGGAAGCAATCAATCCGATGTGTACATTGTGAGTATCATTCGCACATGTGCAAACAGTACACTGAGGTCGACACTGGACGTTGTGCAAATGTCCATACAAACACAATGCAAAGACCTAGACCATCCGACACACACACGACACCATCTGACTGCCGACATTCATGCGAACACAATGAGTATACGAGCACAACGACGAGCACCATGATCAGTCGACACGATGCAATGCTACACCAATGACAGCATGGGCTGACTGCCGACATTCATGCGAACACAATGAGTATACGAGCACAACGACGAGCACCATGATCAGTCGACACGATGCAATGCTACACCAATGACAGCATGGGCTGACTGCCAACATTCATGCGAACACAATGAGTATACGAGCACAACGACGAACACCATGATCAGTCGACACGATGCAATGCTACACCAATGACAGCATGGGCTGACTGCCGACATTCATGCGAACACAATGAGTATACGAGCACAACGACGAACACCATGATCAGTCGACACGATGCAATGCTACACCAATGACAGCATGGGCTGACTGCCGACATTCATGCGAACACAATGAGTATACGAGCACAACGACGAGCACCATGATCAGTCGACACGATGCAATGCTACACCAATGACAGCATGGGCTGACTGCCGACATTCATGCGAACACAATGAGTATACGAGCACAACCATGAGCACCATGATCAGTCGACACGATGCAATGCTACACCAATGACAGCATGGGCTGACTGCCGACATTCATGCGAACACAATGAGTATACGAGCACAACGACGAGCACCATGATCAGTCGACACGATGCAATGCTACACCAATGACAGCATGGGCTGACTGCCGACATTCATGCGAACACAATGAGTATACGAGCACAACGACGAGCACCATGATCAGTCGACACGATGCAATGCTACACCAATGACAGCATGGGCTGACTGCCGACATTCATGCGAACACAATGAGTATACGAGCACCATGATCAGTCGACACGATGCAATGCTACACCAATGACAGCATGGGCTGACTGCCGACATTCATGCGAACACAATGAGTATACGAGCACAACGATGCAATGCTACACCAATGACAGCATGGGCTGACTGAGCTTGCCTGTTTGTACCAGTTACGTATTTATACTAATTTTGTCATGTACGTTACATTGAAAAATGAGCTCACTGATATATAAACTATATATATATATATATCATACCATTTATTTTATTGTCAGTGATTATTGAAGAAAATATGAATTTTTCTCTTCTTGAATAATAATAAAAGTTTGTTTGATCAAGTTTCTTAAGTTTATGTCTATTATTAAAATTTGTGAAAATGCACATATTTTTGGATGACTAAAAAGGTCTGTCTTGTCATATATACTTTTTCTGAAGTTGAGAATCATAGGTCGAAAGAGTCAATTTGTATGATAGTTCAATCATTTCACTTCATAAAAGTACCATTTTTATGAGTGATTTGTTTTTTTATGAGCCAGGACCACTTCCGGTGAAATGGCCCATTTATTGTTTGTTGAAATACACACATTTTCATTAATTTTATCTGAATATTTTTTATAAAATGTGACGTCCATGATGCCTCACTGTGTAGCGTGTTTCCGTTGCTAGGGACTTTAATTGGGGTCAGCACACTGTTAGTTTTCCCATTGGTTGCCAGGTTAACGTTTTGTATGATAATAAGAAAACGAGAAAACGTACAAAAATTATTGAACTTCTTACCTGTTGTTACCAGCATGTCATTGACATGCTGGTCGAGTTTACTCAAAATCTAATATTTCTAGCTCTCGTAAAATGCCTCTATGTGTGACACCCTGAAATGAGTTCGTAATGACAACAAGCTCCATGATGATACTTATATAGTGTATATTTAATGAGTACGAGAACTGCACGTGTGTCGGCTTAGTTCATGACGCTACCAGAGTGCGTGACCTTGTCACTATCTTGGTACACGTATTACTACGCGTATTACTATCACGTTAATAAATGTAGTCCTATAACATCCCCTCTCTTTTAAGAGCATTAAGTATATATTTAACTGACGAACTATTAAGTCTATTCAAGTTATATAATGATAAGCATGCACTTAGAAATCAATCTTCAAGTTTCAGTTAATAATTGCTTTACCTTGAAGTAGCTACAATAGTAATACTAATGCATACTGAACATCATTAGTTTGTCTTTAAAATGTAATAACTACGTAGATTATAACTTCTCGTGTTGTTTGAAATAGTCCTCATGACCTTGTGTTGTAATGTTAGCTACATGAATACATATATATAATATATATCTTATATACGAATAATATTTTGCATACTGTATAATTGCATGACTCTCGTTAGTGTCCGTAATACGGGTTTCACGTTACATAACGTGTGATCTAATAACAAAATTACTATAGTCTACACGGTACAGTCCACATGCTATTTATATAGTGTTCCTGGCATGACTGTTTAACTTTCGATCAGTCTCATCGGCTTCTTCACAGCACGACCACTTCTTGTGTTATATGGGCCATCTGGTTCTGCTCTAATGTCACTTTGTAGACGCTCGTGGTGCCGGGTCACATCAGGTCGCGGGGCTGATAACACTGGCTGTTCGCTGGCTACGTCTCGGCGGGCGTCGCTCGGTGCTGTGTCCCCCTCGTCAAACCGAAATCTTCTACCCGCAGGCTCCAACTCGCGTAGGTGGCGTCTGTTGCGTCTCAGGGTGTGGCCATTCGGCGTCTCGATGACATACGTTCTGGGCTCCGGGCATTTTTCTGAGACACGTGCCGGTGCCCATCTGCCAATTACTTGATCTTGGACGGCGACACTCTGTCCTGTTTCTAGCGGTGTTAGCTCTCTCACACCGCGTTTGTCGTGGTATTTCTCATGCAGGTGTTTGCGCTCCCTCATCCTTTGACCGATCTCATCTCGCCTAGGCGAGTTGTTGCTTATTTTCGCAGGGAGATTGTTCTGTAGTTTACGTCCATTAAGCAACTCTGCAGGAGATGGAATAACATTGTCCACCGGGGTTGTTCGTAGACATAGCAATGCAAGATCCTGGTCCATGCCAGCACGTCTTGCTTTCTTCTTGACCGTCTGAATTGTGCGTTCAATGAATCCATTGCTCTGTGGGTATCTCGGACTTGACGTGACATGATCAAATTCCCACTCAGCTGCGAATCTGCGATATTCCTGGCTGTCAAATTGACGTCCATTGTCACTGATCACCAATGACGGGATGCCTTGTTCACTGAACAGCTGCTTCGTAAGACCCACCACTGCTGCACTAGTGCAGGGGCCACGGACTCTTCGGACAAACGGCTACTTGGAGTAATAATCCGCGATTATCAGACACTCAGCTCCATCCATGTGGAATAAATCCGTGCCGACTGTTTGCGAAGGTTTGTGCGGTATGTCATGCGACATGAGTGGTTCGGGTGGTTGGCTTCTCTGGTGCTCTTGGCATACAGCACATTTACTCACCAGTTGTTCGATTTCTTTGTTGATGCCTGGCCAGTAGACACATGTCTTAGCCCTTAGCTGACATTTGCTGACGTCCCGGTGTCCCGCGTGTATCTTCTTTAACACCTCCTTCCTCATGACTTCAGGTATGACGATCTTGTCACCTTTTAGTATCATACCATTGTGTACTGAAAGTTCGTCTTTACATGACCAGTACTGGCGGATTGCTTTCTTCACCAGTTTGGGACTGGCAGGCCAACCGTTCACAATGACGTCCTTCAAGGAGTGCAGTTCCTCGTCTTGGATTGTCATGGCTTGCATCTGTGTGAGTCTGGCCGTAGAGAAGCGAACAGTGTGTATTCGTTGTGTCTAGGTTGATCTGTGGACCTAGCTTTGGGTTCAGCCTAGACAACGCGTCAGCAAGCATCATCTCACACCCCGGTCGATACACTATTTCGAAGTCATACGGTTGCAGACGTAGCATCATGCGTTGGAGCCTTGGTGGGGTGTTTGCCAAGCTCTTGTGTTGGATGTATTCCAATGGTTTGTGGTCTGATTCGACCGTGAACGTTGATCCGTACACGTACGTGTGGAACCGTGTGCACCCGAAGACGACAGCTAACAGTTCACGCTTAATGTTAGCGTAACGCGTTTCGGTGTCCGTGAGCGCCTTGCTTGCGAATGCGACAGGTTTTCCGTTCTGCATGAGAGCTGCCCCAAGTCCTTTCATAGACGCGTCGACTTGTATCACAACTGGTTGTTGGGGATTGAAGTATGTCAACGTGCATTCAGTATAAATCATTGACATCAAACGGTCGAACTCAGCTTGATGCGATGCCGTCCACTGCCAGCCGCTGTGCTTGCGTGTCAGCGCTCTTAGTGCGGCATTGCGGTCGGCTAGCCTCGGCACGAATGGCGACATGTATTGCACCAATCCCAGAAATTGTCGCAACTCTTCAACGTTTGCAGGTGCTGGAAGATTGTTGATTTCTTTCACTGGATCTGGATGTATACCGTCAGCATCATAGTATGAACCGAAGAACTTGATGCCCGACACCTTGATCTCACACTTGTCTAGATTGAAGATCAGGCCATACTTGCGGGCCACTTGCAGCAGGTTATGCAAGTTTCTGTCGTGCTCTGTGTCGTTTCTACCCCACACACAGACATCGTCGGCTATGTCTAGTGTACCCGGGCACTGTTCAAGTATTAAGTCCATCTTTTCTTGGAAGATATCTTGTGAGACCTTGATCCCGAATGGCAGTCGTCTATAACGGTACCTCCCATACGGCGAGTTGAATGTGATCAGGTAACTCGATTCCTCGTCCAGCACGATGCTCCAATACCCATGTCGGGCATCTAGTTTACTGAACACTCTTGCGCCATTAAACCGGTGGGTGATTTCCTCGAGTGTTGGCGTCTTGTGATATGTCCGCTTGATCGCTCTGTTGAGGGCCTTAGGGTCCAGACATATTTTGAGTTTTCCGTTACTTGTCCTGCTGATAGCTAACGATGACACGTAATCGGTCGGTTCTGTAACTTTCGTTATGACTTCCATAGCTTCCATTCTATCCAACTCTTCTCGAATCTCGTCTTTCAGCTGGATGGGGTATTTCCGCGGCGGCTGTACTACCGGCTGTGCATCCTCCTTTAGCGTTATGTGAAACGTGCCAGGAAACTTTCCAATTCCTTTGAATCGGTCTGGATACATCGCTTGCAGTTCTTCTTTACTGTTGATCGGTATGACGTTCTCTCTTGTCTCGCTCTTGCTGCGGATCTGACGTGCGTGATTGCTACCGCTTGTGTTACTGCCAACCAATTTCGTCGCGTTGATTGCACAGTTTATGGTGACGATGTGTAGCGCACGTGAGTTGGGCAATCCAAGTATTGCCGGTCCTTCCGATTCGGCCACAAAGAATTCAGCTTCGATCCAGCTGCTGTCTTTGTATTTGCACTGAAGAGTCACGCTACCATACTGTGGTATTCTTGTACCGTTGTATGCTGCCAGTATTGTTTGTCTTGGTACAGTGGTCCCTGGTTTCGGGTACCCCTCACTGTCCAGTGCTTCGGGAAACATTCTTCTATATATCCGGATTGGTAGTATGTTTCCCTGTGCGCCTGTATCTATCTTCGTCTTCAGTCTTGTGATGCCAGGTCGATTTCCTAGTTTAATGTCCAACTTGGTGGAATCAGCATTATCAACAGTGTCTATCTTTATGAGCGTAATGGCCTCGAAGCCCATACTTTCAAACTGGCTAGGCAAATCTGCGTTGTGCTCCACTGTGTGGACGTCACTAACCCGGCTACCTGGCCTGGACCTGCTATTCTGCCTATAGGACTCGTTACCTCGTAATCGGCCTGCTCCGCTGCGAGATCTGGATCTGGGCCGATGTCCGTATTGACGGTTTTTTCGTCTGGTTTTCTGCGGAAACCTTTTGTTCGACACATGCTCTTCCAATGTCCCGTCTTCCCACAGGCTAAACACTGTGTCTTGTATGCGGGACATCGATCCTGTGGCTTGGCGAGGTGGTACGTTCCACAGGCCAAACACTTTGTCTTGTATGCGGGACATCGATCCTGTGGCTTGGCGAGGTGGTACGTTCCACAGGCCAAACACTTTGTCTTGTATGCTGGACATCGATCCTGTGGCTTGGCGGGGTGGTACGTTCCACAGGCCAAACACTTTGTCTTGTATGCGGGACATCGATCATGTGGCTTGGCGAGGTGGTACGTTCCACAGGCCAAACACTTTGTCTTGTATGCGGGACATCGATCCTGTGGCTTGGCGGGGTGGTACGTTCCACAGGCCAAACACTTTGTCTTGTATGCGGGACATCGATCCTGTGGCTTGGCGAGGTGGTACATTCCACAGGCCAAACACTTTGTCTTGTATGCGGGACATCGATCCTGTGGCTTGGCGGGGTGGTACGTTCCACAGGCCAAACACTTTGTCTTGTATGCGGGACATCGATCCTGTGGCTTGGCGAGGTGGTACGTTCCACAGGCCAAACACTTTGTCTTGTATGCGGGACATCGATCCTGTGGCTTGGCGAGGTGGTACGTTCCACATCTCCCACATTGGTCATGTTTATGCATTGAGTCAACGTTGTAATGCTGCCCGATTATGTTAAACTGCGCCATGTGTGTAGCACTCGCTTCGTGCGTACGGCATATACCGAGAGCGTCCAGTATTGTCAACTTTTCATCCTTCCCCAGCAATTTCTTTTGCACGTCGGGATATTTTACGCCAGACGTCAGCACTTCAATTAGCCGTTCTTCCGATGCCACGGTGTCTTTGAAACGACATTTCATTGCTTTACACTTACATCGCGTGTAAAAGTCACCGACGGACTCTTGCTCTTGCTGTTGGTATCGCTGGAATTCAAATCGGTGAATCCTGAAATTTTCTGGTGATTCGATTTGTGTAGAAAACTTATCCCATATGTTTTGGGGATCATTTAGCTGTTCTTCCGTCAGTTCCCATGTGTTGAACATACGAAGACCTTCGCGTCCCGACCATAGAATGATGTAACTGTGTTGCATTGCTGGTGTCATCCCCTTTGCCTTAAACCACATCTCTGCGATTTGTTTAAACTCTTTGTATGCTTGTGGTCTGTCCGGGTGGCTCCAGTCCATGGATGGATTGGGCAAAGCTTCTGCCATCTTTATATCTCGCGGAACAACGCACAAGTATCTAGGTTTATTTATACTTCTACATTCGTCACTCTGTAAAACGGGGCTTAGTTGTTATAGTCAGCTGATTTCGACTACGTCTGTGACCCTGGCAATGTTTACATTCCGGGTCGTCTGCTGGTTGAACTAAGCGACACTCACAGTGTTCCCACAGACAGACAGTGTGCATTGCTCATCTTCCCGTTGTCACGTACTTGCGGGCGATCAGACGGGTCGTCTACAATATCTTTTCCCCGTCAAGTGTCACTTCCAGGACCATGAAACACCTTTCTCCATGGTCCTGGTCACCGCTGCCACCCTGAAATGAGTTCGTAATGACAACAAGCTCCATGATGATACTTATATATTGTATATTTAATGAGTACGAGAACTGCACGTGTGTCGGCTTAGTTCACGACGCTACCAGAGAGAGTGACCTTGTCACTATCTTGGTACACGTATTACTACGCGTATTACTATCACGTTAATAAATGTAGTCCTATAACACACCCGTCAATACGAATGGATGCAGGCAGTAATCCAGCTCAACTAGCCAAATTGCTGCCAAATACCCTTCCGCTTGGTAAACTAGCTAACAATACACCATTTTACTGCAAACAGCTTCTACAATCACACCTGGAAATTTGACTACTCAAATGCACTTATGTCAGAGCAGGTGAATTTGGTAAAAAATAATTTCTCAAAACTACACTGCACGTTTTTTTGTGTGGCATGACTCCTGACCCGATAGCAGACTGTCCACACCTCTTGTGGTGGTAACAACGAGAATCACTTGACGTTGACAAATTTATTCCTACACCATACGCTTCTCGTATTTCCATATTTCCCACCATAAAATGGAGTTTCACCATGAAATGGACTTCCATGATCGCTTTCTGCAAACTTTACAGATTCGACATTTGTCCTGCTAACAGATTTTTGGAGTTTTTTTTCAGTACAAAGCATCCTTCGACATCCTCTCAGGGGATGCAGTAAAAAAATGTGACGAGACATATTTTATGTCGTCGCCCCTTTCGTGGTAGCAGCATTATCACCTGCCATTAGACTATAGTCCTTGTGACTAGGTGAAACCCGAACGGTTTCTCTTCTGTCCTGAAACAGCAATTTTGTCCGGTTTCCTGCACTCAAAATTGCGCATGTTTCTTCAAACATTTCCAGCACATAATTTTCAAGCTCATATCGATTAATTTCCTTTAACAATTGATCTTCTTCCCATATCAACTGATCCTTCTCTACTGTCAACTGATCCTTCTGCAATCTCAACTGATCTTCCTGCCATTTTAGTTTTGACAACCTCTCCCCCTCCCCCAGATTATCCTTTCTACCCCTCAGAATCACTAACGCCTTCTGTGTCATGCTAGCCTTCTGAATAGACCTGTCTACTTCTGATCTGATAGTGGACTGCATATGTTCCCTAGGGGGAATCGTAACAGCACCTCGCTGTATTGACCTTGTTCCGTGTTACGATAATAAATGTCGCTCACTAAGGTAGTACATATTGTGAAGCGAGTAAGCGTCGCCCGTTGTGTCCTTTTTAAATAGGATGTCCAAAATTGAATATCCGAAACCGTTGCTACGAATCATAAAGGAATACGGTCGGGTATACCTAAATTGAAATCCCACCCCAGCTGCCACCAACTGTAGCGTTTTTATGACTCATAATCACCAATTGTAGCGTGTTGGCCGAGCGGTCGGCAGGGAAGCATACAGGCACACGTTCACTTACTCAGTCACGTCACACTAATAATAAGTCGGATTATACGTTTTCACAGTTTATTGCATCAGCAAACTACTACCAATACACATTCTAATACATAATCTATACCTGCTAAAAGCTACTGACGGCGGTGTTTATCGCAGCCGGAATAAACCCAGGAATACGCTATGGTCAGGATGCTTATTCCAAACAGCGGCGGCGTCTATCGCATACGGAATTAAACCCAATAAAATATAATATACGCTATGGTCAGGACGCCAAGTCCAGACGGCGGCGGCGTCCATCGCAGCCGGAATTAAACCCAATAAAATACGCTATGTTATGGACGCTAAGTCCAGACGACGACGGCGTCTATAGCAGCCAAAGTTACTCACCGAGTAGGTTTCGGTATACTGCGACAATAATATTGCAGGGCGCTCTGAGGCAGTGTCGTGACAGGAATGGTACTTCTGTCAGTGTTCCCCCAGCAGTCGCCATGCTACATCGCTGGCCTGTGTAACACACAGCTGCAGTTGGTCTGTTGGGGATGCAGCCAGATACTGCGAGGGAGCTGTTTGTCAGGACACGTGTGCGTGTGCGTGTGCGTGTGCGTGTCTCGATCTGTTTCGTCTTCCAAATAATTCCACTCTGGAACATTATAGCAGTTGTTACTCATTCCACGAGGTCGACTCACTAACAGAGCAGAGGTTCATTCTAGTACTGATATTCCATTTGATCAATTATACTTTGTGTGCTCTTGAAAGGAACCACATATTCAGTGAGTGCTCTGGGACAGGTGATATGGTTTACTTATCTATGTGCATATGATCTATCACTATATGCTATTGTGCATGTGATATGAATATTATGTGATAACCTCGCTCTTAGTACTTATCTTAACTTTGTATACATACATATGTAAGATTTTATATGAACAAGCCTAAAGGAAATGTTATGTAACCCAACGGGCAATAATGTTATTGTATTGTATTGTAAGTAAATCATGTTACGAATGCACGACCACGAACACCACTCACCCTGTGATGCTTGTGAATCGTTCTCAGCTACACGTCGTTGAACAAACACAACAGTGATGTCAGATATGACTCAGGACGTGTTGTGAATCTAAGCCAGCGGGAAAGCCACACCTCTCCGCCAATACATTGTTTTCAAAGAATGTTTGCCTGCGTACCCCAATCGAATATAATTCGTTGCTTTCACCAGGTGGTGTAAGTATCTTTGTTGATAGCCTATGTGAAGAATACAATCATTTAAAAATGTGTTGCCAGCTTGAACAAATCTAAAGCACATTGAACAATGAAACATCGGTGGGCAAACTAAACTGAACTGAAAGTCCCCAATGTTCGCGGTGTAACCGGTTAGGAATGCGTGGAAAACAACATTCGGTTGTTGGCGACCGTGAAAGTGACACGTACTTCTAAAAAAACCTGATTCACAGAAGCCACAGACTACTCAATAAGCGACACGCTTCGTTGGCGCCACACGGGAACTACACGTTTGGAATGAATTAAGGATTGGTCGCATAAGTTCGCCAGATTCATAAAAAAAGTGTAGCATGACGTGTCGAAAGGCGATGATTCGGTCTTCAACAAGTGTCGCCAAAAAAAATCCCCCCAGTTGTGGCACCTTACAGTTAGAGCTGCATTGGTGTTTTGGAGAGTCTTGTCGCAACTAGGATCACCGTCTTTGTTCAACTCGACACCCATAT
Organism: Paraescarpia echinospica; assembly: GCA_020002185.1. Lineage (NCBI taxonomy): Eukaryota > Metazoa > Annelida > Polychaeta > Sabellida > Siboglinidae > Paraescarpia > Paraescarpia echinospica. The sequence continues at coordinate 61,786,782 of CM034540.1, read as the reverse complement.
ATCATACCGATACGTCGCGTGGGTTGTGAGCGGTTCGTGCTGCGGGTCCATATTGCAGCATATGAGGCCTCACTTAACTAAACCATAATATGAACACGCAGATCGATTGACGAGCTTGAAAATCGTACCTAATACGATTCCTGTTCAAACATGATATTACTTGTAATAATGAGTCCCCATTTTTACTTGAAATTATACAAATATGTGCGACTTAAAGCACCCTTAATTACTTCAATAAGCATGTCTTGTTTTCAATTCTAGGTGCTATTCCAGATGTTTCCTGAATTAATAAGCCAGAGCAATTTTGTTGAACGAATGCGTCCGTCGGAAAATTAAGCTAACTAGTAACCGACCATGCGAACAAATAAACGGTTGAATAAAAACAACATACATATTTTATTACAAAGTGTCAATTGTGGTGGACATCGTTTGTTTCAATAAAATGAAAAACTAAGTTACAAATGGTGTTATCATTTAATAATAACAACTATCAGCTGCCACCAGTCACGATAACATATTCCTAGAGTATATATACACCAGTCTGAATGAATACGTTGAATTCCTCATTGAATAAGTCAACATTGGCCACTAAATTAAGTACACACCCGTCAACATTACACGTCATAAAAGGATAAATACAAACACTAGTTAGTGTACCGGGTGAGCATACAAATCTCAATTTTCCATTTCCAATAAAAAGTATGACACATAGTTTACGTTAGATAATAGTGTATTTCACATTGCGACCTAAACAACACCGATACAACATGATTTTGCCCATTGTAACGCACTAGTAATTAACATAAGCATAGGCACGTGCCCCATAGACATTTGGAATTTGGCCGCGCTATGTCTGAGCTAGAGTAGTGTGTCCCCTAGACCTTTTGAATGTGACCGCGATACTGAAGTTACGGCGGCGCGGCGGCAAAAAAATTTATATTTTACCAGCATCCCCCCTTCATCGGAAGTCATGATCTGAACAGCGCGACGGCGGAGTCGTGCTGAATTTCCGGCTCAGACCACCCAATATGAATTTGTTTTGGCCGCCTGTGAAGGTTTTTGTGCCCCCAGACTACCCTCTCTGGACCCGCCCTGATAATTACAATCCGCTAAAACGATAATAATTAAATAATTCCTGGATAACATGTCACTAATTAGTATGGCTATGCAAATTGACGTCGTTCTTCTTGATTCGAAGACTTTGCAGAGACGACGCTTGCCGGAGCAGCCCCACAGCCGAAGTCGCCGGAAGTCGCCGGTAGTCAGCAGCCTAGTATCTCCTTGACCTGTCTGCTCGTCGACCTAATCCACATAAAACAAACACATCCGTTTGACCCATATTCCGCACAACGAAAATTTAACTGGAGCCCTCCAGAAAAGAGCAGTCGGTGTGCTTCTGAGCGGGCTACTTTTTCTCGAATTTGACTCTGATAGATGATATTATGCCACCCAAACAACATCATCAGTAACTTTAACGCAGAATTTCAAAAGCATGTCCATGAATTTAGAAAACGAGTATCGAACATTGAAACGACATGTTCTCAAGTATACCAGTTGTATAAATATGGACCAATGTCGCCTACATGGGAAATACACTTTATTGTGTGCAGTGCTGATTTAATATTCTACTTGTAAATAAAAAAAATTATCTATTCATTCTTATGTTTAACACGTTTGTATTTATAGGTAAGCTTATATGTGTTTGACTTCTGTTGATCTGAAATGAAGGTATTCTATTATACATGCTTCGTCTTTTTCAAAAATGGATTAATCATACTGAGATATAATATCCGTGGTAGTTGTTTTACTTTACTGCTCCCGTAACCCGCCTCGGTCATAGGGGCGCTGCATTGCTGAATGTTTCACCAGTCGACGCCAGTCTTCGCGGTTGTGTGCTAATGTCTGAGTTTCTGCAAAGGTCTTCCCAGTCCATTCTGCAATATTGTCTGACCATCTCTTCCTCTGTCTTCCCTGTCTTCTTTTCCCCGGCACTGTTCCTGGTAGTATTGTTTTTGTTAGCCCGCTTGATCGTGTCACATGACCATACCATCTCAGTTTCCTCTTTTTTACTGTGGTCAGCAGGTCTTCATAATGTCCCACATGTTGAGTGATGATTTTTCTGATTTCATCGTTGGTGATGTGGTCCGTTTAGGAAATACCGAAGATTCTTCGGTATCAATTCATTTCCATGGTAGTGCAATGTAGTCAGAACTAGAGAATTTCTGCCTATGTGTTAATACATAAATACTCTATTGGCTGAACTCGGATGTCCAACCTTGTCTTGTCTTGTTGAATATTGTTAAGGATAAGCAACAATTCCTGCGCAATATATAACATTCATCATCGTCTTTGCTGGGTTTACACGAGTAACGAGTAGTACTGGCCAAACTCAACACCACAAAACTAACTACTTAGCCGTGCGATAAATTAGTTTAAAGAAATACTATCCCGTCGTTCTTACCGTCGTGTCGAGACGAACTGTGAGAGCGGGGCTTCTCGTGGTACGGAGCTTCGTGGCTCATCTCAGATCCCGAGGGAGCATTCGCGTAGCCAGAATTAGAGTACTGGCCCGGATACGTGTTCGGACTGGTCATGGGCATCTGATTCTGAGGATACTGGTAGGAGTGAACGGCGACCGCCTGCAACGACAGTCGAACACATCATCGATCAATGCACTGTCAACGAAATAACATTAAACTAGCACATGTTAGATATTAATTAGATGTAATTAGTGGACAGCGGTCGTATTTCACAAATTCAGATATCTTCTTCCGAAATTATAGAAATGGATCCAATAGCCGGTTTCAAATATATGGACTACAGTGTGGTTAATGCTGCCTAAACGAGGTAGCATGTGGTGGGCTGACACGTATTGTTTTTCTCATATGTGGCGATCGATGGACGCAGTGGTGACTGAATTACTTTAAATGTGTACTTGAGTAGAAGTAAAAGTAATTCACCTCAAAACTACTTGAGTAGAAGTAAAAGTTCCTTCTAAAAACCTACTTCAATAAAAGGTAAAACTACTTTCCAAAAATATTTCAAGTAAAAGTAGAACGGAACATTTTTTGTCAGGCAAGTAGGCCTAACCAACATACATTGCAGAATCAGCGATCAAAAATTAAGGCAGTGTGAAAATAATTATTGTTATGTCCAACGTATCTGAATAATGTATGTGCATAATGTTCTATAGAAATTAGTCGTTTTATGTTTTCGCAAATTCGACGGCGGGGCACGGAAATGTGTTCCCGTATCTGCAACAAGGGGCGCCTCGACGACGCTACACCTAGACCGCCGTAGAAGCTGCAGTCAGTGTGCAGGCCGCGCGGTTTGTACGCTTTTGTGAAGCTTATTAAGATGCCAGCCAACGTCAATGTGTATAATATTTAAATCCCATACGCTGTTGAATGTTGAACTGAATAAAATTCACGAATGCTGTACTGTTCTAAAATAGATTAGGGACCAGTAGACCACGGTGAACGGAACGATAATATGGTATCGCAGACGTAATGAGATCTAAAATGATAACATGTTAAATGACACTCAGCAACCAAACACGCAAATGAGTTGACAAACGCACTACTGAAGTAGCATAAAGAGTAACACTATAATGAATGGGTCTCGACTTTTTGTCTAACTACATTTGGTCTAACGCGACAATTCGTCTACTACGACATTTGGTCTAACAGGACAATTCGTCTACTTTGAGTGTCTCGCAAGGGTGACCCTTTCGCACAGATAACTGTGGAAGCTGTTCCGTGTTACTCCTTCTGTCAACTATCAACAAGGCGCTGATTGCTGCTTTCTCTATACATGTCTAATAAATATGTACTAGAATGCCGTATTAATTTACATATACATACATTGATGAAAAGATTTCAAGAAATAGTTTATTGCATAGCACACGGAAACATACGAGCCATCTTGATGATACATTATAAAATGTATAACTCAAATAAAAGATCAGAGTATCACTGTACACTGTCATACAAGTTCAATGTTATGTTGGTATCACCGCCACGTAAGTTAAATTAATATAAGTTATGTCAGGCTCGTCGTCATGTAATTAACGTAGATAGGCTTGATGCCTGTGTCACCGCAGTGTAAGATAAAAGCTAAGATAAGTGAGTACGGTCGTACACACTCCACATTTTCGGTGCGAACTTGGGCGTTTTTTTCTTATGATGGCGAGCCTCAAACCACGCGTGGCAGTTCTCTGTCTGCAGATGTATGACCTCTTAAAATACTTCGCTACTGGTTTTGCGTCGTTGCAATTGTAGCGCGCAACTCGGCAAATCTGGTGCAGATGTAGTCAGCAGGCACAAATGCTAGTGACATTAGCTTCTTACAATCAAGGGCAAACTCCTCACTGGACATGTCTACAGACGTTACGTAGTCCCAGGGAAACGACTTGGCGAAAGTTTGCCTGACACAGGTGAAAGAAGCAGCCTTGCTCGATTAGACTATCGCCGAAGACGGCGCGGGCAGCACGGATGCAGGCATCTTCAAATTCGAAGCAGTATGTCGTCAAGCAAAGTTGGAGATTGACGATGGCATTGCGGATGGTCTGCATCATCTCGTCATAACAAGTGTACGTCTTGCGAGGAAGGAGAGCATACACAAGTGGGACTATCTTGCCGAAGACAGGAGCATGTATTGTAGAGTTGGTAGAATACTGATGGGACTATCGAAAAGGTGCCGCCCCTGTACCAGATGGTCGCAGCTGCCAGGTACTTCAGGTTCTGGTTCGTGGCCAGGACGACCATCTGATGTACTTGGTTGTTGTCGTCTTCGTCTTCGTCTGGTACCTCGACCTCCCAGGTGATCCAAGGTTCACCGGTCGCTGTGTTTCTCCAACGACCCTCAAGTTTCAAGTCTAGGGTAGTATGTAGAAGCGGCGGCATGTGCTGACGTATGGCACATTGGGTCGTTCGTTTGAGGCCGGTGAGTTTCGGGAGTGTTGGATTGGGATTGTCGTGCAATACATCTGCTAACGTTTGAAGCTGTTGATTCTGTGCTATCACTGGTGCTCTTCATTTTGATTTTCACTCCAGCGTTATTCAGCGCATGTTGATGGTCCTGTGCCATTTTGCCCAATGCCCATCGCTCTGCCGTTGCACATTCTATCGTCACGTCGCCAATATACCCTTTGATCCTCTCTTCGATTTTGTGTATAGCTATACCCATTTAACGCTAGTTTCGGTTTGCTACAATTACTCGTAAAAAACTCGGCCATAATACATACGCAGAGACGCGGTGTTCGTTCGAGAAAATACAGACAATATGAACACATGGTCCATGCAACTGGTTTATAAGGTGTTGAGATTGAAATAAATTGCACTTGATTAATTTTGTGTTCACTGTTTACATTCTTTCACCATGAGTATAACACAAGGAAACATAACCTTAAGATTACTTCTTGGAGTAATTGCATTTGGTATCACACGTAGAAGTGACTCGACTCTTGTGCAATCGATCGCATAATGCAATCGATCGACGTAGTACTTCTTCAGATAAATGCGAGTTCAAAACGGCACTTTAAATCCCGCAATTGTGAGAGCACACAGTGCGCCTTTCATCATTACTCAAGCAGTTGAAAGTAAAACCTCAAATGCTACTTGTGTGTTGTGCTTCTTTTGTGAGCGCCTGGAGCAGATCCAATACGTGTGAAGCAGTTAATGCCGCAGTCGTGGGAGAACATAAGACGTCTTACACAATGGCTCAAGGAGTTCAACGTAAAAACTGCAAAAGATACCTTTGTTCACTTGTGCATTGTACCTTTGTGTATTGTGTTTTTCGTGAGCTCGCAACCTGGTAGCAGAATAAATATGAAGCAGTTGGAAAGACATCTTTCTTTATTTTCCAGACATCAATCAGATAATAATATGCGTAACATATATAAAGTAAATATTTTATTAATTTTCTCATCAGATGCAAACAAGTACTTAATGCGAAACTAACATTGAAGGCATACGACCTTCATGTTTTATTAATTTTCTCATCAAAATAAAATACAGTGTAATGCTGTTTTGCTTATAATTGTCGATGGTGCATGCAGGGGGGGTTGCTGTAACAACCCTTTAGCGTGTTTATTTCTAGTAGGTAGGTTTAGCGACATTGCACATATCAATTAAGTGTCCGCATACGGAGATCACAGGACGTACAGTGGATCTTACTTACTCAGTTGCTGTCATAAAACGATACAAAATAGAAACTAAACAAAATCACAGTCATTTTCTGCACCAAAATTTGCGATGTTCCCTGGTCGTACCGTGAGATACTCAAACCGGGGAGCAAAATGGTGTTTTCCGCAGGAAGTAGCAGAGATTTACGTTTAGTTTTTCATTTTTTGATCGTTATATGACAGTGACCGAGTATGTGTTTATAGTAGATCCACTTTGAGAACTTTGTGCTTCATGTGATCTCTGCACGCGGCCAGTTAAATGGATGATATGCGCCCAAGTTGCCAAACCACTATAAAAACAACACGCAGCCCCTTAACGGAGGTCAATACGTAGCATCCGGTCCAGTTTTAGAAACACCAAAATGTCGGATAAATTATATCTTCGTTGTAGTAGACGGATTGTCTCGTTAGACCAACTGTCGTAGTATAGACGAATTATCGCGTTAGACCAAATGTCGTTAGACGAAAAGTCGGACAACCTAATCGGCTAATGAATACGCTCACAATTGGCTTAACTTCGTCTTTCAATCAATATCAAAATACAAATTGCGATTCATCGTTTCATATGCGGTTGACGAATTCATATTTTGGCGCACCAGTAACTTTGCGTTTATCGCAGCGAAAAGCTAATATTTGTAAAGTAAAGGTAAGTTCTTACATAGCGCAGTATCCAGTCCCCAGGACTGTTCAAAGCGCCTCACACTTTACTTCCAGGCAGACCTGTTCAATCGAACACCATCTCGACTTCTCTGGGAAGCATTCAGCCACGCTACAATTAATGCGCGAAGACTATTCGTACACAAATAACCACCACTGTCTGTAGCCAGGTACTCATTCATACAGCTGAGTGAACTGGAGCAATATAGAGTAAACGAACTTGCCCAAGGTTCGACACCGCCGCACAGGATTCGAACCCAAGTTCTCCCAGTCGAGAGTCCGGAGCTCTTACCGCTGCGCTACTGCGCTCCACATTCGATTGATTTGTGATGCAATGTTAGCACACTGATCTCCCCTACTAAGCTGCAGTAAAATATATTTATCCGATTCTTAGACAAAGTGTAACTGTGAATTTCAATTACACTTTACAAACCGCCGAAGCCAGGTGAACTTACCGAAGGCGCCGTTTCGCGGAAGCCAAGGCTGGCAGGGAAGGCAAACACGATTCGATTGATGGGAGCGCAAAATAAACACTCGCTCCACATTTACTGTGTCTAGAGTTAATTGAACATATTCAAACAAAACAAGTGACATTTATTACCGGGTTAACATAGTTTGCCATAGCGCCCATTTTCTGTAAATAAATCCGTTTTATGAAATGTCGTTAATGGGCGGAACGCCACCAGGCGACGTTGTTAAGATAAAAATGTAATGAAAATGTAACGAAAATTATTATAGCGAAGTAAATGAAAGTAACGAAAAAAAAGTAGCGTTACCTTTCATAAAATTATTTCGTTACAAGTAAAAGTAGTTAATACAAATTGTACTTCGTTACTGCTAGTTATTAGAAAAAACTACTCAAGTAGAGTTTCGAAATAATTTTACCACTGGATTGACGTAAAGATTTGTCATGTCCATAAGTGTGAACATCTAGAGGTTAGGGGAATGTCTCATAAGTGTGAACATCTAGAGGTTAGGGGAATGTCTCATAAGTGTGAACATCTAGAGGTTAGGGAATGTATCATAAGTGTGAACATCTAGAGGTTAGGGGAATGTCTCATAAGTGAGAAACATCTAGAGGTTAAGGGAATGTCTCATAAGTGTGAATATCTAGAGGTTAGGGGAATGTCTCATAAGTGTGAATATCTAGAGGTTAGGGGAATGTCTCATAAGTGTGAATGTCTAGAGGTTAGGGGAATGTCTCATAAGTGTGAATGTCTAGAGGTTAGGGGAATGTCTCATAAGTGTGAATATATAGAGGTTAGGGGAATGTCTCATAAGTGTGAATATCTACAGGTTAGGGGAATGTCTCATAAGTGTGAATATCTAGAGGTTAGAGAAATGTATCATAAGTGTGGATATCTAGAGGTTAGGGGAATGTCTCATAAGTGTGAATATCTAGAGGTTAGGGGAATGTCTCATAAGTGTGAATATCTAGAGGTTAGGGGAATGTCTCATAAGTGTGAATATCTAGAGGTTACGGGAATGTCTCATAAGTATGAATATCTAGAGGTTAGGGGAATGTCTCATAAGTGTGAACATCTAGAGGTTAGGGGAATGTCTCATAAGTGTGAATATCTAGAGGTTAGGGGAATGTCTCATAAGTGTGAATATCTAGAGGTTAGGAGAATGTCTCATAAGTGTGAATATCTAGAGGTTAGGGAAAGGTCTCATAAGTGTGAACATCTAGAGGTTAGGGGAATGTCTCATAAGTGTGAACATCTAGAGGTTAGGGGAATGTCTCATAAGTGTGAACATCTAGAGGTTAGGGGAATGCATCATAAGTGTGAACATCTAGAGGTTAGGGGAATATCTCATAAGTGTGAATAGCTAGAGGTTAGGGGAATGTCTCATAAGTGTGAACATCTAGAGGTTAGGGGAATGTCTCATAAGTGTGAATATCTAGAGGTTAGGGGAATGTCTCATAAGTGTGAATAGCTAGAGTTTAGGGGAATGTCTCATAAGTGTGAATACCTAGAGGTTAGGGGAATGTCTCATAAGTGTGAACATCTAGAGGTTAGGGGAATGTCTCGTAAGTGTGAATATCTAGAGGTTAGGGGAATGTCTCATAAGTGTGAATATGTAGAGGTTAGGGGAATGTCTCATAAGTGTGAACATCTAGAGGTTAGGGGAATGTCTCGTAAGTGTGAATATCTAGAGGTTAGGGGAATGCCTCATAAGTGTGAATATCTAGAGGTTAGGGGAATGTCTCATAAGTGTGAATATGTAGAGGTTAGGGGAATGTCTCATAAGTGTGAATATCTAGAGGTTAGGGAAAGGTCTCATAAGTTGCGCAAAGTCCAAAACGTTACGCGTTTAGCTTTGGTCCACCCCATCCTCACCAATAAAAAGTAAAAAGTAAGTTCGTATACAGCGCATCCCCACCCACACTTTGCCACGGCTTCACTGACAAAATGGAATCATGAAATAGGAAACGGCTCTAAGTTCCAAAAAGGCGCTGTGTCCACCAATACAGTTGATCTGATTTCCAGTCCTATTGCTAATACGACCAGCCCGGTGTTGGAATAAGACTACGAGTACGTAGGCGACACGATAAAGCGTTATGCCTGCACTTACCCCTGCTGACTGTTGGCCCGCGCCACAACACATCACTCGGCAGCAAATGATGCCCGACCAGATTGCTACGATTGCTTCGATGAGATACAGCACTGTCATCGAGTAAATCACGGCTCCTACCTTGTCCACCTGAAAGCAACAACAACAAACTATAATGTATTAGCCGGTGATAGCATAAGGTGTAGTTTTCACACCATACATAGCATAAGGTGTAGTTTTCACACCATACATAGCATAAGGTGTAGTTTTCACACCATACATAGCATAAGGTGTAGTTTTCACACCATACATAGCATAAGGTGTAGTTTTCACACCATACATAGCATAAGGTGTAGTTTTCACACCATACATAGCATAAGGTGTAGTTTTCACACCATACAAACACACGATATAGGTGGTTCGTTTATCTGGGTTTAAACGCTAATGTGAACGCGTTAAATTCAGAAAAGCGGATTGGTACAATTCATTACCAACTCCGCAAAACCGGAACGTCTTTCTTCGATCATCTAGTTCTGACCTACTTTTTGTTCCTAGAGTCAACACTAACATTGGAACTAGGGCTTTTTCTGCACCAACTCTTTGGAATATGCTCCCTCTTGATGTTAGATCAGTTGAAAATATTACAAAATTCCATCGTCATTTAAAAACGTATCTTTACAACCTTGCTTATCCACCGTAGCTCCCTAGCGCCGTGGCCCATCTGTTGACAACTGGAAAACTACTTATGGATTTTAAGATTGACCAATCCTTTTGTTTTTATGCGCCTCTGAGCTTGGTTTCCAAGGATTTAGGCGCAATAGAAGTTAGCTTATTATTATTATTATTATATTGTCGATGTTGTATTGTGCAAATTAGGCGATGGATAGAAAGTCGTGGCATATCGGCATTTGGTGCTATTAAATACGACAAGGATATTACGGTGCAAGAATATCAGTGTTAATACTGCGCGTGTCTGTACGTGTGTGTTAGTGAGTGAGTGAGTGAGTGAGTGAGTGTGTGTGTGTGTGTGTGTGTGTGTGTGTGTGTGTGTGTGTGTGTGTGTGTGTGTGTGTGTGTGTGTGTGTGTGTGTGTGTGTGTGTGTGTGTGTGCATGTGATGTGGTGCGTGCGTGCGTGCGTGCGTATGTGCATGTACACCCGTAAGATCGCCGACTTTCATGCGTTTGCGTTAACGTCTTTCTCTGTGATACACATATTTGCATCTGAACAGATAAAATCACGACTTGTCTTCGTTTCATATCTGACTTGGATAACATCCTATATTTCACTGCAAAGCGCTAAAGGGCGAGGTTTACTTACATAATCGTTCCCTGGGTTTAGTGACCTAGTCGTTCCGAAAGCTGCCGAAATCAGTGCCCAGAAAATGAAGCCGATGACACCAAATATGGACGCGAATATTGAGAGAATCATGAAGGTGATGATCTACAAATGGTGAACGTCGGTTGAATCACACAACTGGCAACGCATGTCAGGCGATCATTACGTAATGATAATAATAATATTTATGTTTTTATAAAGCGCTATTTCCAATAAAATTCTCAAAGCGCTGTATAAAATATAATTAACGTAAAACGTTAAATATAGCATAAATATGAGCACATTGTAAATAAAATGTAAATCGGGTGAAATCATGACATAATAATGATAAGATCAATCGAATAAATTTAAAAAATATATAAATTAGTTTAAAAATAATTAAACATTATTAAAACATATATGAGATAATTGATCAATATAAAATAATTATTATTATTATATTAAATGCATACAATCATGGATAGATAAATTAAGTATAAGTTTAGCAGTAAAAAGTCCAAGAAAGTAAATTGTCAGTAAAATGTGAATAGTATACTGCTTTGAATATTCGCGTTTTCAGAGTCTGTTTGCACAGTGATAAGGCCCCACTACATTTTATTCATCGTAGCACGTAACGCTTCATTTTATCTACACAGGTCGAGTAACCTCTGCTGCAAATTAAAACGATGACGTTCTGTTAAGGTAATATGTCAAAAGACAAAGATATGGGTGCCGTGCACATTGACATGGTATTGGTTGAGCGTGCTTGTGATGAGCCACCAGCGAGCATGCTAAGCAAATATCATGAGAACACATTTCAGCAAAAGTTAAGAGTACCATTTGTTGTAGTAAACATTGACGAGGTAACTTTGATACTGACCGGACATTTCGTCTTGGATACGCCAGCAGCGATGCCAAATATCCCAGTTAGAATGTACTGAAACATAAATGTCTCCCGTTAGCAACAGACTGGTGATCTTTGAAGAATAAAGTAAGCCAATAATTCAAGCAGCCGTGTTATAAATGGCTGATACATTGGTGTTGACGGATATGCTACGTTTAGGGTTTGCATCGCGATTAACATTAGAGGTAGGTGGTATGATGGCTTTTTGGCTGCAATAGTATCACCAACATCAAACGTGCTCCTACCTGACTGGAGTGTTAGAAACGTTCAGACCACGCAATGCTACAAGTTGAATGTGAGGAACACAATAATAATTGCGTGTAATGTTTATTTAGTGGCTACAAAGGGAATGACCATAGGGTGACTCTGGAAAGAGTGCTTCTTAATTTCCATATGTTTAAAGCATTTTTAACACAACAATTGAACGATGCAGTGTGATGATATTTAGCAAATAAATTGTTTAGCCAGTTTATGAATATAGACTGATTTTGTGGCCAACAAGGGAACATCGATGTGTTTTTGATGTGAGTATTTTGAACTGACTACACCAGGACTTCACCGGACGGTGTCCGTTGGATAATCATTTTAGTCATTTTGACCATCACAGGTAGTATAATAATTATCTAGTAATTCCTGAGGAAACTACACAGACGGTCTATTTAATACAGCTCGTCGTCTCCACCAGGACGAAACGAAACGTAAAGTTGGGTGTCAGATGCATATAAAACTGATAGTCCAAGCCGATATTCCTGATGAAGGTTGGTGTATCTTCTACTTCCATATTTAAGTTCATAATCCGACTCTGGAGCTTTGTCGCACTATTGTGATTATGACTACACAGCGTGTATGCCGTTGGTGGTTATATATAGCATGGATGTGGTGCAGGTTAAAATAATTAACATCTGGTTACGATCTGAATAAGAACAGAGCTACTCCCAGGTGCTGGGTAAAAGAGATAAAGGAGCCTTTAAATATCCAGAGAGGCCAATGTATGCATAAATAGCAACGGCGCGACAGTGCATTTCGGCACGCCAGAAATAACACGCACCTTGGGGAAAGATTTATCACTAGTAGTAAGCATAGACTGCTACCGACATGAACTGCAGGGGTCAGCCCACTGTTGGTTTTCCCATAGGCGACCATGTTAACGTTTTGTCTGATTATAAGAAAACATGACCTATAAAATGTCTTAAACTTCTCACCTGCTGTTATCATCATCTCATTGACATGCTGATAGATTTTAGCAAAAATTGCATACTTCCAGCTCTCGTAAAATGCCTGTATGTGTGACACCCGTCAATATTTACAAATGCCGGCAAGAATTACTCCGCAAACAGGTCACACAGGCAAATTGCTGCCAAATATCCTTCCGCTTATTCAAATCATCTAGAAATCCACCATTTTATAGTCAACACCTTCTACAATCACACATGAAAATCTCCCTACTCAAATGCACTTTTGTCACAGCATGTGAATTTTGTAAAAAATCATTTCTCAAAAATACACTGCATTTTTCTTCGTGGGCAACGGTCAGGAAGTCTAACTAGAACATGACCCCAAGTAGGCAAGGCAAGTTTGGAGAAAAATTTTGAAACTAACACATTTGATAGGCTCTCCTATCTCATACACTGTATGGTATTTTTTTTGTAATTCATCCACGTGTTTGTTTTTTATACACATTTCAAAAGAGCCACCCTACTTGACAGAGCATCGTGTGAATAAGCATTTCACTGTCGGACAATTTCTAATCTAGCACAACATTCTCAGGTGGCACGTATGAACTCCTATAACAGTTTTCCAGAAAGTCCAATATGTGTTTTATAAGAATATTCAATACAGCGAGTTGTTATATGTTACATTCAAATTTATATTGATTTTATGACCTCGCGCCCTATTTACAAAGGTAAATATCAACAAAAAGTCACCTTAGGGTGTGAATTCTCGAAAGGCCAGCCGTCTTATGCAGTTCAATTACATAATATTACACAGCCTAATTAGCAGACATTCAGAAAACAATGCCACTTGCTTGATTGGCCAGAAGGTCCTGCCAGTAGACAGTATCTGATAACAGTCTCGGGCTACAGCCGACTCCAGCTAGTCACTGTCGTCAGGCTTCATTAGGGTCAATGACACGATCTTTAAATGTGTTTAACTAGCAGAAGTAAACAAAAAAGATTGATGGATCACCCTGCTGCAATGTAATTGGTTCATTATCATACAGATTTGCAAATTGAGGCTTAACTACTAGCATACACACCCCACCCCACCCCTTATAAGACATATGTTCCGACACTGTGATTTGGACTTGCAGACTGATGAGAAGTCTGCAATATCCAAAAACGGTTTGTCCCGTTCAACTGTTGTGTTGCCATACATATATTATCAATGATTGTTTCGAGATATTTGAAGTAAAATGCGTCCTCCATGATTGTACAATGACAACAGCATGCTTTCGTTGCCAGGGTCTTTATTCGGGTCAGCCCACTGTTGGTTTTCCCATAGGCGACCATGTTAACGTTTTGTCTGATTATAAGAAAACGTGACCTGTAAAATGTCTTAAACTTCTCACCTGCTGTTATCACCATCTCATTGACATGCTGATAGATTTTAACAAAAATTGCATACTTCCAGCTCTCGTAAAATGCCTGTATGTGTGACACCCGTCAATATTTACAAATGCCGGCAAGAATTACTCCGCAAACAGGTCACACAGGCAAATTGCTGCCAAATATCCTTCCGCTTATTCAAATCATCTAGAAATCCACCATTTTATAGTCAACACCTTCTACAATCACACATGAAAATCTCCCTACTCAAATGCACTTATGTCACAGCATGTGAATTTTGTAAAAAAAATCATTTCTCAAAAATACACTGCATTTTTCTTCGTGTGCAACGGACAGGAAGTCTAACTAGAACATGACCCCTGCACACATGCAGGGCTATTAAATATATATGATAGCCGAGAAGGGCCATCGCGTTTTTGTGTGGAAATCTGCACCGCCGAGCGATGCGCGATGCGATACGCGATGCGATGGTATACATTATAAAGATGCCGTAATGAGCATGCGTACGCCGAAAACGAGACATAGGCAGCCATTTGTATTTTATTAAACACATTTCTTTTTGTGTTCAGAGCATGTGATGATGGCTGATGACGCTGACTGTAGGTATACGGTTACACATCTAGCTATTGTGCACAAAAGAGTATGTGTTTATACTTCTAATTATTGTCATGGAAGTCTACTGGGATTGAATACAGCCAAACAAAAACGGGTGCCAGGCAGGCAGCTTCTTTGCAAAAACTAGACAAGGGACTGAAATAAAATTGTATTTGTTAAATTGTTTCCATCTGGATATCCCTGATCGCAAATGTAAACACCATTTTGTGTGCCTGCAGACATGATGAACCAGGGAAGGTTATGGCATTTCTCAGTTGAACATTAACCAACAGTTTTGATGCATTTTTGTTTATATTTATTAATTAATTACATAATATATGTTCAGAATGCAAACATATAAACTATAAATAAAATATAAACTATTAATAATTTATGCTTCTTTATTTACTCCTCGGTCCCCTATACTTCCATGTCTAAACAAATTGACATATATTTTGTAAGACGGTCTTCGATACAAATGCACTGATGTTTAATGACTTTATCTGGTTTCCGTAGTAGCTTATAAAAGCAGCGTTGCGCCGAAATACAAGTACGAATAACGGCGTCAATCAAATTCGATTCACTTAGGGATCATTTCAGGGTTGTTCCGTTGTATAAAAAGAAGAATAAGACCAATTTCGGTGTTAAGTATAATTTCAAAAGTGTTTTCAATCAACTAAGTGACTTTTTAACGGAACATAAACTACTATGTGAATTCCTATCTGGTTTTCGGTCACCGTATTCCACTAATACATGCTTGATCCACCTAACCGGTTACATTAAACAAGATTGTAATAATGGCAATTACACAAGCATGGTACTGTTGGATTTGCAAAAAGCTTTTGATACTGTAAATTACACCATTCTTTTGAAGAAACTTAAGTGTGTAGGTGCAAATGAATATGTTGATTTAGATCTTATTCACGGGTAGAGTACAAGTTACCGATGTCGATGGAACAATGTCTGGGACAAAAGGTATCACTTGCGGTGTACCACAAGGTTCAATACTTGGGCCTCTACTCTTCCTGTTATATGTAAATGACATGTCTGCTGCAGTTAAATGCAAACTTTTGTTATGTTCGGAGATTCAGTCTTGCTTGCCTCGGGAAAGGATTTATTAGAAATAGAGGCAACTTTAAGTTCGGAGCTGGAATCTGACGGATTAATCGATAACAAACTGTCTCTTCATTTAGGAAAAAACAATCCATCGTGTTTGGAACGAAGAGAAAATTGTACAAATGTAACAATCTTAATGTTGTATGCAATGGAAATGTCATTGAATCAAACTCAAGTGTCACATATTTAGGAGTGACTTTAGATCAGTCCCTTTCTGGTGATATTATAGCTTTTTTTATCCTTTCCAAAACTTCAAATAAACTTAATTTTTTGTACAGGAACGCCAGAAAGTTTAGTATCAAAACAAAAAACTACTAGTCTCTTCTTTGATTCAATGTCGTTTTGATTACACATGTTCAGCTTGGTACAGTGGATTATCGAAAAAAATGAAATGTAGAATGGAGTGTACACAGAATAAGATTATCAGATTTATGTTAAATGCTCCACCGAGGTTCCATGTTGGTGCTAATGAATTTCAGACCGTTGGAATACTGCCTGTTGAATATAGAGTAGAACAGTTAAAGTTGGGCCACATGTTCAAGATTACCAATGGTAATGCACCAGCATATTTAAGAGCAAATGTTGAAATGTTCATCATAGATAGATACCCCACAAGAGCCAGTGAATTGGCATATGTTATTCCCAGAGTAAAGGGTTCTGGACAAACTTCTTTCCTTTATACAAGCATATGCCACTGGAACAACTTGCCAATCGAAACAAAACCATGTCGATCTAAAATTAGTTTTAGAAAAAGGGTGACGACCCTTTTATATAGTAGATTGGTGGCCCAAGAACACAATCTTTACGTTACGTCTTAATATTTAATGAATAATATTTATTTTATTGTATTTTTAATTTAGCAATTTTTTACATATATAATAATTTTTTTAATCGTACTATTTAGCTATTTATTTGTTTACTATAATTAGTTATTCACAATTTTTTAGGACCACATTTGAAATAAGTGTACTATGTGTGCTATCCTCGATATATATATATATATATATGTCATATTACTTCTAATTATGTAATACATGTATATAATTTTACTGAATAAACTCACTCAGAACGTCAGTTATAAAACGAAATTATTTTCATCTTGCCTCAGCCCCCACCCCCTCAGACGATTTTTTTAAACATTAATATGATGATACCAGTATAATTAACAGTGTCGGTCAGAAGCGTAAAGAATCGATGTCCGACGCCAGATGAAACTACCTCAGACCCCCTTCTCCCAAACGAAAATAATTTCTCTTTATATCGGACTTCGACGTTCTGAGATACAGAAGTGTAACCGTATACGTACACTCAAAGTCATCAACCATGGACACATGCCTTGAACATAAAAGGTATCCAGTGTTGCCTAAGGTCACGAATTTGTTCAAGCCCAGACAACAAAGCCAAACCAAAAACATTGGCGTCGGAACATTGTGGATATTCGGTGGGTTGAAGCTCTTCAAAACCTCGATTTGCACTCCCCTTCTTGAGGCTCGCCAAAAACACCCACATTGAGGCTCTCCAAAATCACAATTTGCGCCCCCATTGAAGCTCGTCAAAATAACTCCCATCTTCAGGCTCTTCAAAAACCTCGATTTGCACACCCCCAAAAAAACATCTACATTGAGGCTCTCCACAAACATGAATTTGAACTCCTCATATCTCCCTGTCTGTTAGGGGTGAAACTGGCCTCGATTCCGATGCTCGATTTCTGATTTTTTTTTATTTTCTCTCACTGATCCTGCACTGCTCTCTCCACCAGTCGTCTCAAATTCTCTCTATCGTTCGCTCTCGTTCGCCACCCTTCTCCCAATCCCTCAAAATATATCTCTAAACTGTCCTCCCATCGCAGTCTAGTTCTTCCTCGCCTCCTTTTCCCGCCACTCTCCGTGCATCTGTTCTCTTTGCCATCCGTTCTTCTCCCATTCCCTCTACATGTCCTGCCCATCTTAGTCGACTCATGCTTATGCTTGTTCAGAAACAATTGTGTCCACTAGTCACATCAAAGACACAATTAACCGCAGGCGGTACTACGACCAGGCGATGTCAATAAATAGCATCATTCTAGTTCACTGCTGTAATTTTGGGACATGGTGCTGTTCTAAGTATAGCTCTTCGCCCAGGTAATATCGTCTCCACAAACGCACCTACTTTGACACATCATGTAATCCACTTGCCAGACAAGAGGTACAATTAACCGCAAGTGCTACTTATCCACTTTAGTCCATCGGCACTTCTAGATGTAATTGGCACTTTTTTGACATACTCGTTTGTGCTGAATCATATAGAAAACGATATTGCTCTCAAGTCTAAATAAATTGAGCTGTGTTACAGCCGTACTGCGGTGTATCAAATTGGGGCCAGGAAAGGCGAATGTGTTTTTGAAGGACGATCGTTCAGATGGGACCACCTTGATTATATGTTGCAAGAAAACAGTGTGGTCTATGGAAGTTCCCATAGAAACCAGGTGTATACGCTTCAACAATAAAATGAGTATCGGTTTACATAATTTATTCACTGTAAATAGGGAGAAATTAAATTGTCACATAAGTATGTACGGTATTAGCTGTATGCATAGTCAGTAATTAGCATCACACGTTTTGATTATATAAACACATTGTATCATACGTAAATTATATATATATATATATATTATATATTGTTAAACACATATTAAAGATAGTGTATCATTCATGTGGTTTTGCTTTAATGTGTTAAATCGTTAAAACCGATGAATTATACTTTATTCGCATAAGGTATACGTTCTACGCAAAATGCGCATCTACTTAACTGGTTGTTAAGGTATTGATGCATATTGCATGTGCAGGTTAGCACACTAAACAAGACAACTATTCAACTGTGTACATTTATTGGTAGACATGTGTCATATATTTCATATTTTCATAGTGACGATTCAACTTGTTATCGCGGAATATATCATGACACATTGTGCTTTTTCTTTGACATGATGCTAAACAGAAACAATTATATATTCCCATTACATGCATATTGTTTCAAGGGTGTACTGGAGTATAGAAGGTCATAACGAATTAATGTTATACTGAATCGCTACTCATATTTATCACATATTCAAATATATTTAAAATCTACTTAATTTACGAACTTTCCTTTTACTTCTTGTGTAAATATAAGTTTTAGTTATTTAAAGTAGTGTTTATTTAAACTTGAGAGTACCTGCATTGATATTGCAACCCTAGCGTATTCAACTACTTGTCTGCGCCTTAAACCAAGTCTTTGTAGAAGGTGTTTTAACGTTTACACACTGCACAACATTAAATGGTTTACATAGACATTTTGCATTAAGCCCGCTCGTGCTTATTGAATGCATTATTTCTTATTACTAAAACTCTCTCTACCTCTCTCCCTCTCTCCCTCTCTCCCTCTTTCTCCCTCTTTCCCTCTCTCCCTCCCTACCTCCCTCTCTC
Organism: Paraescarpia echinospica; assembly: GCA_020002185.1. Taxonomy (NCBI): domain Eukaryota; kingdom Metazoa; phylum Annelida; class Polychaeta; order Sabellida; family Siboglinidae; genus Paraescarpia; species Paraescarpia echinospica. The sequence continues at coordinate 61,767,445 of CM034540.1, read as the reverse complement.
CCTCCCTCCCTCCCTCCCTCCCTCTCTCCCCCTCTCCCCCTCTCCCCCTCTCCCCCTCTCTCCCATTCCCTCCCCCTCCCCCTCTCCCCCTCCCTCCCTCTCCCCCTCCCCCCCTCCCCCTCCTTCTCCCTCCCTCCCCTCCCCTCCCCTCCCTCCCCTCACTCACTCACCTCCCTCTCTCCCTCCTCCCTCTCCCCCCTCCCTCACAACATTCTCACGAGCGACTGAGCGGTATTGAGTATTCAAATAATTACTTCTACTTCCCCAACATTACACATCACATTATCAAACTCGTGTGGCTGAAATGAAGATCACCGGAATTTGTCGGCAAGCGATATTATTTAACTTATATTCCGAGTTTCGCAAGACGATCTGCCGGGAGTACTGAGACAGGTACTGAGACATGTGTAGTCAGCAGCGCCCCCTGGCAAGCGAGGATGTCATCCATGAACACATTATGCTTTTTACTCAGATTAATATATTATTACCATATTATATTTATATAAAAAACACACCTAATGGATATTCCATTGTGGCTGAGTATCGCACAGAGTTCTACATTAATGTATCCTGCCACGAAACACTGTCTTATTAAACTGTGAACTAAAACGGAACATAAACACCTTTTGTGAAATGCACGATCATAAAAATACGCGACAAATTTGCAGCAGTTAGTTTTACTTGATCTGGCAATGATGCTACTAATGTATTTTTATATTTATTATATTATATTATATATTTATATTTACAACAATAAAATTGACACACATGCAGGCTATAATTATAGGTTTATAATCACATGCAGACACACACACACACGCACACACGCACACACGCACACACGCACACACGCACACACGCACACACGCACACACGCACACACGCACACACGCACACACGCACACACGCACGCACGCACGCGCGCGCGCACACACACACACACACACACACACACACACGAAAGAATAAGAAGAAGCAGAAGAAGAAGACGGAGATCAGTAATCAGAAACACGCTGCTTATCACGGGAATAGGTCCACTTACAAATGCGCCGCCGACATAGTAGACGTTCCCACCGGGTCCCGTCAAATTGAACGACGAGACGTTTTGGACGAGAACAACGAACAGCACAATCAGCGGCACGATGAGGATTATTGCGAGTATGATCTGTAGCACTCCGAGAACGATCGACGTCTTGTTGGCATAGTTCAAGTAAACCCCGGGCGCTGCTTGCGGTACTACAACTACGTTGGGATTTCCACCACCGACGTACGCCATATTGCTTGAAGAAAACGTCGGGCACCGGTGGCTTGCTGCGTGCGAGTGTCGTCTGCTCGTCAAGAAAGGTGTGTCAATGTTGGTGTGGGGTGTGAGTGATGCACTACAGGCTATATGACTCAGGGGTCATGTCAAAAAATACGCTCTCTTCACATTCATATTGGAATTTGTCAGATACATTTCGAAGAAACGTTAGTAGACGTGTAAAAGGTAAGTTGTTATATTGCGGGACATCCAATCCTCAGGACTGATAAAAGCATCAACCCCCCTGCAAACACTATATCGACTTCTTTGTGAAACTTTAAGCCACGCTGCAATGATTGCGCGAAGACAACTGCCTATAGCCAGGTACTCATTTATGTAACTGAGTGAACTGAAGCAACGCGTGGCGAACGAAATTGCCCAAACTTCGAAATGGAAGCAGAAGGATTCGAACCCGGGTTCTCTTTTATCAAAACAACTTATTCGTTGCTGTTATACAATCGTCTTGTGATGTGTCAATATAATACACATGCTGCCATGCTGCCCGCCCACGTGTGTCATACTCAGACTAGGAAGTAAATACAGGATAGGCAGTGACACACTCAATCTACATTTCGTCGTCACCAGTGGTGGCTTGGAAGGACATCGTGTCTATGGTCGCACTCACAGGCAGTGACTCGAGCAATGTGGTCATTGCTTGGCAGCATCCAGAGTCGTACGCGTTCATAACGACGATCATAATAGGTCTATTATATTCATGTTATTGTCTTGTTTATGGTTCTGTTGCAACGCGTGACACACACAAAACTGCTGGGCGTCGTGGTCCAGCGATAAGAACACCCTGCTGTCGATCAGTAGGTCAAAGGTTCAAGTTCTCTCACTGCCTTTTATAAATGGTATCAATTTCGTTCACCCCACCTTGCCTGTTCCTTTCGGAAGAGACGCCAGCAACTGTTGGTCCATTCTACGTGTTGTCCAAGCAGTCAGAACGTGTTAACCTTCTGGATAATTATATTACGAATTGAATACGAATACATTATTTCAGACAAAAAAAACATATGCAATTGGTACATATAAATAAAAAATGCATAGCATAGCTTTTTTAAACGTAGATAAGTTAGACACATAAATAGATCAAATAAATAAAAAAAAATAAGGAATAAGTTTTTTAAATGTTACTAAGTAAGTTTTAAAAAGATTAACAAAATAATTAAACATATATGACCTATTAGACTTGTCACATCCTCGCAAGCCAGGGCTGTTTGCCATGCGAAACTAGCCCTGGCTGATCCCCTACGCGAAGTGCGGAAGTTAGCTGAGTCAAACTAGTAATTGACTTCGCCAGTCGCGACTGCATCACCCGTGAGAACAGCGCAAATACCCGCCCCAACTTGAAGACGGATAAACGACTTCTGGGAATCCCAATATATAATGATCCGTTCGCCCATTAGCACGAGCAGCTGAGCGGTATTGTGTATTCGAATAATTGCTTCTACTTCCTAAACATTGCATGTAACACGAGCCACGGTTGGTTAAAATTTGCTTTATTATGACCACCTGACCTGCTGAGATCCACTGATCTAGTGAACGATTCCATAGGCTGAGCTTAAATTCAAAGTTTCGCAAAGCGATCAGCCAGGGGGTACTGCTTGCTGGCACTGACGTAATCAGCAGCTGCGACCCCTGGCGCGCGAGGATGACCTGGCATAAAAGCTACGCAAGATGTCTTAACACATCTTCATCATCCTTCAGGTCATTGCATGTCACTACTCCTAAATATTTCGTATTTTCAACAAATATAAGTTTGTTATTGTTCATATAAATATCTAGGCATTTCAGATGAAAGGCGCATGGTTTGATGATCGTACGTATAAACTTTATAGGATTATATTCAACATCATTTTCAAAACCAAAATGTGCACAAATATTCACCAAAGCCTGAAGACCACTAGAACTAGGCGCAAAAACATATAAATCGTCTGCATAAAACATATGATTAGTGCAGCAGTTGTGTACGTGACAACCTGTACCTGCATTATTTAACACATTGCTTAAATCATCGATGTACACAGTAAATAGGCAGGGAGACAAAATCCTACCTTAGCAAACACCGTTATATACATTAATAATGTCAGAGGTTGTGGAACTCCATTTAATACAAAACATTTGGGTTCTGTACCAGTATAACAAGATTCGCACGAGTAGGACAGACACACCTCGATTAAGCAATGTTCTAAAGAGTGTCCAATGGTTAACTCTATCAAATGCTTTAGATGCGTCTAAAAACAAGTATACACTGGACTGTTGTAGCGTCTATAATACTGAATAATATTTTTAACACATAAATACAATGGTAATGTATTTCCTTCAAGTGTATGTTGCATGATGAAACCAAGTTGGTCTATGTAAATAAATTGTTATTATCTTAAAGGAAATAAAAATAAGGCATTAGCTAAAATCCTTTTTCCATGTGTACACAAAGTTTAACATTGTATGTAACATTTGACAATATTAAACAAATACAGAAAAATATATTTGTAGCATAAATTCGATATTAAGCCCGTCTGTGAAGCGATTCCCGCGGAAAATGAAATTTTAATGAGCTAGGCGATCACGTGGTATCGTGACGTCACTTATGACACACACTCGCATCAGGCCGACCCTTTCCATGCATTCAGAGCATGTTTACAAGGATAGCTTTTGGGTCGAAACGAGCGTCAGAATGAATTATTGTGCAATATTCCGACGTAATACAAACACTAGTCATCATAGAGGAACAAACATTTATCTTACGGTTCCACATGAATCGAATTTTATTCAAAACAACGAATGCGAATGGGCCTACAAGTCGACTAGGTTTCGCCGAGCTTGGGCTCGTTTTCAGAATAATTATATCGAATGCAACCAACGGGAGATAATCTACACCAATAAACATACATAGCAAACATATATTGTATCCAGCTACATAAAGTAACGTATACAATCTCATAATATCACTAGAATATCGATATATATGAAGGAGTTGTACAATTTATCATAACAACTTAAATCAGTCAGACGGTTTCCGTTGGTTCCGCTAGCTCAGTGGGTAGGCGTGTTGATTACTTGTCATTTATTTTACAATCGGGCGACGCCGGTTCAATCCTGACAGCATGCAAACCTTTGATTTTCTTTACACTTTTTTGTTTATGTTTTCACGAAGTAATATAAACAAAATCACTTTATACTATAATGCACTGTTTCTAAATATTTGTTTATATTTTTGTAGTAATTATTTATTCGCCACAAAAATGAAAATATGGTCATTATATATAACGATGTTTCTAAATTGTATTTATCCAGACAGATCTCAATCTGTTTTCACATATATAATTACAATATATTACCGTACAATATATTTACACTTAATAAATTATATATCCATTACATTATATTTGTTTGGATAAATAAAATTTAGAAACATCGTTATATAATGACCATGTTTTCATTTTTTTGAATAAATAGTTACTACAAAAATTATTTACAAACAGTGCATTATAGTATAAAATGATTTTGTTTACATTACTTCGTGAAAACATAAACGAAAAAAGTGTATAGAAAATCAAAGGTTTGCATGCTGTCAGGATTGAACCGGCGCCGCCCGATTGTAAAATAAACAACAAGTAACCAACGCGCCTACCCACTGAGCTAGAGAGACCAACGGAAACTCTCTGACTGATTTAAGTTGTTATGATAAATTGTACAATTCCTTCATATATCGATATTCTAGTGATATTATGAGATTATACACGTTACTTTATGTAGCTGGATACAATATATGTTTGCTATGTATGTTTATTGGTGTAGATTATCTCCCGTTGGTTGCATTCGATATAATTATTCTGAAAACGGGCCCAAGCTCGACGAAACCTAGTCGACTTGTAAGCCCATTCGCATTCGTTGTTTTGAATAAAATTCGATTCATGTGGAACCGTAAGATAACTGCATGTTCCTCTATGATGACTAGTGTTTGTATTACGTCGGAATATTGCACAATAACTCGTTCTGACGCTCGTTTCGACCCAAAAGCTATACTTGTAAACATGTTCTGAATGCATGGAAAGGGTCGGCCTGATGCGAGTTTGAGTCATAAGTGACATCACATCTCGGCATCCCGAAAAGCGCGCCAAAAATATGCATATTCGAAAATGTCCGGATGCACAGCATAAAATGTGGAATTTCTAATTCATTGAATTTTTGTGATTTTTTTGGCTTGGTGGACGTGGTAATAGATAGCAGGATGTAATATAACATGAATTCGAACAATAGATGTTTTTATTCCCTTTAAGATTTGTTTTATTGTTGTAAATATAATTATAAGTTACTTCTCATGCCAATGGTTTCGGTCATGAATATCATAGTGAGGGGAATTGGGTTAATGGATAAAATATCCGTCTTTTTACAAAAAATACATATTTTCCTAAAACGGCCAACCGGTGTCACTGGCCGAGAATGTTTCTTGCCAGGAGTTGGCAAATGCGTTGTGCGCCAGCGCAGTGAACAGCCTGACACGCCATGATCCCATTAACAGTGCTGTCGTGCAAGAACATAGCCAAGTTTCAGTTGCTGCGTTTGTCTTCTTCTTGTTTGTATTCGTCTTCCTCGTCAATTATTGCATACGTTATTAAATTACTGAATAATAATAATAATTATTATTATTATTCTATCATATTTTATAGCACTAATTATTATGTGGTAGATCGACGCGATGTACATGTTGCATGTATTCGAACAATCAGAATGTTCAAGTTGCATTCTGAGATCGTCCAGCTTTTAACTACAAATTCCCAGTGAATCAATATGACCCATTAAATATATATATATATATGTATATGTATATATATATATATATGTATATATATATATATATGTATATATATATTTATATATATATTTATCACTTTCTTCAACATCATATAAACTTGTTTCACGTAATATGCAAATTCAAGATAGAACGGCACAAACGATGAAACATTATATCCGCTTTCAACATGTTTATTATTCCGTAATTTTGCAAAAAACATGATTTATTGTATGACTTAGTAAATGTCAGAGTGACATATAAGGTAGCAATTATTATCAAATAAGTATTGTCCATGTTGTAAATTCATTGTCCTAAAACAGTAAAACTGGTAGTTTAACCCAGAAGGCCACTTTAACCCTAAACGTATAACTAGTGCTGACCACCTTTGTAGCAACGCTGACTTCTGGCACGGTACTAGGCGATACACCTCGCCCGGGATACTGTCGGCCCGTCACACCTACTACGCGACGCAATCCGCATTGGGCGTTCCCATGTTGCACGTAAACATGTTGATTGATGTTCGGTGTCTAAAGAAAAGTAGACCTTCAAGAGAACAAAGGCGCACTAGTTAGCCTCTACGGGAATGTTTCTGTTACCTGTTAAGTTGTCGCACCCCCAAAAAAGACGCGTAGGCTGTTTAGGGATCATCTCCAAAGTAGGGCCTACGTACGAATGTAATTGCATAGTTTTTCGTACACCAATTGACCTATTTTTTATTCATACTCGATGAGATGTTTGTTTAAATGCTTAAAGTAAAAAGGCTGTCTGTATCATATAATTAAATCTTACATAGGGTTATTCTTTTTGGATCTTTGCATGTATACTTTTTTGATGATCCCAAAGCTAACGACAACACATTATATACGCTGTATATATATATATATATATATATATATATATATAAGGTAGCAGTTTGGACACATACACATGTTCATAGTTATGTTGTAACATGCTAATTAAGAGATGGAATACATCTTAATTTTCATTCTAATGTCGCTACCAGCCACAAAATGGCAGTACCATATGCTAAGTAGATGACGGATATTGTTACATTCTTTATTTTATGAAACTACATTTTCATGATTTAATTGCTAAGGTGTTGATTATAATTATATTTAGGTAATTAATTACTATGAGTAACCAGTTGCTTGAACGGTATGAGATAAAGTCCAGAGACACTGGTCACGTGTGTATTTTCACCAAGCATTGGTACAGCAGCTGTGGGTTAGGCTGGCTCAGGTTTCACACAACAAAGAGGAGACATTTATTTTTGGAAGGAGCCAGGCCTCGGATGAATGATGTGAGATTCATTAATGAGCCTCCAGAGCAGTGTTGGGGTTTCTTTTTGTATCCGGAAGTAAGACCACAAATAAAGAACTTGATCGAAAAGATTGGAGCCGACTATTCGTTGTACAAATTGGCCCCGTCACACACACACACACACACACACACACACACACACACACACACACACACACACACACACACACACACACACACACACACACACACACACACACACACACACACACACACACACACACAGAGAGAGAGAGAGAGAGAGAGAGAGAGAGAGAGAGAGAGAGAGAGAGAGAGAGAGAGAGAGAGAGAGAGAGAGAGAGAGAGAGAGAGAGAGAGAGAGAGAGAGAGAGAGAGAGAGAGAGAGAGAGAGAGAGAGAGAGAGAGGCAGAGAGAGAGAGAGAGAGAGAGAGAGAGAGAGAGAGAGAGAGAGAGAGAGAGAGAGAGAGAGAGAGCGTGTGCGTGTGTGTGCGTGTAATTTGTGTAGGCCCTATATCTATGCCCACGACTCTACGGGATATTTCGTTATTTATTAATCAGCTTCAGTGTAGACTACAGTAACTCAATCTAACGCTGCACTGTAGCACGGTACACCTTATATAAGACAACACATGTGTTTCCAGCCGTTTAAAATATGTTCAACTGTGTCTCCGCATATGCATGTAACTCTCGTGCGGCAATTTACTAGACTCTTAGTACAGTGTAATTATTAATTAGTCGCGCTAGAACAGCCACGCCCCTGCATAGGTAGGCCAACTATAGGGGTCTATTGTAATGTTGTTTTGTCGTGTTGTTCCTGTGGCTATATTCAATATGACGGACACCAGTCATGTACACACTAAGATACGTCAATCTGTACCCGAAGCAAGGTAATACGGTGTAGTACTCAGACCCAATTTTCTCCACGGATTGTGTCCGAGATTATTGTAACAAAGACGATGCTGTGGAAGATGCAGCTGTCCTTAGACCCACCGTTACGCCCAATTGGCGATGTATTTGAAGAAACTAACAAATTAAGATATTTAGAGGTATTTTCTTTTTCTATTCGACAAATTTAGTAGTCGGGCATTCCCAGGTGGTGCCACTGTTATGTTAAAATTAGTATCTGCTGCATGCACTGAAGTACAGCTGTAAATGCCGACAGCAGACATTAAATGGTCATGTGAAAGAGATTAAAGTCGAAATGCCGCAGGCCCTAACAGTGGCTGTTGCTGCCCAGGGTTTGTTGTTCCCCGATTGGGTGTAACCTAGTATGTATATTATAAAATAGAGCGTGAGTAGCTGTATGTGTATATGTCCGTATGTCCGAATCTCCGTCAGCTTTGTATGCACATGTACAGTAGGGTGGGGCATAACGCCCACCCCCTATCTAGCTACATATTTAACAATTTTAGAGAAACGATACAGCTCTCATAGATGTCAATATGAGAGCGAGTATGCGAATGACAAAGGGGTCTCTACGCATACGAGTTTATAATAAATATATTAAATCAAACGCCCTTGTCGAATCTCGTATGGAGGTTTGATCAATGAGCAAGTCCAGTCCCAATTCTTGAGAAGATTATAAAACAGATATCTATTAGTCAAAAAGCTTAGCAATTTGATGGGGACAGACCAGATAAAATCACAATTTTTGTACATCTTTCTTGAACTGTAGTATTTAGCCTATTGAGCGGAGTCAGCATATGTTTTTGGTGAGTCCATAATTGTTCACCCCCATATAACCAATATATATATATATATATGCGTATATATATATATATATATATGCATACATACATGCTTACATACATACGTACATACAAACCTGGTGTATAATAAATGATATATAATGTGTCAGTGTATGTGTGTGTGCGAGTGTGTGTGTGTATGTGTGTGGTGTGTGTGTGTTAGAGAGAGAGAGAGAGAGAGAGAGGGGGGGGAGAGGGAGAGGGAGAGAGAGAGAGAGAGAGAGAGAGAGAGAGAGAGAGAGGAGAGAGAGAGAGGAGAGAGAGAGGGAGAGAGAGAGAGAGAGAGAGAGAGAGAGAGATAGAGTGTGTGTGTGTGTGTGTGTGTGTGTGTGTGTGTGTGTGTGTGTGTGTGCCTGTGCGTGCGTGTGCGTGCGTGCGTGCGTGCGTGCGTGCGTGCGTGTGTGCATGTGCACGGAATATGGCAGTTTTGTTGCTTCTTTGAACAACATCTCGTTTTGGTCAGTAAGTTGTTTTGGTGGGTCCATAGTTGTTCACCCCGCCCCTCCACGAACTGATGTATACCGTGTTATAATTTGTGCTGCTTCCTTGATCAGTAAGATTTCCATTTTTGATCAACATAAACATATTTTGGGTGGGTCCATGGGACAGAATTATCAGAGTTTGAGAACGCATACCTTTCCGGCGTTCAGTAGAGCCAGCACCGCGAGGGAGTATTTCTGCCCATATAAAATCAAAGAGCAAGTAACGAATCTCGTTGAAATCACCAATTGTATGGGAAACCCTTTCAGGAAAGACACCCCTGAACTGCTCTCAGTGATAATCCACACTGTTATGTGTTAAACATCGTACGTACGATCTAAGCACTGGACAAAGATCAGTACAATAACTACGACAAAGCTGTGATCGTTGAACACACACCCTCCATCTATGTCCCAATACAAACGAATGTACAGGTCCCAGTTAAATGTCTGCACCACAGTCCTAGATCAAACACGCGAGAAGGTTGTAAATGTTTAAGAATGACGTGGTCCTTGGTTATTCATCGTCTTCAGAGACGTCACGCAGCAAAGAGCCTCTGATGTCATGCAGCAGAGAGTCTCCGATGTGAATCCATTGTTTATATAGGAATATCATTCATATCCACCCTCTGTGTGACTGCGGACAACTACGCCGTATATAGACGTCCGACCTGCTATGCACGCTGGTGTGAAAAAGACAGAACGAATATCTTACGTCCTTTGATGCAAAAACCCTTGGCGGTAGCCAATTGCTCTTGTTCATCTCCTTTCTACCAACATCATCACCACGGCTGACGTTTTTCTTTCTCACATCATAAAACATTCAAAGAACTACAACAGGATTGAAGTTGACTTGGATACGCACCTCGCCAGCAGCCCCAAACAATCCACAAGAGAGAAGCGTGGTAGAAGGTTGCCGGAGGCCACAGGATGCCAGGAACCTGGAACGACTGCCTTCGCAACGATACCAACAAAGAGGAACTCTGCATTCCTCTCCACTAAGATTACAGATATCCACTGTCCAGATGGGAAGGAAATGTTTGCTGTATCGAGCACCTCAGTGGTCGTCAGATGATCCAAATATGACATGCAGCAATGTAGCCACAAAGAAACAAGCAATTTTGGTACAGGCAAGAATTTACTGAAGACATGTATTCATCTTAATGGTAATGCCATGTGTCATGCTCTTGGCAAAGATAAATCCTGGGCGCCGTCTAGTTCGACAGTGAAGGCATCTTCATCGTCCTTCCTACACTCGAACTTAAACAATCCTCCGTCCAGGATCGTGATACAGTCCAGGTGGAAGTAACTCTCCACGCCCGAGTCGAATAGTGAGATGTTGAGTGTTTTGAGGCCGCGGAGAATGCCCCTGTAGCGGGTGACGACACTGTTGAGAAGATGTGTATCCGTCGGAATGTTCACAGTGCCTTGCTGGAAACACATGGGAAACAATTACAAATCTGGGCAGGACCCAAACTTTACAACAGTTTATTTTATGTTAAATATATCTGCTAATATAATTTGTTATTAAATAGAAACATACCATTCAATCAATCTGTTAAGAGGTAATCTTCCCTTCACCTACTACAATATATGCCCACTGTCACTATACAGGTAACTGGCTAACCAGAGGTAACCGTCCCCTCTCCCATTACAAGTAACTGCCTGCTGTCGACCACATGTAACTGTCCCACCACAGGTATAACTGTCCCCTCTCCCACTACAAGTAACTGCCCGCTGTCGATCACAGGTAACTGTCCCACCACTGGTATAGCTGTCACCTCTCCCACTACAAGTAACTGTCCGCTGTCGATCACATGTAACTGTCCCACCACAGGTATAACTGTCCCCTCTCCCACTACAAATAACTGTCCGCTGTCGATCACATGTAACTGTCCCACCACAGGTATAACTGTCCCCTCTCCCACTACAAGTAACTGTCCGCTGTCGACCACGTGTAACTGTCCCACCACAGGTATAACTGTCCCCTCTCCCACTACAAGTAACTGTCCGCTGTCGATCACAGGTAACTGTCCCACCACAGGTATAACTGTCCCCTCTCCCACTACAAGTAACTGTCCGCTGTCGATCACATGTAACTGTCCCACCACAGGTATAACTGTCCCCTCTCCCACTACAAGTAACTGCCCGCTGTCGATCACAGGTAACTGTCCCACCACTGGTATAGCTGTCACCTCTCCCACTACAAGTAACTGTCCGCTGTCGATCACATGTAACTGTCCCACCACAGGTATAACTGTCCCCTCTCCCACTACAAGTAACTGTCCGCTGTCGACCACATGTAACTGTCCCACCACAGGTATAACTGTCCCCTCTCCCACTACAAGTAACTGTCCGCTGTCGATCACATGTAACTGTCCCACCACAGGTATAACTGTCCCCTCTCCCACTACAAGTAACTGTCCGCTGTCGATCACATGTAACTGTCCCACCACAGGTATAACTGTCCCCTCTCCCACTATTAAATAATTGCCCGCTGTCGACCACATGTAACTGTCCCACCACAGGTATAACTGTCCCCTCTCCCACTACAAGTAACTGTCCGCTGTCGACCACATGTAACTGTCCCACCACAGGTATAACTGTCCCCTCTCCCACTACAAGTAACTGCCCGCTGTCGACCACAGGTAACTGTCCCACCACTGGTATAGATGTCACCTCTCCCACTACAAGTAACTGTCCGCTGTCGATCACATGTAACTGTCCCACCACAGGTATAACTGTCCCCTCTCCCACTACAAATAACTGCCCGCTGTCGACCACATGTAACTGTCCCACCACAGGTATAACTGTCCCCTCTCCCACTACAAGTAAGTGTCCGCTGTCGACAACAGGTAACTGTCCCATCACAGGTATAATTGTCCCCTCTCCCACTACAAGTAAGTGTCCGCTGTCGACCACATGTAACTGTCCCACCACAGGTATAACTGTCCCCTCTCCCATTACAAGTAAGTGTCCGCTGTCGACCACATGTAACTGTCCCACCACTGGTATAACTGTCCCCTCTCCCACTACAAGTAAGTGTCCGCTGTCGACAACACGTAATTGTCCCATCACAGGTATAACTGTCCCCTCTCCCACTACAAGTAACTGCCCGCTGTCGACCAAAGGTAACTGTCCTACCACAGGTATAACTGTCTCGTCTCCCACTACAAGTAAACTGTCCGCTGTCTACCACAGGTAACTGTCCCACCACAGGTATAATTGTCTCCTCTCCCACTACAATTAGTCTCACCCTAGATAAATGTCCCACCACAGGTGACAATATTTAACAAGATTTAACAGGATTAACATCAAGAGAATTAATTCTGGATGGCAGGTGGACAGGCTTATCGAGAGTCCAAACCTTTTATCTACATGTATCCCGCCCTTCTGAGGTATGTGTCGATTTTATTTTTAAACATTTTCACGCTACTAGCGCCCACACAATCAGCCGATAATCTGTTCCATTCACTGTGAAAATGAGAATTTTCTTATATCTAATCTACACTGCTCCTTTACTAATGTAACTTTATGTCCTCTAGTCCTTCTATCTTTCTTAACAGAGAAACAATATTTAAAACAATATTTTCATAACCATTAAATATATAAACAGTTCTATCTGATCTCCTCTAAATCTCCTGGTCTCTAGTGTTGTTAAACCACATTCTTTTAGGCGTATTTCATAACTAAGATCCCTCAGTTTTTGTATCATTTTAGTCGCTCTCCTCTGTACTCTTTCTAGCATATCTATGTCCTTCTTGCGATATGGCCTCCACGCTTGAATACAATATTCTAAATGAGGTCTAACTATTGTTTGGTACAGCGGTATTACTACCACGTTTTCCTTATACGCTATATTTCGCCTAATTAATCCAATGATTTGATTTCCCTTTGAAGTTGTAATTCCTCACTGCTCTGCAACCTTCATATCGGCACTAATGGTTAACCCTAAGTCCTTTTCTTTTACAGTAGTACTTAGTACAGTACTCCCCATTGTATATTGTACATCTTCATTCCCACGTCCTGTGTGAAGGCATTTGTATTTCCCAAAATTGAACAACATTTGCCACTTTTCAGATCATTTGATCAACCTGTCAAGATCATCTTGTAAATGCTGTCTATCTCCATCACTTTCTAACCTTCTAAGCACTTTTGTATCATCCGCAAATGTCAACACCTTACTTATTATATCATCGTCCGAGTCGTTGATATATATTAGGAATAATATAGGTCCTAGAACTGATCTCAAAATTGATTTCCAGTTTGAAGCCTCCCCATCAACTACTACCCGTTGTCTTCTGTCAATCAGCCATTTTTCTATCCAGTTAATTATACCATTTCCTATGCTATGGACCTTTAGTTTAAGCAGTAATCTTTGATGTGGCACTTTGTCGAAAGCCTTTTTAAGTAGATAATATCTACTGGTGATCCCTCGTCAACCTACTTAGTCATATCTTCCAAAAAACATAACATAATTGTTAAGCATGACCTCGCTTAAAAAACCCATGTTGAGACGTTATGTTTAACAAGAAAATCTACCATGAGATCTTTAATTAGTCTTCCTAATAATTTGCAAATCACCGATGTTAAACTAACTTGTCTATAGTTTTCCGACTTGTTTCTCGAACTTTTTTTTAAATAACGGTAAAATGTTTGCTTCTTTCCATTCTAAAGGAACTACTCCCTCTTCTAACGACAAATTGAAAACTGTTGCAAGAGGTATGCTAATTTTTTCTACAATTTTAATTAGTAGTTTGGGCAGAATTCCATCCACTCCAGGTGATTTATTATCCATCATAGCCCTTATTTTCTTAGTTATCATTTCCGGGGTTATAATTAACTGTCCTAAATAGTCTGATTCTGCCCCCTTGAACGTAGCCTCTGGTACTGGCAGTGAACTAACATCTTCCCTGGTAAACACCGAAATAATATACTCATTCAGGTCTTCTGCCATTAAGAATCCCTCTGATATTATATTTCCAGCACTATCTTCTAGAGGACAGACCTTATCCTGAACTTTCTGTTTGCTCCGAACATATGCATAAAAACTCTTGCTGTCATGTTTTTTATTACAAGCTAATTTTTTTCATAGCTTCTCTTTTATTTTCTAATTTCAAATGTAGCTTGGTTAAGTGCTTCTTCATCATTTCCAGTACATCTATATGACTTCCACATTATTTGTTTGAACTTAATTTTTCTAATGGCTTCTTTCGATAACCGTTTCTTTTTGGACCGTTTCCCTTACTTTATGAAGGGAAAAAATGTATCGACGATGCACTCTATTTCAACTTTAAGATATTTCAGCATTATGTTGCTGTTTTATTCTTCAATGTGTTATTCCAGTGCATATTTTATAAATATTTCTTCATGTCCTTATATTTTCCTTTGTGGAAATTTCTCCTGTACTGCTTTTTACTATTCCTTTCTGATTTTACTTTGATGGTAAAATGTATCTGGTTATGATCACTACTCCCCAGTGGCTCACATATATTGACATTGTTAACTAATTCATTCTATGAGGACAAAACTATGTCTAACACATTCTCACCCCTGGTTGGTTCTAGCACATGTTGAGAAAGGAAACTTTCTTGTACTAAAAACTAAAAACTTGTGGCCCTCACTCCCCATACAGGGGTGGAGGGATCTGTGTGTACATTAACCAGCGTTGGTGTAAGTCTGTCATCGTGAGGAAAAAACTGTGTACCCCGGACGTGGAGCTATTGTCAGTGTCGCTGCGTCCGACCTATTTACCCAGAAAGTCCGGACAGCTATTTTTAACTCTGGTCTATGTGCCACCGTCAGTTAATGTTGCACGCGCAGCTGATGCAATCACTAGCTGTGTGCACCGGCGTGAGACAATATTGTCACCAGACTCGCCTAACATAATTCTCGAAGACTTCAATAGCTGCCGACTAGATAAAAACATTGCCTGTTTACCAGCAGTACGTGACGTGTCAGACACGCGGTGGTAACACCCTGGAACTTTGTTATGGCAACATTAAGGACGCGTACAAGTCCGTGAAGAAGATGGCACTCAGTACAGCTGATCACAATGTGGTACATTTGATCCCGGCATATAGAACTAAACTGCAGAGACAGAAAGCAGTGCAGAAAACTGTAAAAACATGGGACTTGAACTCGGTCGACGCCCTCAGGGGTGTTTGACTGTACTTTGTGGGATGTTCTTATTGACTCCAGCTCTTCGCTTGAAGAAGCAGTTGATGTCGTCACAGATTATATCAAGTTTTGTGAAAAAATGATTGTCCCCACATGTGAAAATCTCAAATAACAAACCGTGGGTGAGTAAAGAACTGAACAAACATAATCAACGAGAAGAAGAGGGCTTTCATGTCTAACAACCGCACTGAAGCAAAAAGGATCCAGTGTACTCTAAAAAAGCAGACCAGGGACGCTAAATTATACAATTTATACAAGGACAAAATTGAACGCCAATACGGCAATATGCGCAGGGCATGGCAGGGACTAAAAACTCTGTCTGGTGTTGAGTCCGGCAAACGCGTCATACAAACCTCAGAGTCAGCGGAAGAGAGTCTCAAGTTCGCCGATGACTTGAATTCCTTCTTTGGGCGTTTTGACCGGCATGACTTCTCACGTGAGCGTCAGGAGGCTGTGGACGATACTGAGTCTCAGCTCACTGAGGATGATACCCCAGAAACAACTCCTGATGACGTTAGTCAGATCTTCAAGCACGTTAATCCTCACAAGGCAGCTGGGCCTGACAACGTCAGTGGTCGGGTCCTCAAGGAGTGTCATGCTCAGTTGGGTGCAGTGTTCAACATCCTTTTCAACTCGTCTCTGAAGCAGCATTGCCCCCCCTGGCCTGGAAATCGTCAGTTATATGTCCTGTCCCCAAGAAACCTATGCCATCTGTTCTCAACGACTACCACCCAGTCGTCATGAAGTGCTTTGAGCGACTCGTACTTCGTCCTCTCCTGCAGCATGTTGGGGATCAACTGGATTCCCTCCAATTTGCGTATAAACACAATCGAGGTGTGGATGATGCAGTCCTCACTATGTCATAGCCCAAGTCGTTTGCCAGGACAGTCTTTATTGACTTTTCGTCGGCTTTCAACACCATCTAGCCACACATCATGATGAGTAAACTTGTCAATATGCATGTGAACCCACACATCATCTTGTGGGTAAACCAGTTTCTTACTGAGCGTAAGCAAGCAGTACGCTATAATGGTGCTGTGTCGAGCTCACTCTTCACTTTCACCGGCGCCCCCAGGGCTCGGTGATCTACCCTGTTCTGTTCACACTCAACACAGACGACTGTTGTAGCAGCCAGGAGAGCGTCAATGTCATCAAATACAGCGATGACACAGCTATCGTCGACCTATCCGGCTCTGATCAAGTGTGTGCGTGCGCTGTAGCTGATTTCACAGTGTGGTGTGACAATCATTTCCTAGACCTGAACGTTCGTAAAACTGAAGAACTCATAAAAGATTTTAAGAAAAATCCTACTCCTCCCAAGAAACTATTCATTAACCGAGAGTATGTAAGGAGAGTAGACAAATACAAGTATCGCGGCACTATCATTGATGCCAAGCTCAAATTTGGTGAACATACAGCAGTAATTAACAGAAAGCGCCAGCAAAAGCTGTATTTCTTACGCAAGCTCAGGTCACTCAGTGTCAGCAGACATGTTCTACAAACCTTCTACATATGATACATAGAAAGCTCTATTACATTTGGGTTTCGTTACACTCTGGCATGAACAGTCAGGGTTAGTGGCAAGGTGGTGGGGAAAAAAGCAGACCAGTCTAGAGGATCTATGCAGGCAACGGGCAGAGAGAAAGGGAAGGAATGTCTTCTCAGACCCCGAACAACCCCTATAAGACTAATGAATGTAACTGTCTTTCGTTCCCCTCCATCTCTGCCAGTCTGACACTGAGTGAGCCTGGGATGATTTGTGAGATGATTTAACTTATGTTAAACTGTTGCAACTTATTTAACTTATTTAACATATTTAACTGATTTATTTATTTATTAAACCGATATAACTTGTACACTGTATTACTATTTTTAATTTTTGTTATATTGCACGTACATTTGTTTTATTTGTCTTAATATGCTGCTCTACACTCCAAATGAATTCCCCTCCCAAGGGACAATAAAATATTGTGATTGAGTGATTGATTGATACTCTGTAGAGATTTTCATTGTATATGCCCGTGTTTGAAATCCCCCATAATAATACAATTTGCCACTTCCCTTAAAGCGTTTTGTGCTTTTTCATTCACTTCTATGCTTATGTTTAGACTTCGATAAACTAACCCAACCGTTAACGTTGAGTTTCCTGTAACTATGTTACACCAAACAGCTTCTTGGCAATCTGCTTCTCTTTCTAGTTTTATTTCACCAGCCTGGATTGATTCTTTAATATATATAAAATATCTCCACCTCCTCTTCCTTCTTTCCTAAACATTACAAATCCTGTCAGTCCGAATTCAGCATGTGACATATCGGTGATGGCCCATGATTCGGTTATGCCTATTATGTGAGGGTCAATATCTTCTACCATAATGTTTAGTTCATTTCTTTTGTTTACTATAGTCCTTGCGTTTAAACAAACACATTTATATCAAGCTTCAGAACAGTATTCCAGGCTGTTCTTTGCTGATTTATTTCTGCAGTCTTTGTCTATGCCTCTAGTTTCAGGCTTCTCTGTGAGTTGCCCCTGCGAATCTAGTTTAAATAGATGCAATATGTCCCACTGTCAACAGATTGCAGCAGGACCTCTGAGAAAACTGCTGCCCCCTTTCCACTTAGATGGAGGCCATCCCACCCTCTCTTATTTTAAGTTATTAAATAAATTCTGATCGGGATATGGCGCCTTGCAAACGGCAAGTGATGGCAAAACGACACTTGGTGTGTGATCACTGCCACAGCTGGGTAGATTTTGCATTGTCCGGCTGTGGGAAGTCATGGGCAGAAACCATGGAGGAAGGATTCACCTTTCAGTGCATTGGGTGTTGGAAGGTGGAGTGTCTGCAGCAGGAGATAGTTAGGTTGACAGATATTGTGAAGGGAATGGAGATGGGAATTAGCAAGGAGGCAGGTCGAATGGAGAGAGACGACAGGGAGAGAGGTGAGAATACTGCAAGACTGAAGGAGAATAGCAGTGGCAAGAAAACTAATGAAAGGAGATTGAGAGGAGGGAAGGTGATTGGAGGGGAAGACATTGGAAAATCGACAACAAAAAACGTGACAAGCGTGAAGGTGACAGGGAAGAAAGTGACCATAGAGAAGGAGGGAGGGAAGATGGGACGGGAGAGGAAAGAAGAAAATGAGATGGGACGAAAGATGAAGGGACGAAAGGAAGTGAGAGCAAATGTGATAGAAGAGAAGTCGATAAAAGGGACGCTGACAGGAGGAAAGGTGACAAGAGAAAAAGCGACAGGAAAGAATGGATCGGAAGAGAATGGGACAGGAGAGAAGACGACAGGGGGAAAAGACAAAAACCAGACAGATGCAAACCGAAGAAGGAGCTATTCTAAGGCAGTGGTTGAGGGGGCAATGAGGAAAGAGAGGGTGTTTATGGGCTACTCCATTATGAGAAAGACGAACAAAACACTGAGCGAGGGGAAAGACGTCGTTGTTTGTCTACCGGGGGCTAGAATTGAACATGTCACTGACAGGGTAGAGAAGGTATTGGGACATGGCAAAGGGGGGTTTATACTGGTACATGTAGGAGCAAATAATGCAGACAGGGAGGGAACAACTGCGATAGTACAGAAGTATAAACAGTTAGTGAGGAAGCTAAAGAAGACAAGAGTTGAACAGGTTATTCTGTCAGGAATGTTGCCAGTAATGGGAGGAAGGGGGGCAACGTATAGAAACTGCAAGAGGATGGCGATCAACGCACTAGTTCAGCAGATGTGTGACGAAGAGGGGGTGGGATTCACAGATTTATGGGGATACTTCGTTGGGAGGGAAGATATGTACATGAGAGATGGCCTCCATCTTAGTGGAAAGGGGCAGCAGTTTTCTCAGAGAAACTGCTGCGATCTGCTGACAGTGGGACAGGTTGCATCTATTTAAACTAGATTCGCAGGAGGGACCCACAGAAAAGCCTGAAAATTAAGGCAAAGATAAAGACAGCACAAATAAATCAGCAAATAATAGTCTGGAAAACACTTCTGAAGCTGGATATAAATGTGTGTGTTTAAATGCAAGGAGAATAGTAAACAAAAGAAATGAACTAAACATTATGGTAGAAGATATTGACCCTCATATAATAGGTATAACCGAATCCTGGACCACCACCGATATATCAGATGCCGAATTGGGATTGACAGGATATGTAATGTTTAGAAAAGATAGAATAGGAAGAAAGGGAGGTGGAGTTATTTTATATATTAAAGAATCTATCTAGGCTTATGAAATAAAATTAGAAAGAGAAGCAGATTGCGAAGAAGCTGTTTGGTGTAACATAGTTACAGGTAACTCAACGTTAACAGTTGGGTTAGTTTATCGAAGTCCAAACATAAGCATAGAAGAGAATGAAAAAATAAAAACCGCTATAAGGGAAGTAAGCAAACGGGACTGTATTATTATGGGGGATTTTAACCACAGGCATATACAATGGAAATCTCTTCAGAGTATGGGGAGTGAGGACCACAAGTTTTTAGTGTTAGTTCAAGATACTTTCCTTTCTCAACATGTGCTAGAACCAACCAGGGGTGAGAATGTGTTAGACATAGCTTTGTCCTCACAGAATGAATTAGTTGACAATGTCAAGATACGTGAGCCACTGGGGAGTAGCGATCACAACCAGATACATTTTACCATCAAAGTAAAATCAGAAAGGAATAGTAAAAAGCAGTATAGGAGAAATTTCAACAAAGGAAGGTATAAAGACATGAGGAAATATTTAGCAAAGATAGACTGGAATAACACACTGCAAAATAAGACAGCAACAGAATGCTGGAATATATTAAAGAGTGAAATTAAGTGCATAGTTGACAAATTTGTACCCTTCAAAAAACAAGGGAAACGGTCCAAAAAGAAACACTTATCGAAAGAAGCCATTAGAAAAATTAAGTATAAACAAATGATGTGGAAGTCATATAGATGTACTGGAAATGATGAAGACTACAACAGTTATAAAGAAGCACTTAACCAAGCTACAGCTGAAATTAGAAATTCAAACAGAAACTATGAACAACAATTAGCTAGTAATATAAAACATGACAGCAAGAGTTTTTATGCATATGTTCGAAGCAAACAGAAAGTTCAAGATAAGGTCGGTCCTCTAGAAGATAGTGCTGGAAATATAATATCAGAGGGATTCTTAATGGCAGAAGACCTGAATGAGTACTTTAGTTCAGTGTTTACCAGAGAGGATATTAGTTCACTGCCAGTACAAGAGGCTAAGTTCAAGGGGGCAGATTCAGACTATTTAGGACAATTAATTGTAACCCCAGAAATGGTAGCTAAGAAAATAAGGGCTATGAAGGATAATAAATCACCTGGAGTGGATGGGATTCCGCCCAAACTACTATTGGAAATTGTAGAACAAATTAGCGTACCGCTTGAAACAGTTTTCAATGTGTCATTAGAAGAGGGAGTGGTTCCTTTAGAATGGAAAGAGGCAAACATTATACCGTTATTTAAAAAAGGTTCGAGAAACAAGTCAGAGAACTATAGACCAGTGAGTTTAACATCAGTGATTTGCAAATTATTAGAAAGATTAATTAAAGATCACATGGTGGATTTTCTTGTTAAACAAAACTTGATCAACCCATCTCAACATGGTTTTTTTAAAGCAAGGTCATGCTTAACAAATATGTTATGTTTTTTGGAAGACATCACTAAGTGGGTAGATGAGGGATCACCAGTAGATATCGTCTGCTTAGATTTTCAAAAAGCTTTCGACAAAGTACCACATCAAAGATTACTGCTGAAACTAAAGGCCCATGGCACAGGAAATGGTATAATAAACTGGATAGAACAATGGCTGATTGACAGAAGACAACGTGTAGTAGTTGATGGGGAGGCTTCAAACTGGAAATCGGTATTGAGTGGGGTACCACAGGGATCAGTATTAGGACCTATATTATTCTTAATATATATCAACGATTTGGATGATGAAATAGCAAGCAAGGTGTTGAAATTTGCAGATGATACAAAAGTGTTTAGAAGGATTAAAAGTGATGGAGATAGACAGCATTTACAAGATGATCTTGACAGGTTGATCAAATGGTCTGAAAAGTGGCAAATGCTGTTCAATTTTGGGAAATGTAAATGCCTCCACACAGGACATGGGAACGAAGAAGTAGAATATACAATGGGGGGTACTGTACTAAGTACTACTGTAAAAGAAAAGGACTTAGGGTTAACCATTAGTGCTGATATGAAGGTTTCAGAGCAGTGCGGAATTGCAGCTTCAAAGGGAAATCAAATCCTTGGATTAATTAGGCGAAACATAACGTATAAGGAAAAAGAGCTAATAATACCGCTGTACAAAACAATAGTTAGGCCTCATTTAGAATATTGTATTCAAGCGTGGAGGCCATATCGCAGGAAGGACATAGATATGCTAGAAAGAGTGCAGAGGAGAGCAACTAAAATGATACCAAAACTGAGGGATCTTAGTTACGAAATACGCCTAAAAAATGCGGTTTAACAACACTAGAGACCAGGAGATTGAGAGGAGATCAGATAGAAGTGTTTAAAATATTGAATGGTTATGAAAATATTGATAGAAATACTTTTTTTTCAATTAAGAAAGATAGAAGGACTAGAGGACATGAAGTTACATTAGCAAAGGAGCAGAGTAGATTAGATATAAGAAAGTTTTCATTTTCACAAAGGACTGTAAATGAATGGAACAGATTATCTGCTGATTGTGTGGGTGCTAGTAGAGTGAATATGTTTAAAAATAAAATCGACACATACCTCAGACGGGCGGGATACACATAAATAAAAGGGCGGGACTCTCGATAAGCCAAAGGGCTTCCTTGTCCACCTGCCACCTAGAGTTAATTCTCTGGATGGCAATCTTGTTAAATCTTGTTAAAAATCTCCTCATCTAGTGCGTTGATCGCCATCCTCTTGCAGTTTCAATATGTTGCCACCTCCTCTTCCTCCGATTACTGGCAACATTTCTGAGAGAACAAAATGTGTTCAACAGTTGACTTCTTTAAATTCCTGACTAACTGTCTGTATTTCTGTACTATCCCAGTTGTTCCCTCCCTTTCTGCGTTATTGATCCTTACGTTTACTAGTATAGATCCTCCATTGCCATGCCCCAATACCTTCTCTACCCTTTCAGTCACATGTTCTATCTTAACCCCCGGTAGACAAACAACGACGTCCTCCCAATCGCTTAGTGTCTTATCTGTCATTCTCAGAACAGAGTCGCCCATGAACTTTTCTCATTGCGTCCTCAATCACTGCCTCAGAGTAACTACTTCTCCGGTATACATCTGTCTAGTAGTTGTCTTTTCCCTCTGCCGTATTCTCTCCTGTCACTCTATCACATTTACTCTCACTTCCTTTCGTCCCTTTATCTTTCCTCCCATCACATTTTATTATCTCCTCTCCCGTCCCAGTTTCCCTCCCTCCTTCTCTACGGTTAGTTTCTCTCCTGACACGTTTTCTGTTGTCTATTCTTCAATTTCTTCCCCTCCAGGGACCTTCCATGCTCTCAGTCTTCTTGCCACTACTCTGCTCCTTCAATGTCACAGTATTCCCAACTCTCTCCCTGTTGTCTCTCTCCATTCCACATGTCTCCTTGCTAATTCTCATCTTCATCCTTTTCACAATATATGTTAACCTAACTACCTCCTTCTGCAGACACTCCACATTCCAACACCCCACGCACTGAAAGGAGAATCCCTCCTCCATGGTTTCTGCCCATGACTTCGCACAGCCGGACAAGGCAAAATCCACCCAGCTGTGACAATGATCGCACACCAAGTGTCGCTTTGCCTTGACTTGCCGCTTGCATATCAGAATTTATTTAATAACTTAACTAATTTAGTTTTGATAAAGACGGTTTCCTGTGTACTACAGCACACTTTATGTTACAGCAGATTTTAATTACACAGCTGACTATCTACCCTATCACGAACGCTAACGTTACCGGTAGTGACCTAATTTAAATACAATCAATTACTTTACACTAGACTGCCTTATTTATTTAGATTATACTGCGCCCTAGCAAATGCGTGGGACACTAGCTAGATAAATAACCTGGAGTTCGCCCGACTATCACTTTTGCTTAATTTTAACAACAATGCTACCTAATCAAAGTATCTAGCATGTACTGGATTATACAGATATTATCTTATGTAGGTAGTTTTATGTTTGTTACTTTATCTCCTATATATTCTACCACATAATCAGGTTTGTTAAATCTTGTTATCAAAGGCTAAGTCTGTTATCACTCACTAGACTAAAGTGTTCTAAAATACTTTAACTAACTTTATGCACAACTGTTACTCAATATATGTCCAGTACTACTTTATGAATAATTTTAAGGTAACAATACTATTTATCGATCAATATTTCCACTTGTTTTTCACTTTTTCTGCACCAACAGTTCTCCACGATCTAGATCCGTCAATGTTCCCGCCAAAAAGTAACGATCACATCACTTATATCAGGGGCCAGCAACCATTTCGAATGGAGGACCAAGCAGATGACTTGAACTAAGTCGGCGGTCACACACGTATTATTGAACATTGATGATCATTAGTCTAATCCTCAAGAGAATTGGTACATTGTATTATGTTTAGAATCTGAATAAAAGCAATCTTGTCTAGAACTATGCATTGAAATATCATCACACATTAACACATTAACGTCTAAAATTAATGTGGACATCGCTATTAAAAACCACTTTTTATTCATGGTCAGTGTTCGTGGTACAAAAATGGCACCGTGACTAGTTTGACACTTGGTGCAGTCGCTGCGCCACCAATCAAATTGGCAATGAGCTTAGCGTGTTAGATTAGATCATGAAGGCGTTCCTTAGTCAAATGCATGTAGTAACACTCTACAAACATCAACTCTTTGGCGGTAGCTTTGAGTGTCTTAGAGCCGCATTGTAGTTTGTTGAAATTATCCGCACAGCTCCCATCGCATCGTCGAGTTCCACGGGGAACGGAAAGACACCCAGCTTTGCATTTCCCAGTTGTGTCTTCCACAGTAGCAACGTGATCTTGGAAGCGAAGACAATCTGGAAAATCTTACTGATGAGATATCGCAAATTAATTTGTGGTCTGAAAATTCTGGTACTTCTGTACAATTCTGCTTCATGAACACCCTATAATTCAACATTACAGCTCACAGGGCTTATGTGCGGCACTACATAGACGATCGACTCAGCTTGCACTCTTCGCAATAGAGGAGGTTTTGATACTGTGCAGTCATCTCAACCAGAAGGTATTGGAATTGCAAATGGCTTAGGCCAAGAGAGCGAACATAGTTCATGGTCTTCACGAGTACGCTCATTGTGTTCTGCATTTCAATTTATTTGGCATTCAGGCTTTCTTCAGGGATAATGCAGTTTTTTGTTATCATGGAAGTTGCAACTACCGATCTCATCCTGCGGGCCGCATTGTGGACAATTTCAGATTTAGTCCGCGGCCCGCTTGAAATAGCTACGCGGGCCGAAGTTGCCAACCCCTGACTTATATAATTGTCCCCTCTCCCACAAAAAGAAACTTTCGCGTGTGCGAATGTGCGCGTGTGCGTACGCGTTCGCGTGCGCGCGTGTGTGTGTGTTTAGGGAAAATAAATGTCACGAATTTTGTGGCAGACCTTGATAGAAATGTCAACGTGTACAGGTTGTCTCGCTTATCTTATACAACTCTTGTGGCAGATCTTGATAGAAATGTCAACGTGTACAGGTTGTCTCGCTTATCTTATACAACTCTTGTGGCAGACCTTGATAGAAATGTCAACGTGTACAGGTTGTCTCGCTTATCTTATACAACTCTTGTGCACCATCGTGAACACGCTAAGAGGCGCAAAAGGTGCTGCCATCTCACGGCGTCTAGGCAACGTTATAAGAGTCGTGCTGCAGTGCCGCCTCCTATGAGATAATTCCGCAACGTGCCCGTGTGATGTTTTTTGGAATAGGCACCTACGCACTCCAGGGAGTTCATTTTACTAGCGCGCCCCTTTGAACAAATATGGTTGTGGTTTCTTGAAAGGAAAATCGTACAGAGAGCACTACGGCTTATAATGAACAAATCGTAACCCCCAAAATGTCCACGGATTTGTGAAGACACAAGTGAGACATGTGTTATCATTTACATACATGTCACATATGACAGTGCTGTCGACTGCTGGCGACCAGCTTTGGATACGAGTCATGCATTGATGTCTGATCAGTGTCATAGCGAGCGACACGCCCGTAAACCACAGGGCCTGGCAAAGAGAGGTGAATTACGTGAATACTCATAAGGTTAGCGTAAACACATATACAGCTTGAATCAATGAAAATAAACTAAAAGATAGGTCCTTACACTGTGCAGTTTAAAATCGTTAGGACAGCATCTCCAACATAACCCCACTTCGACATAATCCCACTTCGACACTGCGAAACATGTTTAAATATGCAATCAAAACACACCTCCCCTACAATTACCCACTCTACAGACCTGTCATTCATATAGCTGGATGAACTGGAGCACGTGGGATAACGAACTTGCCCTAGATTCAAAATGGCAGCACGAGGAATCAATTCCGGAATGTCTCGACTTTTAATCTAGCGCTCTACATACACCGCGCTGCTTATCCACAGTCAGAGCACATTAATTTTGAATTCATTGCCGTGCAATACATCTGCCCTTATTTGTATTTTGTATTTCTGAATATGTCTTCAGAGAAAATAGGAAAGTAACAAAGATTTTACATGCATGACAAAATAGACAAATAGGATAGTAACCACACACGACACACCACACACCACACACCACACACCACACACCACACACCACACACCTGCAGCACACACACACACACACACACACACACACACACACACACACACACACACACACACACACACACACACACACACACACACACACACACACAACACACACACACCACACACCACACACACACACACACACACACACACACACACACACACACACACACACACACACACACACACACACACACACACACACACACACACACACACACACACACACACACACACACACACACACACACACACACACACACACACACACACACACACACACACACACACACACACACACACACACACACACACACACACACACACACACACACACACACACACACACACACACACATACACACCACACACCACACGCACACACACACATTTATCTGTTAACTTGATCAAAAGCCTCGACGAAGCAACGTCGTGTTTGTTATCGTCATAGCGAGAAACGTTCTCGCCAGTAACTCAAGGTCCTGCCACAATGCGATATGCTCTAGAATATTCGCGCATATACAAAAAAGCGCGCTCAGTTGCACTGACGCACTGAAGCATATCCGTCTGAATCGACACTGTAGTTGTTTGTTGCAATGTGCACCAACGGGACGCTGATCTGCCCAAAGGGACAACAACCGTGAATGTTTGAGTGACATGAATACGGCTAACTTTTGAAAACGTTTTATTATCACAAGATTTATAATATTCTTAAACGTAACCTTGCTGATATTAAAAAAGCAGCTTTGATATCGCGTTTGTTTCAGTAAAGAGTCACATTCTGCGTAGTGTGACTCCGATTTGTTATTGCCCTAAAATATCTGCAAAATATAATTTATCGTGATTTCTGCTGCATTCCAAATTATTGAACCGTTTGCCATTCTATGGAGCTATGCGGGACATATTAAACTATATTGTTGTTTAACAACAAACGAATATTACAAAGAGACATATCGTATATGATCTACTCGCGTGCTCGCCATCTGAGATGCAGCGCTACTGTTCAATGACGTACCCCCGACTCGTTAACTGACATGCTACGGTTGGATGATCCCAACCAAGAAGAAAACGTCGTCTAGGGTCGAACATTCTCGAAGCTGGATGTGACTCTCACTCCTGGTAGGAAGCTGAAGGGCCTGGCTTCCCAGTCCTCTACACCCATCTGTCGGGAGATTCGCTTGGGTCAAGTGAGTACTTTGTAGAACGGCAAGTTGTCACAATCTTCAATGTAGAATTGTTTTGCCAATGTTTATCCAGATTTGTTAATAGTAGATGGGGATGGTTTGTGATCGGAAACGTACGGTGCAATGCTGATTCAAATGGCATACGGTATACTTTACAGCAGTAAGAAATGATTCAGTTCCCGTAAATATGTTTGATTACACTAATTCTGTTGTATATGATTTTATTAAAAGTAGATGACACAGCGACGACACAGCGTTAATATCCGATACAAAAGAAGGATTGAATAAACTGATAACTACTGTTAAAGAGCACAGCGAGATGAAAAGATTGAAACTAAACGTAAAGAAGACTAAGATTATGGATGTGAAGGGATGTCGAGAACCATCAGAAGTCACAGTAGATGGCGAGGAAATAGAACGAGTGGAAAGTTTTGAATATATGGGGTCACTGATAGAAGCGGATGGAGATGGGATGAAAGAGATCAAGCGGAGGTGAGCAATGGCGAGTAAAAAGTTGATGGAGATGAAGAAGCTGTGGAAAGCAACGAACAAAGATATGAAACTACGAATTATCCGAGTCTGCATATTTCTAACGGCTACACATGGATGCGAAACCTGGACTCTTAATAAGAACATTACTAAACGTATACATGCATTTGAAAACAAGTGTTATAGAAAGATATTAAGAGTTTCGTGGACTGAACGTAGAACTAACGAATCAATCGCAGATGAGCTTGGTGTTATACACGGGACTTTTTTGAACTTTGTAAAGAAACAGAATCTAAGTTATTTCGGTCATGTGAAACGGCATCAATCTCTAGAGAGACTAATAATGGAAGAAAAAGTGGAAGGCAGCAGAAGCAGAGAAATACATAGGAGACAATGGGAGAAGGACATAAAGGAATGGATGGGAGCAGACGTCTGGCGAGTGGGGAGACTGGCAAACGAAAGAGCTGTCTATAGACAATCCACCAAGGCTGTAACGTCCGGAAATGGATAAGCAAAACCCAACAAGTACACGTTATTGTGAAGAATAAAAATAACTAACCTTTTTTCATAAGATATTATTTGCAAAATACCAGTTGAACATAACAAGTGCCCTAGTTATCCGTAGGTGTTTTATTTGTGATACGGTAAGATGCGTGCATAGGGGGATCCGAGGGAAGCTTGGGCAACGAACCCCTAGACGGTTGGAATTTGGCCGCGCTAAAGTGTCATGAACCCATAGACCTGTTGAACGTGCCCCCCAGACCTTCGGAAATGGTGAACGTCGCCTCGAAAAAATAATAGCACCCCGTCTTCCAATGATATGTCAGGATACTACGCAGCGGAGTCGTGCTGATGCTCCGGATCAGCGAACCCAATATGAATTTGGTTCGGCCACCAGCGTTTTGGCGAGCCTCAACGGGGATGTAGTTGGAGGTTTTGGCCCACCCTATACTACCTTGTCTCGATCCTCTCTAGATCCGTCCATGGCGTTAAAACCGTAATAAACAGTCTGCCATTGAGTGTAAATCATTGCTGGTCATGACCTCTGCAGTCGATTCATTGGGAAACATGACGATCTTTATAAAAAAAAAACCATTAGCCATATTACAACAAATGATGAATAGCCTTATTTCGCCGAATATGTATCGCTTCTTTATTAGAAATCAGGTTAGTGTAATTTATTTCTGGGTTAGGCCCATTATTTTCCTAATGCTCCAGGATTATGAGTTATTAAGAGACTAAGATTGGATATTCGGTAAAAACTACTCTTTCTCGTATGGAACAATCATTGATTGGAACAAATAATCTACCCTACCAACTGTGAATACAAAACACAATTTGAAGATATCTTTGCGAGATGAGCTAAACCGCAATTATGGTAGTAGTATGTAAATTGTAGCTTCTAAGTGTATTCAAGGCATCTGCAGTTCAAGACTGACCAAAACAGAATAAATCAATGTGTTACCGTCGACAAAATACATTATTTGTACTGCTTTTATATAATTGTAAAAAGGTAACCGTAATCGCTTTACAATTGAAGGCGCGTCATTCTTGTGAAAGGAACATTCAACTTAGACAGACAGACAGACATACATACAGAAGTTCTTTATTAAGACCCATATGCTCAATAAGTGAGGATGTAAAAGCATCACAAGTAATCACATGGTAAACAAATTTTCACGTGTGGGTCAGGGAGACTGATTGGCTATTCAACCAAAGAGGTAAACATAAAGCAATTTCATTTTTGTTGTTCACTCATAATGACAAATGTAACAATTTCGTAATGTACATAATGACAAATGTAACACTGTTGTAATGTACATACAGGTAAATAAGTCTGCAAATAATGATGTTTAATGTACAATGCAAGCCCGTGTAAGCTGTGAGTGTAGATTGTACTTGTTATTAAATCAGGTGCATTATTGATAGTATGCGGCAAGGTGTATCGGAGACTTTGTTTCGCAAAATCGTGTTGTACTCTGATTGTATGTATATTGTATTGTCCACGTGTGTTGAAATTGTGAATGTTGTTGTTCTGATGAAGTGGCAAATTTCGATGGTAAACAGGATTTTCTTACGCATGAATTTATAATATAATTTTATTTCTTGCGATTTTAATATGTGTTCTATTTTTAATAATTTAAGACGTTTAAACAGCAATATACTTGCTTACACTAATAATTCGGACAAGTTTCCTTTGAAGTTTCTGAATTATGTAGTTTAAGTGTGGCAATATTAGTGTGTTGTACAATACGATCTTTATATTAAGAGGTATTAACCGCTTTTAGACCATGAGCCAAGCCTGCAAATTTTGAAGTTGATTCTCAAATTGAGGGACTAATTCCCATTATGATTTTCAGTTACACTAATATATGTGGTGTCCGAAAATGGGTGATGGATATTTCAGAAGCGTAGCTTATTACCTTTTTGCTCGCCATCTTTAAATATGGCTGCCATTTTCAAGTGGAAGTCGAGCTATTCGAAACTCGTGTCCTACAGTCAAATCTACTGACTGGATCTTAAAGTTGTATAAACGAAAGTTGTTCGTAATATTTCTATTATCATTATTGGCAAAAATATAGGGGGAAATGTCAAGGAAAATGCAAAAAAAAGCATTTTTTCCACAATATTTTTTACTTAAGTTTTAGTAATGTTTTAATGACATAGATGATTCATGTTTTACATTCCTATGAAACAATATGCAATTTGCTACATTTCTGTCATTTTAGATGTCTTCTGTACTGCTTCTATATGTTGTAGGCACATCAAAACATAAACGTATCCCACCTGGTGTCTGAAAACGGGAACATTACCATACACATTTCATTTCCCGGCAAAACGGCGTGGCAGATGTGCATGAAATTATGTGTGAATACGTAGACATATGTGTATTACGCACTTGTAGTGTCAGACGCAGAATAATAAGTTATGCGATTTATTAACCTAATAACTACTTCAGAAACCATGCCAACCATTAGCCTATAAATGTTATGTATAAACTTCTGCCTTCGAATGTATAAACTCAATAAAATATGTAAGTCAGGTTACACGATCGGCAGTTACCTTCTGCTATGCACGTAATCTATGTTTCGCTTAATTTACGACCCGTAGATTATGACCTATATATTTGTCCAAATATATGTCAAGATTCTCACCTTTTATGGGATAAATCAGTTGTGCGGAATGTAAAAGGTAATGTGCACGTAATATATTTAACAATCGTACGAACCACGCGCACGCGGCAAATACTTCTGGGAAATGGTCCCTGCATAATGGACTTGGCATCGTGAAATAGATGCTGGCACAATATGCTTATGTCTACCCTAGCATAGCAATTCGAACATTATTTGACAATTCTGCACTATCACGAGTAGGGCCTATCGATGGACATGAACGTCACAATTATCTCCGACTTTAGTCATTTCAAACACACAACGAATAGACACCTTTCTACGAGCGCGATATGGTTTTTATGTAACAATGCATTGTGGTGTCTAACATTTGGTAAATATTACATACCCCCAGGTGACGGGCATTTTCGTTAGTTAATTTTAAAAGCCTTTTGCTTTAGCATATGATTCCGTCCAGCTGTTACACCGGGTAACTAAGCGTAACTTCTTGTTAACTAAAATATATTCAAACATCTTATATGTAAAATACAGAGAGAATGCCTTTAATTACCTTGAGGCAGAGGTAATGGTATTTTGAACTGACTAACTAATTATGTTACTGTTCTGCCATCTCTACACACATTTCTTCGGGTCTTCCTCGCAGCAATTGAGGGCGGTTCTGCTCGCGTTAATAGGTTAGCATGATCAATAACCCAGGATGTTATCATTGCTGACTTTGAATGTCGGTAAAACAGAGAAGAAGCGACCAAACTAGCTATCCGAGAAGTTGCTTCCAGTATACAGCGTTGGGAAAAAAGAAGGCCCACCACTAATTTATTTGGACCTGATACAGATGCACCATCAACAGCTGAACGGTATAGCCATTTATGAGCTTTCACTCATTTCCAGTAACCGTCCGATCAGAAAATCAGCTCTTGGACGGCATTCAACATAAGCTGATAAGAACATGTTAACGTGGAAAACGTTGTGGGCTACTTGCACAATGCAACACTGTCCACTGTCCAAGAAATGTTACGCACCGCCTTGGACATTTGTCCTCCTTCAGTTTGAAAACGTTGCACAGTTTTGCTCTGTTCGCAAAAGCCACTAAACCAGCATAGAAGCATCCAGACCAGTACCGGAGAATTGTTCTCATGATGGGCAATTTCCACACCTTATGCAACTTTATGTCCAGCATTGGGAAAATGTTTGGAGATGCGGGACTTTGTGATCTAGCGGAAGAATCCGACGTTATTGCCTAGGGCTCTGTCAACAAGGGTTTGCTAGGCATACAGTACTACTGCATCGTTCGTCTGCACTAGCGTGTATGTGAAGCTTTGATGTTACTCGATTGGAAAGGAGTCCTTGAATAGGAATGGGTGGAGTAGGGTCATCCTCACGATGGTGTCAAGTTTAACAATTCCTCCACATATTGCAGAGTAGTCTACGAAAACATGCCGTGATCGGTGTTTTGTGTACAAAGATCCTAGACGTGTTCGTGGCCTATCTGGATGTTCTGCGTCAACATCGTGGATGTCTGGCACGATTCTGGATGACGTACATCGACATGGTTAGCATCCTGCTTGGGCTGTTCTGAGGTGACAGGGAGGGCAACTGGAATCTTCACTTGCCACGCATCCAACAAGTGATTCCCTGGTGCCTCGATTTGGGCAAGGTGAACTAGACAAGGAACTTACACGTCTATTAGGCACTGATGACACAGCCTGAAAAGAGTGTCCAACGGTATACCAACATTTCCCACGAGGATATTTTCCATTCAGACAAGGTATCCCATTTGGCCATATCTCATTGGACTAAAATTACAGAAGAAATAGTCAACAAGGATATACAATTGCAGGAGGGACACAAGGCTGATAATTCACTGCAGCATTATTGTGCATGTAGAAGCAAACGGACCTTGACTCCGTGGTTCACATGCTCAGCGAATTGATCGACTAGTCCCAAATATCACAACAATGCGATCACGTCCTTTATTAGCGTGCAACGATGATTAAAAGATCTGGTTAGATAACTCTTCAAAATGTGAATGTCTCCGTTTAGCTTCTGTATGAGAGCCGTTGCATCAATCGGTGTAGCACGTGGTTCGGGACCAACATCTGGCTGGTCCACCATACGTTCTAGGTGCAGTGCAAGAGCAGCTCGCTAGTTTTCTTCATGCTTCCTTCAATGTTTGCATTGGTTTCTTCTAGCATTCGCCAAATCGTATTAACCTATGCCTTCCTGAACTCGCTGTTCCTGAAACACCTAGTACACTTGTTCCCACTTTTGCTGTGCGTGCAGTGTTCACCGAAGACGTCACGTGTGGCAGCTACACTTGTAGAAATGACAAGATTGGAAGGGTCTTGCCTAAACACATTTGCCTAGTCGTTCTTCAGTAGATCTACAACTGCTTCGACCGTTGTTGGGTCCTAGACAACGAATAGCTAGATTGATCGCATCTTTTCTGTTTTAGCCACATTAAAGTTATCTGATGCGGCTTGCACTTCAACAACTTTGGTTGGAGAATGATGCCATTGACTCGATGTGATGTTCCTCCCCCTCTCAACGATTCCTCTTGCCTACTGATATTGTCGTATGTCAACATTTTTGGGATGGAATGACGTACATTGGAAGGAAATAGAACATAATCACGGTCAACATTTGATAGTTTACCAGTGAGCAGCGCTGTGTCAATGTCTTTCCGAGCCAACTAAGCGCATGCACCCATGCCCGAGAGGCTTCCGAATTTTTAGTACCTCAATCTTTCCTGTGAAAGTGTTTATAATTCACAGAAGTAGGACGCGCTCGGATGTCTCCACACCACCAACAATCACAACGTTTATAACACGCTGGGTTATTGACCGTGCCAATCTGTTAACGCCAGCAGAACCGCCCTCACTTGCACCGAGAGATAGCAGAACAGTAACAAAATTAATTTGTCAGTTCAAAATACCATTATTACCTCCAAAAAAATATTTGAAGCATTCTCTATTTGTTTGACACACAATATTTCTTTGAATATAGCTTAATTAACTAGACGTTGCGGCTAGTTACCTAATGTAACAGCTAGACGGAAGCGCATGCTCATGCAAAGGGCGGTTAAATTTGATTATTGCGGCGTCACCTTTAAAGGTATTATTGGGCCATGTTTTATAATCACACGTTTGGAAACAGATTACGTAATTACCGATCACGTAACCTGATTTACGTATTTTAGTGAATTTATATATTCGAAGGCAGAAGTTTATACATAGCATTTATAGGTTAATGGTTGGCATGGTTTCTGAAGTAGATATTAGGTTAATAAATCGTATGTACAACTTACTATTTTGTGTCTGACACTACAAGTGCGTAATACATACACGTTTACAAAATTTCATGCAAATCTGCCAAGACGTTTTGCCGTGAGAGGGAAATGAAGTATGTATGATAATGTTCCCGTTTTCAGACACCAGATGGGGTACGTTTATGTTTTGATGTGCCTACAACATATAGAAGTAGTACAGATGACATTTAAAATGACAGAAATGTAGCAAGTTGTACGTAGTTTCATAAGAAAGTAAAAAATTAGTCATCTATGTCATTAAAACATTATCAAAACTTAAGTAAAACATATATTGTGGAAAAAATGCTTTTTTTTGCATTTTCCTTGATATTTCCCACTACATTTTAGCCAATAATGATAATAAAAAGATTATCTGAGTATAGCCGTACTCTGTTAAGATCCAATCAGTAGATTTGGCTGTAGCACACGAATGTTGAATAGCTCGACTTCCATGTTTGAAGATGGCGTCCAAAAAGGTAATAAGCTACGCTTCTGAAATGTCCATCATCTGTTTTTGGACACCTCAGGTATTGGTGAAACAGAAATTCATAGTGGGAATTAGTCCCTCAATTTGAGAATCAAATCTTGTCTACCTCATGTACTATTTAGTCTGTTTAAGAGACCTAGCGTCCTTGAAAACCTATTTGAAACTTATTCAGTGTGACTTTTCCAGTTATATTGTTCATTAAACGTTATTCCCAGAAAGCTAAACTATGTGACTCTATCAACAGAAGTGTTATCCATGGTTAGTAATGGGTAAGTCACGCTTTTTCTTCTAGCTGTTTTAAAGAGCATATACTTAGTTTTATTTAGGTTAAGAGATAATTTGTTAAGTTTTAGCCATTCACTAATTTTGTTTAGTTCTGTGTTTATAGCAAGTTCTACGTTTCCAATTTTTTCGCACGGTGAAAATGAGTCAAGAGTACTTGACACGGTGGTATCATTGGCATACATTATGAAATGAAACTTTTGGCTGGCCTTGGCAAAGTCATTAATGTACATAATAAACAATAGTGGGCCTAAAATCGAGCCTTGAGGTACGACTGTTGAAATATTATGCATTTCTGATTTTATATCCTCTATTTTAACATATTGTTTTCTATTTGTTAGATAATGTATAATTAAACTTAACGGTATTCCCTTTACTCCATAATATTCTAATTCATCTAGTATTATATTATGATCCTGGGTATCGAAAGCTTCGGAAAGGTCCAGATAAATGTTTATACGAATTTCATTTCTACCCATATGTGTCATTATCCTATCATTTAATTCAAGGGCAGCAAATTCAGTGCTATGCTCCATTCTAAATCCATATTGGTTTTCGAACAAGAAATTTTGCGTTTTGAAAAATGAATCTTGCTGGTTGTAAATGATCTTTTCAACTACTTTTGATATAATTGGTAATAGTGATGTTGGTTTGTAATTGCTGAATTGGGTATCGTCACCTTAAAAAAAATAATTACTTTAGCGACTTTAAGTTTATCAGGGAAGATACCAGTAGCTAGTATTTGATTGTAATTAGTGTTAATGATTTTATTACTGCAGGTTTAACTAATTTGAGTAATCCTGACTAAATACCGTCATCCCCACAACCTGTTTTGGTTGTGTATTATCTATTGTTTTAAATATACTTTCTTCGTCAATACGTTCAAAAGTGAGTGAATTGGCATACTGCTCATTCAGAGAGTGTCTGTATTTATAGGATTACTGATTTGATTGGCCACATTTGGACCAATATTGATAAAAAAATTAATGTGTTTACAATAACCGTCTTGTTTGTTATAATCTCGTCGTTATATATAAAGGATTTAGGGAAAGGTTTCTTTTCGCGTATTCTAGACAGAATGTCGCCTATGGTTTCTCATGTGTTTTAATGTTATTTCGTACTTGTTAAAACAAGATTCATAAAGCAGTTGTTTGGATGTTCGTATGCTTTTTTAAGTATGCTGTTATAAGATATCAGGTTAATCCGAATAGTTGAATGTTCTGGTGAATCAGGCAGTCATTTTAAGCTTCTTATATAACTCGTCTCTGTCTCGTATTGATTTGAGCAGGCCAAGTGTAATCCATGTTGATTATTTGTACTTATTTTGTATG
Organism: Paraescarpia echinospica; assembly: GCA_020002185.1. Lineage (NCBI taxonomy): Eukaryota > Metazoa > Annelida > Polychaeta > Sabellida > Siboglinidae > Paraescarpia > Paraescarpia echinospica. Next base: position 61,730,650 of record CM034540.1, on the reverse strand, counting down.
TCGTGCGTTTGTTTTTTGCGCATTTGATTGATTCGTATAAAATGTCATAATTTATGTTTGGGTCAGCAGATGGCGATTGATTAAGTTTATTATAAATGTCTGTTGAAGTGATTTCGTTTATGAATTTGGATATTGCTTCTTGATTTTGTATATTAATTTTAATATATTTAGGTGCTAGTTCTTTGTGGGGAACTGTGTTTAGAAACGTAAAGTACGGTTGATGGTCCGATAATTGTTTCGCTAGAATACCTGATTTCATGATATTTTAGGATCGATTAATCTACAAAACAAGTTATCTATTAGAGTTCCATTAGTATTGGAAAATCTTGAGGGGCGTGTGAAAAAGCAATAAGATAGTAATAAATCAAAACAATCACTAAAAACCTCTTTTTCTTTATTTTAAGAAGGTTAATAATGAAATCACCAGCAACAATGATGTCGGATTTTGTTTTGTTAAAGAATGAGATGATTGGTGTGAATTCACTAAGAAACTGTTGATAATTTTCATTGAGGCCTCTTGGAGGTCGATAAATATTTCCAATTATGATATTATCCATTTATGAGCCCACCTCAAGTTATTTTGATAAATTGTCCTTCCCAGTGTCGATACTGACTTAGAGACATAATCACATTAAAGTTGAATTTGTTGCCCAAATAAATTACTAGCCCGCCTTGCTACATGTTTTGCCTTGTGTGATGCAATGATATCCCTAAATTTTGTAGGTGTGAAAAATCATCGTTATTGGAAATCCAGTTGTCCTGAAAACATATTAAACTAAATTTAAATTTTATTTTGTTAAGTTCCTCTAAGAAAGCTTCAAGTTCGTTCAATTTTGCATTTATAGATTTTATGTTACAACTTAATACACTAAGCCGTTCGTCGTGTGTTTCTGCCAGCAGTTAAAATTGTCAAGATCATACTATGTGGAATGACGTATTGGTTGAAAGGCGTCATCAGCTGCCTCATTTAGCTGTAGTACACTGAATAAAGAATTCACTTCAGCACCTCCATGAAACCATGGAAATGATTCGTTAGCTGACATCATTTAAATTAATAATTATGATTGAAACATGCAGTAACAAAGGGTTAAGCACATTCAGAGTAGGGGCCCACAGCATATAAATGTAAATTAAAATATAAATAATATGCGATGGTGCTATTTAAACTCGACATCATCATATTAGAAACAGTTTGCACAACAATTAATATCGACAAATTGAGCACAGATACTAAAATGAAACACGTTAACGAGAATATCAGAAATATTGAAAAGTGCAGTGATAGCATTTTGAAAAACATACTGTGCCGTGTCATTAACCTAGACAAACGTGCTTAGATACAGTGTTAATCATATAAGCATATATAATACCTGAACATTACAGAGTTCAAACGTTCGCAAGATCTGCGAGAGTCTTCACTTTCAGTCGTTGGCCGTCCTCTCGTTTTCAGTCGTTGGCCGTTTTGTGTCCACGCGCTGTGGATCTTCCGGTCGCACTTCAGTTGGCGCGCTTGACGAAAGAATTCGCTGTAGTGCTTTGAGAGGTGGTCAATCAGATAAATATCCGTTCCCCACAACGCAGCTCGTTTTATCATTAGCGTGGGTTTGCTGTCAGCCGAATGAAGAAACTGCATGATGATGGGACGTTTACCATCACGCTGCGGCGGAAGGTGGATGGATAGCGGTGACGACGTACGGTTCGATCGTGACGTTCAACTTCTGTCTGGCGAAGTTAACGAAGTTCGTTCTCATCTTGGCACTCTCGGAGACGGTCTGAGTTTCCTCGGTGGCGGTCGATGTCGAGCTCTGCGTGCTTGGTTTCTTCGTAGTGGCGGTCGAAGCTTAACCGTGAATATTCAGACCTGTGACGATCACGTTCTTTTTTCGAATTTTGTCTCCAGATCGTTCACTTGTGTCTCCAACTTTGATGTACGCTCGTCTTTCGCCTTGACGATCTCCAGCAGTCGCTGTGGTTTGCTTCTTAATATCGTCGAAGGAGTTGCACAAACATTCAAGAGAACGGCGGATATCGTCCATCTCGGATTTGTTCTGTTTCGTAGTTCTGTGCATGTTGTGTTGTTTGGTGACTTGGTGATTACGATAAATGCGTAGAGCCGTCCAGGCATGTCGTGTCGCTGTGACATGCTTCGGTGGTCCACCTCGACTGACTTCGGTGAACAGCCGGATAGTCAAGCGTGACGAATGACCTATTGTCACCGGGGGTCTGAATTCCCCGCTTCCTGAGGTTACGTTGGGCAATATTTCAAGAAGAAAACTATGGTAGCGACGGTTTTGATCGGTTTGTGGTTGTCACAAACGAGAGAATGCGTGGTTTTTACTTGGCCGCGGTAGATCACATACTCGATTTGTCCGTGGATGGTCACCGTTAATAACATATGTATGACCGTCTTAAGTTGATCATATTGTAGCAACGTAACCCTAGGTATCTAGCTGTACACCAGACCAACCATTTGTACGTGGCGGGGTCGCACCAAGCCACCCTTACATTTCACCCTCTGGCAAACCTGTTCATTTGAGTACCTTCTCGACGTCTATTGGACGCATTCATTAACCACTGCACCCATGTGTCAACCACGCTTATCAGGCATTCTATCCACAAATCCCTAATGTGGAGCATAGTAATTAAGCGTTAAGAGTTCCGGACTCTCGACTGACAGAACGCGGGTTCGAATCTTGTGCTGCGGTGTCGAACGTTGGGCGAGTTCGCTTACTTTACATTGCTTCAGTTCACTCAGCTGTATGAATGAGTACCTGGCTATAAGCAGTGGTGGATATTTGTGTACGAATAGTCTTCGCGCATTAAATGTAGCGTGGCTGAATACTTCCCAAAGATGTAGATATGGTGTTCGATTGAACAAGTCTGCCAGGTAGTAAAGTATAAAGCGCTTTGAGCAGTCCTGGGGACTGGATACTACGTTATATATGAACTGACCTTTAGTTTACTTTTCTGTGACGTGACTCGAAATCTACACATTAAAAGGCTTTCATACTGAGTGCCCCGGAGACCAATTATGTACGGTCGGGCTAAAGTAAACGATGAACGCCCGGTCGGAACAAGATGTCTACGATAACCCGCATCAATAACAGGTCAAGGAGAAAAACGTCGGTGATTCGTACAACATCCGCTGTGTGGCCTGGTTTATCTTACTAAAACAAAAATGCCCCTCTCATGTTGACCCCGCAGAAGATATATACCATTATGCTGCGTGAATCAAAACCCAAGATGTACGACGGGCAAGTGTTCAGCCACGGCAACACGACGCACTCTGTCACGAATGTAGCTTGACATGGCCTTAGAGTGTCACGGTCTGTTTGTGGGTCACATATCTCATATGGTATGAACGTGGGTGTTATTGTTGACTGGTCGGTTTTTGAAGTCAACCGTTTCGATATAATGACGACGACGACGACAATGATGATGCTGATGATGATGATGATGATGATGACGATGGCGGTGTCCCTTTTATGGACTTTTCTTCTGTCACATTTACTCTCGCTTCCTTTCGTCCCGTCAACTTTCCTCCCATCGCATTTTTTCTCTCCTCTCCCGTCAGATTTTCCCTCCTACCTCCTTCTCTGCGGTCACTTTCTCCCCTGTCACCTTCACGCCTGTCACGTTTCCCGCCGTCGATTCTCAAATTTCTTCCCCTCCAATCACTTTCCCTCCTCTCATTCTCCTTTCCTCAGTCTTCTTGCCACTACTCTGCTCCTTCAGTCTCACAGTATTCCAAACTCTCTCCCTGTCGTCTTTCACTTGTCTCTTTGATAATTCTCATCTCCATCCCCTTCACAATACATGTCAACCAAACTACCTCATTCAGCAGATATTCCACCTTCCAACACCCCACGCACTGAAATGTGAATCCCTCTTCTTTACGATCTGCACGTGACTTCCCACAGCCGGACAAGACAAAATCCACCCAGCTGTGGAGAATAACTAAGTCTAAGTTAAATAGTTTTCTACTACAACATAACTATATATTTACACGTGTGTATGTTGAATGCTGAATGATGATATTATAATGTCACCAGTTACGGTCGTAATTCGCTCCTTTAAATAATGAGTTGTACCAGTTTGACCATTGGCAAAATATTAGATCAAACTGCACAAAATATTTCAAAAGCACACTGATTCAATTAATAATAATAATATTTTATTTTGTTAAGCGACACGTCCAATATTGTTCACAGCGCTTTACAACAATATACAAGTGTATGTTAAAAATAATGCATTTGAATAAACCAATAGTTGTTATATCATAGGTAAAATGAACTAATAATAATAGCAATTAAAACAATAACTATAATAGAAGTAGAAAAGGAATGTTATGTAAAATATCATAAAATAAAATAGTTAAGATCATATTATTATTTTGTTTAATAAATAAACTAAAATTATTGTAAACATCAATAAATTAGGCTAAAATGTATACGAAAAGTAAATAAATAGATAAATAAATAATAAATAAACGTTAAACATCAATCAGCTATGGTAAAACAGTGTTGGTAAGGGTCCGAGTTACATATACGCTGCAGTGAATAGGTGAGTCTTTAAGATAGATTTAAATGATTCCAGTGATGTTTTGCTGATAACACTTGACGGCAGAGCGTTCCAGACTGCTGCCGCTGCGTGAGCAAACGTACAGTCACCGGCTCTGCTGCGTGTTCTCGGAACATTAGTGCGTTCGAGTCAGCAGACCGAAGACGTCTGGCTGGCATGTAGACACGCACGAGTTTCTGCATGTAGACAGGCGAGATGTCATCGTGCAGTGCCTTGTACGTAAAAACAGCGATCTTGAATGCAATGCGCTGTTGAATAGGTACCCAGTGCAGTTCGCGAAAAATAGGGGTCGCACTTTAACGAGCCTGTCGAGTAATAAGGCGAGCGGCAGCATTCTGGAGTCGCTGCAATCGACCGATGTTATTGGTTGAGGTACCGAACAGTAGAGAGTTGCAGTAGTCCAAACGGGATGTAATCATAGCATTGCCTACCCGTTCCGCTGTCGGTTGAGTGAGGTAACGGTGAATCAACCCGATCTTTCGCAGGTGCAGCGAGCAAGTGCTGATAGTACGTGACACTTGCATAGTCATATCCAGGTGTCTATCAAGGTGGACGCCAAGATTTCTAACATGATCAGTTGTACAGATTTCATCTGTCCCAACGCGCACACGGAGCCCACTTACAATGGCAGAAGCTGATTTGGGGACAACCCGTAGAATTTATGTGTCCGTGTCATTCATGAGCAGATCATTCCAAGTCATCCACTCCTTCACGTCATCAATACATCGCTCGATCCGACGCACGGCAGTCACCAGAGAAGATGCATCCAGGTCGAAGTGACAGAACAGTTGTAGATCATCGGCGTAGTGGTGATATCTTAAGTCATGTTTGTGAATGATATCACCGATCGGCTTCACATATAGCGAAAATAATAGTGGTCCCAATACTGACCCTTGCGGCACCCCCGTTAACAAAGTCGTCTCGCTGGATAACACGCGGTCGATGGCGACACTCTGCTTGCGATTACTTATAGGTAGGTAAGATTCCAACCAATGGAGAACCACTCTGGTGATGCCGTAGCGTCGTTGTAGGCGATTCAGTAGTATTGCGTGATCTACCGTGTCAAAAGCGGCGCTTAGATCGATGAGAACGACGATTGTACCTTGTCTACGGTCTAGCGCGGTCCTGATCTCGTTGACTACCCATAGTAGGGCTGTCTCGGTCGAGTGGTTTTGCTTGTATGTGAACTGAAATGTGTCCGTAAGTGATTCATTGGCTAGGTGAATGTTCAATCTGTTGCCCACAATATTTTCAATCACTTTCGAAAGTTGGGACAGATTGCTGACTGGGCGGTAGTTACTTAAGGTACTCTTACACAGTGACGGCTTCTTCAGAAGAGGATGCACAAGTGCTCGCTTTAGTTCACCCGGCATTGTTCCTTCTGCTAAACACGCATTTGTTATATCGGCAACAATAATCGCAAATGTGTCAGTATTCTGTTTTACATGATCGGATGGTAACGGATCAAGTGTGCAAGACGTACACATTCTAGCGATGATAGCCGTTATTTCACGTGTTGTTGTAGGTATAAATGTGTCAACTGGTGTGACAAAGCGACGTGTTTCACGCGGCGGTGTCATGCGATGTCTGGCAGCATGTAAGCCGAGTCGAATTTCACAGCTACCTTGTTGTTGAAATAGTCCGAAAATGAATAGCAACAGGCAACGACGGCGTCATATTCGGGATACGAACGTGATGGCTTCCCACTCAGTGATTTCACGATGTTGAACATGATTTTGTTGTCAGCGTTCAGAAGTTTATCTCGATAGTAATTGGTTTTCGAGAGGGCAATGAGCTTGTTGCACTCATCGCGTGCATCAACGTACATTTGTCGATGGATCTCAAGCTTTGTGCGTCTCCAAAATGACTCGTTCTTTCGCCGTCGTCTCCTCGCGTCATCGATGTTGCTGTTGTACCACGGGTTTGGCATATTACCCCGCATGGCAGTCCGTCGCTCTGGTGCATGTTTGTCGATACATGTTCTTAGTGAAGAATTGTAGCCAGTGACCAGTTCCGCTGCACTGGATGTTGACACCATGGCTGATAGTAACTCACACGTTGGTCGAATGTCATTGTTGAAAGAATCGGCATCAAACGAACGGTATTTGCGTTTTACTATATGTGTCGGTGCCTTAGCTGGCCTTTGGATGTTCATGACGTAGCGCACCACGTGGTAATCTGATATAGACATCGGAAAAACGTCAACAGAAGTAGCAAGATTGTCATTTTTGGGGTTATCACAAAGTCCAAAGTGTGGCCTGTAGAATATGCGGGCTCTGTGACGTGTTGAGTGAAATTGTATGAGTCCAGTAGTTGCACGAGCGGCCGGGCCTCTGCCTCAACGTCGTATCTGATGTTGAAGTCTCCAACAATGGACGTTGGTATTATACACGTCGACATCTCTCGGAACAGGTGTTCTAGTTCCAGGTAGAATTACGTCTGTCTCATGTTGCTGAATTGTCAGGATAGTTATCTGATATATCTTTTTGTACAAGATTTTGGGACATTCGGAATTTAAATTTTGCGTACGTGACGGGTGGCCGTACTATCCCCCTGACGCGTTGCCCTAGTCTACCCTATGTTAAATGTATGTGCTAAAACTATTTGTTGTTAAATAGAAACGTACCATTCTATCAATCTTTTAAGAGGTGTTTGTCCCCTCTCCTACTGCAATATATGTCCCCCGTCACTATACATATAACTGGCCCACTAGAGGTAACTGTCCCCTCTCCCACGACTAGTAACTGTCCGCTGTCGAATACAAGTAATTGTCCCACCACAGGTATAACTGTCCCCTCTCCCACTACTAGTAGGTTTCCCTTGTCTCACCCTAGGTAACTGTCCCACCACACGTAACGATCACATCACTTATATCAGGAGCCGGCAACCTTTTGGAATGGAGGACCAAACAGATGACTTGAACTAAGTCGGCGGGCCACACATGTATTATTGAACATTGATGATCATTAGTGTAATCCTTATGAAAACTGGTACAATATATTATCTTTAGAATCTGAATAAAAACAATCTTGTCTAGACCTATGCATTGACATTTAACTTACAAATTGTTACCAGTTATGAGTGAGACGTATTGTCTTCTTTACACATCAATATCTAAAATTAATGTGGACGTCGCTATTAAAAAATCACTCTTTGTTTATGGTCAGTATTCGCGGTACAAAAGTGGCATCATCTGACCCCATGACTAGTTTGACACTTGATGTACTTGCTGCGCCACCAACCAAATTGGCAATCAGCTTAGCGTGTTAGATCAGATCAGGAAAGCATTCCTTAGCCAAACGTATGTAGTGACACTCTACAAACATAAATTCTTTGGCGGTAGCTTTAAATGTCATAGACACGCATTGTACTTTGTTGAACTTATCCACACAGCTTCCTTCGCATCGACGAGTTCACGTGGAACGGGTTGGAAAAAAGGCAACCCCTCTCGTGAAAGTTGCAACTACCGATCTCATCCAGCGGGCCGCATTGTGGAAAATTTCAGTTTTAGCCCGCGGCCTCATTGAAATAGCTACGCGGGCCGCAGGTCGCCGACCCCAGACTTATATAACTGTCCCCTCTCCCACCAAAAGGAAACTTTCCCACCAAAGGGAACTGTCCCACCAAAGGTAACGGTCCCATCACAGGTAACTGTCTCCTCTCCACTTCAGGTAACTATCCCATGTCGCACCACGTGTAACATTTCCCTGTATCATCTCAGGTAACTATCCCATCACAGGTAACTATCCCACCACAGGTAACTATCTCACCATAGGTAACTATCCCACCACAGGTAACTATCGTACCATAGGTAACTATCCCACCACTGGTAACTATCCCACCACAGGTAACTATCTCACCATAGGTAACTATCCCACCACAGGTAACTATCCCACAATAGGTAACTATCCCACCACAGGTAACTATCCCACCACAGGTAACTATCCCACCACACGTAATTATCGTACCATAGGTAACTATCCCACCACTGGTAACTATCCCACCACAGGTAACTATCCCACCACAGGTAACTATCTCACCATAGGTAACTATCCCACCACAGGTAACTATCCCACCATAGGTAACTATCCCACCACAGGTAACTATCCCACCATGGGTAACTATCCCACCACAGGTAACTATCCCACCACAGGTAACTATCCCACCACAGGTAACCGGGACTGTAGTCCGAAAAT
>CM034540.1:61714373-61719373 GCA_020002185.1 Paraescarpia echinospica | reverse complement strand
TTAAACGTAACCTTGCTGATATTAAACGTCAACAACTTGATATCGCGTTTGTCTCGGTAAAGCCATTAAACCCACTCTGCCTTGTGTAACTCCGATTTGTTATTCATTAAAAATATCTGCAAAACATAAATTATTGTGATTTCTACTGCATTCCAGATTATTGAACCGTTAGCCATTTTATGGAGCTTCGCGCGACATATTAAACTGTATTATCGTTTAAACACCAAACGAATATTACAAAGAGACATATCGTATATGATCTACTCGCGTGCACGCCAACTGAGATGCAGCGCAACTGTTCAATGACGTGCCCCCACTCGTCAACTGACATGTTACGGTTGGATGATCCCAACCAGAAGAAAACGTCGTCCAGGGTCGAACTTTCTCGAAGCTGGTTGTGACTCTCACTCCTGGTTGAAAGCAGACGGGCCTGGCTTCCCGTGGATGCACTTACAGTCCTCTACACCCATCTGTCGGGAGATTCGCTTGGGTCAAGTGAGTACTTTATAGACGCCAATGTACGGCAAATTGTCACAGTCTTTAATGTAGAAATGTATTGCCAATGTTTATCCAGATTTGTCTATAGCGATAACAGATTCGTTTCGTTTTGTATACTCTCGCTGACAGTTTCATATGTACACGTTCACGAACTATGTGATTGCATATACGTAAATGGATACACTGATGACATTGAACATAACAAGTGCCCTAGTTTTCCGTAGGAATTATCTTGTCGATACGGATATAAGATGCATTCATAGGTGGATCCGATGGAAGTCTGGGGCACTTGTCCCTAGACCTTTGGAATTTGGCCGCGCTATGTCTGCGCTAAAATGGTATGACCTCCTAGACCTGTTGAACGTGCCCCAAAAAACTTCGAAGATTTTGAACGTCTCCTCGAAAAAAATACAGCACCTCCCCCCGCCCCCGTCTTCAGGTGATATGCCAGGATCCTACGACAGCGGAGTCGTGCTGATGCTCCGGATCAGCGAACCCAATATGAATTTGGTTCTGCCGCCAGCGTTTTTGGCGAGCCTCATCCGGGGTGCAATTGGAGGTTTTGGATCACCTTATACTACCCTGTCTGGATCCTCTCTGGATCCGTCCATGGCTTTAAAAACAGTCTGCCATTGAGTGTAAATCATTGCTGGTCTTGACCTATGCAGTCGATTCATTGGGAAACATGACGATCTTTATAAAACAAAAACCGCATCAGCCATAATACAACAAATGATAGCCTTATTTCGCCGAACGTGTATCGCTTCTTTACTAAATATCAGATTAGTGTAATTTATTATGGGTTAGGCCAATTATTTACCTAGTGCTCCAGGATTATAAGTTATTAAGAGAATAAGATTATTGGATATTCAGTAAAAACATCTACTCTTTCTCGTATGGAACAATCATTGATTGGAACAAATAATCTACCCTACCAACTGTGAATACAAAACACAATTTGAAGAGCTAAACCGCAATTATGGTAGTAGTATGTAAATTGTAGCTTCTAAGTGTATTCAAGGAATCTGCAGTTCAAGACTAGCCAAATCAGAATAAATCAATGTGTTACTTCGACTAAAACACATTATTTTAGCTCGTATATAATTGTAAAAAGGTAACCGTAATCGCTTTACAACTGACAGCGCGTCCCGTGCTACCTCTCCACGTTCCTACAAATGTCAATCTTGTGAGAAAAAACCTTCAACCTAACCCTAACCCAAACCCCCTTGTCGCTTTAGATCCACGCTATTTGCCAATTCGCCTGACAGCAAAGTATCTAGCTGCATACCAACTGATACTTTTGTACGTGGCGGGGTCGCACCAAGCCGCCCTTACATTTAACCCTCTGGCAAACCTGTTCATTCGAGTACCTTCTCGACGTCTATTGGACGCATTCATTAACCACTGCTCCCATGTGTCAGCCACGGTTATCAGGCATTCTACCCACAAATCCCCAATTTGGAGCACAGTAGTGCAGCGTTAAGAGTTCCGGACTCTCGACTGAGAGAACGCGGGTTCGAATCCTATGCTGCGGTGTCGAACCTCGGGCAAGTTCGTTTACTCTATATTGCTTCAGTTCATTCAGCTATATAAATGAGTACCTGGATATAAGCAGTGGTGGATATTTGTGTACGAATCGTCTTCGCGCATTAATTGTAGCGTGGCTGAATACTTCCTAAATATGTAGATATGGTGTTCCATTGAACAAGTCTGCCAGGTAGCAAAATATAAAGCGCTTTGAGCAGTCCTGGGGACTGGATACTGCGGTATATAAGAACTTACCTTTACTTTACTTTTTTACTAAAGTGACTCGAAATTTACACATTAAAAGGCTTTTATATTGAGTGCCCCGGAGACAAATTATGTACGGTCGGGCTAAGGTAAACGATGAATGCCCGGTCGGAACAAGATGTCTAGGATAACCCGCATTAATAACAGGTCAAGGAGAAAAACGTCGGTGATTCGTACAACATCCGCTGTGTGGCCTGGTTTATGTTACTCAAAAAAAAATGCCCCTCTCTTTTTGATCCCTTAACAAATATATACTATTATGCTGCGTGAATCATATCTCAAGACGGGCGAGTGTTCAGCCACGGCAACACGACGGACTCCTTATCACTCCGTAGCTTATCACGGTCTTAGAGTGTCACGGTCTGAGTCACATATGTCACATGGTATGAACGCGGGTATTATTGTTCACTGGTCGGTTTTTTTAGTCAATGGCTTCCATATGACGACGACGACGACGATGATGATGATCATAAGGATAATGATCATAATGATCATAATGATCACACTAATAATCATACAGATATGTTAAGTGGGTGTCCTCGAATCATAATGATGACATCACGGTGCTGCTCCTGTTTGCTCGATGTGGTCGCATCTCTTGCAACATAGTTTACAATTAACATTTTCTAGAGTTGGTGTTAAGCCTTTCAGCAACCATACACGTGTAAACAGTGTGGGTCGTACACATTAAAACAGTCGGAATACTGCGTAATATGTCCACGCCAATTAACAATACCTTTGCCATCGTTCCGTTTTATAATTTTATTGTGACAGAACACCGATCAAGGTTACATAAATTGTACTTGTGTGGGCAACATTATTAATATGCACTATTGTTTTCTTTCTCTTCAGGAGAAACGTCCCAGAACAGCCAGTAGATCAAGCAGCCTCTGCTGTCGCCGTCATGGACACGCCGGAACCGACACAGCATTTCGACTGTCCACATTACAACAGCAAGAAATCAAGAAACAACGGGATTTTCTTTATCTTACACGTCATCATCATGATCGTACTTTGTTTTATTGAGATTGTAATGGGTAGGCTGGAGGTACTCGCGATCCTGTTTGTGGTTCTTCCCGTTGTAAGTTGTGCCTTCTAAATAGCATTGTGTTCCATGTCATTGTCATCCCGTGAAATTCGCTTGCCAAAACGAGATTTGTGTATGACTGTCATCTGAATCAACAGAAAATCGAAGGTGGTATACTATATAAAGTGGAGCGCAGTGGTGCAGTGGCTAGAGCTTGGGACGCTCGACCGAGAGAATCCGGGTTTGAATTCTGAGCTGCGCGGCATCGACCCTTGGACAATTTCATTCACTCTTCGTTGCTCCAATTCACTCAGCTGTATGCACGAGAACCTGGCTATAAACATTGGTGGATATTTGTGTACGAATTGTCCGCATTAATCGGCTGGTGCTTCTCAGAGAAGTCCAGTTGGTATTCGGTTGAACAAATCTGCTAGGGAGTAAAGTGTAAAGCACTTTGAGCAGTCATAAGGATTGAATACTGCGCTGTTTACTATTAACTGGTTTTCACGGACGCCATGTTTAAATAAATGGCGCATTTGAGTAGTTAAGATATGCAGAAATTTTATTTGACGGCCATTTAAAAAATAGCTGCACTTTCTTTTAAAAACAGAAAGTAAATTGCCACCTTCGATGTTCTGTTGTCTGAGACCTTATAGGTGATACTCGTGCAACAAACATCGATTTTAGCAAGCGATTATCAGAGGACCTTGATCATTTAATTACCCCTAGGTGCACCGTAAACCAGACTAAAATGTTGAACATCTACACAACACACAGGACACACACACACACATACACACGCACACACACACACACACACACACACACACACACACACACACACATACATACACACCACACACCACACGCACACACACACACATTTATCTGTTAACTTGATCAAAATTTCGACGAAGCAACGTCGTGTTTGTTATCGTCATAGCGACATACATGTATATATATATATATACCTAACTATATTACCGACTTTCGAAAAGTTTAGTTCTACTTTTGTCAGTTTAGATACTCCCATAACGTAATGTCCTAATAAATAAAAAAAGCAATCAATTTTGAAATAAATTTACAGGAAAATTATTTAAATACATTTATAAACTTTAACATGTTAAGCTACATGCAGGGGATAAGTGTTGTATATATATATATATTTACATATATATATATACATATATTTACATATATATATATATATATATATATATATAATGAAATATATATATATATATATATTTCAAGTTACAACGGGTCTTGTACCACAAGTTTTCGTGTCGTTAATTTACAGGTTTTGGCAACAGGAATCTGTGGGATTGTGGCTGGTTGCACTAAGAAACGGCGTGTGGTGAGTGGCAGTTTCTACAACTTACGTCATCTCAAAATCACCCATTTCTTTTATATCTAGACAGAGGACATGGAGTGACATTAGCGAAGGAACGCTGTAGATTTGGATATCAGAAAGTGTTAATTCATATAGTATACTAAAGATGTGTGGACCACGATTATTATCTGCTGATTGTGTAAAAGTAACGCTAATAGCGTGAATATATTTGAAAACAAAGTTGACAACATGCTCAGTAGGCATGGTTACTCATAGGTAGTACTCACTATTGTGGACTCTAGATGAGCCAAAGTCGTTTTGTTCAATGTCGGATTCTCAATCGAGAGAACT
>CM034540.1:61681873-61711873 GCA_020002185.1 Paraescarpia echinospica | reverse complement strand
TTAAGTATAAACAAATGATGTGGAAGTCATATAGACGTACTGGAAATGACGAAGACTACAACATTTATAAAGAAGCACTAAACCAAGCTACAGCTGAAATTAGAAATTCAAAGAGAAGCTATGAACATAAATTAGCTTGTAATATAAAACATGACAGCAAGAGTTTTTATGCGTATGTTCGAAGCAAACAGAAAGTTCAGGATAAGGTCGGTCCTCTAGAAGATAGTGCTGGAAATATAATATCAGGAGGATTCTTAATGGCAGAAGACCTAAATGAGTATTTTAGTTCAGTGTTTACCAGAGAAGACACTAGTTCACTGCCAGTACCAGAGGCTAAGTTCAAGGGGACAGAATCAGACTATTTAAGACAGTTAATTGTAACCCCAGAAATGGTAGCTAAGAAAATTAGGGCTATGAAGGAAAATAAATCACCTGGAGTGGATGGTATTCCACCCAAACTACTAGTGGAAATTGTAGAACAAATTAGCATACCGCTTGCAACAGTTTTCAACTTGTCATTAGAAGAGGGAGTGGTTCCTTTAGAATGGAAAGAAGCAAACATTATACCGTTATTTAAAAAAGGTTCGAGAAACAAGTCAAATAATTATAGACCAGTTAGTTTAACATCGGTGATTTGTAAATTATTAGAAAGACTAATTAAAGATCACATGGTGGATTTTCTTGTTAAACATAACTTGATAAACCCATCTCAACATGGGTTTCTAAAAGCGAGGTCATGCTTAACAAATATGTTATGTTTTTTGGAAGATATCACTAAGTGGGTAGATGATGGATCACCAGTAGATATCATCTACTTAGATTTTCAAAAAGCTTTCGACAAAGTGCCACATCAGAGATTACTGCTTAAACTAAAGGCCCATGGCATAGGAAATGGTATAATTAACTGGATAGAAAAATGGCTGATTGACAGAAGACAACGGGTAGTTGTTGATGGGGAGGCTTCAAACTGGAAATCAGTTTTGAGTGGGGTTCCACAGGGATCAGTACTGGGACCTATATTATTCTTAATATATATAAACGATTTGGACGATGATATAGCTAGCAAGGTGTTGAAATTTGCAGATGATACAAAAGTGTTTAGAAGGATTAAAAGTGATGGAGATAGACAGCATTTACAAGATGATCTTGACAGGTTGATCAAATGGTCTGAAAAGTGGCAAATGTTGTTCAATTTTGGGAAATGTAAATGCCTTCACACAGGACATGGGAACGAATATGTAGAATATACAATGGAGGGAACTGTACTAAGTACTACTGTAAAAGAAAAAGACTTAGGGCTGACAATTACTGCTGACATGAAGGTTTCAGAGCAGTGTGGAATTGCAGCTCAAAGGGAAATCAAATCCTTGGATTGATTAGGCGAAATATAGCATATAAAGAAGAAAGAACTAATAATACCGCTGTACAAAACAATAGTTAAGCCTCATTTAGAATATTGTATACAAGCGTGGAGGCCATACCGCAAGAAGGACATAGATATGCTAGAAAGAGTACAGAGGAGAGCGACTAAAATGATACCAAAACTGAGGGATCTTAGTTATGAAAAACGCCTAAAAGAATGTGGTTTAACAACACTAGAGACCAGGAGATTGAGAGGAGATCAGATAGAAGTGTTTAAAATATTGAATGGTTATGAAAATATTGATAGAAATATGTTTTTTCAGTTAAGAAAGATAGAAAGACTAGAGGACATGAAGTTACATTAGTAAAGGAGCAGTGTAGATTAGACGTGAGAAAGTTCTCATTTTCACAAAGGACTGTGAATGAATGGAACAGATTATCTGATGATTGTGTGGGTGCTAGTAGTGTGAATATGTTTAAAAATAAAATCGACACATACCTCAGAAGGGCTGGATATATGTAGATAAAAGGGTTGGACTCTCGATAAGCCAAAGGGCTTCCTTGTCCACCTGCCATCTAGAGTTAATTCTCTGGATGGAAATCTTGTTAAATAAAGAGCCGTGCTGACCATGTTTGCCATCTATCATTACTATCGACAGTTCATTGTTCCTTCAGGCTAGTTTTCTTTTTCAGTCTTATATCTACGGGTTTATGGTGCTTCTTTGTGCGGGACAAGTGTTCGTGAGCGCCTACTCAATCATCATCTGTCGCCGCAAAGACAGATTGTCGGTGAGGAAGCTCCAGTGCTAATCTTACCAAACAAGTCAAAAGAAAGCATTATAGTTAGATTACAAGTTGACTTAACTTGGTTTAAATACTTAGGCCAATATAACCCCTCTCGATACTACTGTGTGTTACCCTCTCCATCTTGACCTAGTTAGACCACACCGTTACGTAGCTAACCCGCCCGCCAACTGACATTTCATGTCAGCCAAAACCCAGCCCAAAATAATCGATTAATGCTGTATTGTGTCATGGCGCCATCTAGTGGAATGTTGTGAAAATACACTTAAAACGATGTCTGAACGTACCTCACGTGTTCATGCTTCGGGTACAATGCGTGTGGAAATGGAGTCTTTAAAAAACGGATGTGTTTTTTGAAGGGTTAACATCGGGATCATAATGTCCTATTTAATTGCACATACCACCTCTTAGGGGCCTTCCTCTTTGTATACGACAGCAAGATTAACGATGTTTCTTCTTTGGTATATACGCCAACATGCCCAAGCCACCGGAGTCTTCTGTGTCAGTCATATGTGAATGTCTCCTCTCGGGTCTGGCTGTCGTCTGCCTGCCCTACTACTACTTCTGATTATCCGCAGGCAACGCATCTCAAAATCTTCAAGAGAATGAAATGGGTCTCTTGTGGTAGTAGTGTCCACGTTTCTGCGCCACATGGCAGTGTAAAGGCTCCATGTTGTGGTCCTTTCAGTCTTGTTGACATGCTTCTGTATATGACGTATTTAGAGTGTCTAGCAATTACAGAACATAGTACGGAACAAATGAAATCAACAATTACCATTTTCATTATTATTTTACTAAATCTAAATTAAAATCACACTTGTGAAACACTCTCTCACAACTACACCATTTCAAATAGCAGTAGACATCCTTCTGTCTTCACAGACAGTGGTTTGCGCTGTAATTGTCTATTTGGTAATGCCTATCGCCTGGTGTGGCTTAAAGGTCCCACTCTGGCGTGGCAGTATCTGCCGCACTTGTCGCAGACATAGGCAGTTGGCTGAGAAGAGAATGCAGGATTGGTAGATCGCTGCTTTCGGTGGTTCCTCTTCTCAGCCAGTTGTCTTGTTCTTGGGTCTCCTCTTCTCCTGCCTGTTTTAATGGTCGACGTTCAATGAGTGCGATCATCAGCGGCTGTCTCCCAGCTGTTTGCATTGATTCCCGCCATCTTCATATCCCGTTTACACACATCTTTGTACCGAAGATATGGACGGCCAATAGGACGCATCCCAGTGGCAAGTTCACCATAGGGTACATATTTGGGTGTACGACCACCAGCAATTCGGTGAACATGGCTGAGCCATCGCAGACGTCGTTGACTTAACAGTGTGTATATGCTGAAACACGAAGCACGCACCAGGACCTCTATATTCGTGACCATGTCCTGCCAGGAGATGCCGAGAATGCGTCTGAAGCAGCGAAGGTGAAAGCTATTCGGTCTCTTTTCTTGTCTCGTGTATGTTGTCCAGGCCTCGCTACTGTAGAGGAGTGCGCTGAGGACACACGCCTGGTATACACGTAGTTTGGTATTCTCCGTCAAGTTGTTATTGTTCCAAACTCTCCTGTTCTGTTTGGACATGGCTGCTGCAGCTTTTGCTATGCGCTTGTTAATTTCAGCATTTAGTGGTACATTAAACAGTATGTGAAGTTATTGACGACATCAAGTGCCACATCGTCAATCTTAATTAATGGTTGCATGACAACGTTCTGTCCCAAGACATTAGTTTGTTGATACTGATTGTCAATCCAAATTCTTTGCAGGCGTGGGAGAGTCTGTCCTTTAGTAGCTGAAGGTCTTCCTCTGTGTCAGTTGTCAGCGCAGCATCATCAGCGAAAAGCATTTCTCTGATGAGGATTCGACGGACTTTTGTCTTAGCTTTCAACCGGACGAGGTTAAACAGCTTCCAATCAGTTCTACTGTGTAAGTAGATATCCTCTGTGGAAGTACCAAAGGCATATGCTATCATAATCAAGAAGAATATACCAAAGAGTGTTGGTGCCAGAACGCATCATTGTTTTATTCCGCCGTGGATATCAAAGGGTTCGGATGTAGCTCCGTCATAGTTGGCTGTGCCTTTCATGTTGTCATGGAAGGAGGATATCACCCTGAGCAGTTTAGGGGGACAACCAATTTTCTCCAGCAGCCTAAATAATATATTTCTGCAAGCGATGTCAAATGATATTTGTAAAGTCGACGAAGGCAATATACAACGGTCTTCTTTATTCTCGACATTTCTCTTGCAGTTGTTGAACTCAGAATATCATGTCTATTGTGGATCTTCCGGTTCTGAAGCCACACTGAGATTCAGGATAGATGCATTCAGCCAGAATCTGCAGTCTCGCCAGGGCTACATGTGCAAAAAACACGACGCTCATCAGGGAGATGCCACGGTAATTGATGCAATTGTTTCGATCACCTTTGTTTTTGTACAGTTCTGAGCCATATGTTAGGGGTTCATACTGAGCAACGATTTCTTTACAGCAAACCCTACTTCATCTTCACGCTTTTCTTCAGAACTCTTCTCCTGCAAGAAGAATGTGTATCGTTATTCTTTTAGCGACCCACTACCGGCAAGTCTTGTTTCTTGTAATGTTGCTATATCAATGTTTAGCCAGTTTAGCTCAAAGTCGATGATAGCTGTCTTCCTTGAGTCACTGATCTGTTGAAGTTCATTCGATAAGCTAGGACACATGATTCTGACATTTCAGCTTGCTAAGCTGGCATTTTATTGTATTTCTTTGATTTCTCTGGTGGTAGTTTGTTGAGCAGATGCTCTGAGCGCCACACACCCATGGAAGCAGGCGAACCGTGGCGGGTCAGCACCTTACTGGTAGGGGCTGCCCAGCTTGTGGTGGACGGTGGCTGATCAGTGGAACACGATGGTCCTTCCCACAATCGGAGGCAACCCTAGCACTCATTCCACACGCCAGTTGGGTTGGATTTATAACTCGTAACTGCTCCCTCACGTTTTGTGCTCCCTCTCGTGTTGTGCTCCCTTCCGCGTTGTGCTCTCCCCTGTTGTGCTCCCTCCCCTGTTTGTGCTCCCTCCCCTGTTTGTGCTCCCCCGTGCTGTGCTCCCTCCCGTGTGGTGCTCCCTCCCGTGCTGTGCTCCCTCCCGCGTTGCCCCCGCGTTTGTGCTCCCTCCCGTGTTTTGTGCTCCCCCCGTGTTTGCGCTCCATCCAGTACTGTGCCCTCCCGTGTTGTGCTCCCCTCCGTATTGTGCTCCCTCCCGTGTTGTGCTCCCTCCCGTGTTGTGCTCCCTCCCGTATTGTGCTGCCGCTGATCAGCGACACTGGAGTGTCCTCTCCAGGACGGCGCAAGCCTGGGCAATGTATATGGACATCCCGGGTTGCCCAATTGTCAGGGTCCCCCTGTCTGCCTCACTGGTGTCACCCAAAGGAATGTAAAGCAATACATCTGGCACCAGTTCAGTTGCAGAAGCTGCCGGGAAGATGGCAGAGTTGACATCAAGCCGCTTACGGGGCTCTACTCCGGATTTTTGTTAGAGTTTATCACTGGCCTACCAAGGGTAAAGAGCGTGATCTACCCTATACTAGTTTCCCATTGACGGGGATTGGAATAGTGCAATGTCGGGACATATCCACATGCCGGTGGGCCCTGCACATCACACATCTGGGGCGCCAATCTGCTTCGAGATCCCTAGCACATTATCCTGGGGCCGCAAGGGGCCCAGTATCCACAGTGTACCACAAGGAGGTTGTGATAGAGTCGTGTCTATGGCGAGGCTATGTACCAGCAGGGGAGACTTACACACTTGGCTCCCTTTCCACTCCAAGAAGCTATTTGGCATCTGTAACTGAAGGAGATAATATGAAGCTAGAACTGCACACTGCACTACAGCAGTAGGCGCATCGCATAGACCAGTGCACCATTTCGTATACCGTGTATAACTTACACCTCGTGCGTTGTGCAAGTCCAGCAGTTTATTTGCAAAAGTGTATTTTACAAAATATTAAGAGTGCGGTACGTGTGTTGCAGAATTATTTGGACATTTTGAATACGATGATTTTCAATGTGTCTTTGCAACGTAAACGAACCACAATTGATGTAATTGCAGCCAATACTCGACATTCATCAATTACAACTACATCATAACTTAAAACACTAAAACAATAACAACACAATGGATGAACATAAATGTGCAAACGTGAATGTGTAAACGTGACCGTGGAGGCCTACATACGAATGTGCAAACGTGTAATCTCGAATGTGTAAATATAGGCGCGAAAGCACGACCGTATAACAATGAATGTGTAAACATGCGTATGTAAAAATGAAAGTGTAAAAATGACTGAGTAAGTAAACATGACGTTTTGAATATAGGTCACTAATACCAACTTCCCTACCAACTGCTGCAATTACCCTACTGGGAAACACCGTCTTCGCCATCGGGTCAACAGTTTATGCCATGATAACGGAAGACAGTGTCAATCCCTACTACATTGGGATCATCGTTTGCTCAGTTTTCGTAAGTACAGTATTCTTTTTGGGGAATTCTCATAACAGTTAACATTTAGTCTTCACAACGTAGACTAAGTATGTCAAACATCAACACAAAATTTAAACTAACAAGAATAGCAATGTTGGCTTGTTCACTACAAAGAAAAATAACACAGTGGAAAGTAAAACGTAAGAAAGGTAAGTTCTTATATTGCGCAGTATCCAGTCCTCGAGACTGCTCAAAGCGTTTTACACTTTACTCCCTGGCAGACCTGTTCAATCGAACACCATCTCGACTTCTCTGGGAAACATTCAGCCACCCTGCAATTAATGCGCGAAGACTCTTCGTACACAAATATCCACCACTGTCTATAGCCAGAAAATCATTCATACAGCTGAATGAAGTGAAGTAATGTAGAGTAAACGAAGTTGTCCAAGGTTCGACACCGCCACATAGGATTCGACCCCGGATTCAAGTCGAGAGTCCGAAGCTCTTACCACTGCGCTACTGCAACAATTAAAATAAGACGGTGGATTTCCCAGATATGTCTTAAATTTGTAAGGTACAATATATATATATATATATATATTGTATATATTATATATATATATATTGTATATATTATATATATATATATATATATATTGTATATATTATATATATATATATATATATATATTATATATATATATATATATATATATATATATTGTATATATTATATATATATATATATATATATAATATAACGTGTATATATTATATATATATATATAATATAACGGCCGTATTTTGTTCCGTCTTCTTGCAGTATTTTCCCGCCGCAATCTTTGGTGTTGTTGCCTCGTGGAGGAAGACAAGACTCACGGTTAGTGTCCATGGCTCTACTACATTCGTAATATCGGTTACACCTGTTGGTTGGACTGCGACCTTGAAGAACTCTTAGATGCATAGGTCCAGCCATTTCTTTAATTTTCCTTTAAACACATTAGCAGCCTAACGTTTCTACAACATATTGTATTTGACTCCCGACCAAACAATGGCTTGCATACATATATGAGTGATAAAGGGCGCTTGTTCGGTCGTGTGCAGACGCAAACACGCGCACGGATACGCATCCCCAAAAGGCTCTGCCTAAGTTTGTTAAATGAGGTTTATTGTATATTTTTCCTAGAACTCTCTCTCTCTCTCTCTCTCTCTCTCTCTCTCTCTCTCTCTCTCTCTCTCTCTCTCTCTCTCTCTCTCTCTCTCTCTCTCTCTCTCTCTCTCTCTCTCTCTCTCTCTCTCTCTCTCTCTCTATCTATCTATCTATCTATCTGTCTATCTATCTCGCTATCTGTCTATCTATATATATTTTATTTATATACATATATTATGTAAATAACAACAAATGCATACAATCACGCTACATGCATGCGTTTATGAATCTTATCGTAACACTTTGATTGAATTATGTTCAATGATATCCACCAATTGGCTAGGAAACAATTCAGAAACAAATAGTTACTCTATTTAGGGTAATATTAATGGAATGAAAAATATTGGTAAACGTCTGATTGATTACGTTTATAGGAAACAGAACCGAAGCAGTTTTATTTGATCCGATCTGCACACGCACTCGATAATAATAATAATAATAACTCAGTATATATACGTTATAAAATACCACATAGTAGGTTTGGTGTTTGTAACAAACACTATATGGATATCATTGTTGTCGTGTTAATGCCTGCCTTTGTATGTACTGTGTAGTTTATCAAATCCTTGGGTTATTTCCAAGCAGCAGTGGACATAGAAGAAATACTCGTCCTTATCGGGGCTATCGCGATGTGCGTGACTATACTTCGTAAATGGAATACACAGGTGCGTAGTGCTTGCTGGCACAGTCAGACCACGTAGAATACTTCAGTCAATAAGTACATCACACTGGACGGTTCACATGGGTCAAATTTCTACTTATGTCGCAGCCAATGTACCTGTTTTAAAGTTTCGATCACTATCAGCAATCTTCATCAGATGACTGCGCTAGATGGGGATACGGTAGTGATTCGTAAGAGATCTGGATAAGGAAAACCAATGACAAGATGTATCTGGCGATATGATACCCGGTACCGACCATTATACTATCAAAGCCTTCTCACCACCTAAATACTCAACTGATACAGTCGTCATTTCTCGGGGTATCAGCCATCAATAAACAATATGTCATATTGAACTCTTCGTTTCTCAGGGGATTAGCCTTCAGTATATATCATATTGAACTCTCACGAAATAAGAACGTATATGCCATGATGAACTCTCACAAAATAATGATAATAATAATAATAATTTAAGCATTTATTATGCGCCGTGTATCCGAATAAAACTCTTGATCAAAGGCGCTATAAAAGTAAAATCGGGGTCATAATGAATTTATATACATTTTACATTAAGTTAAAACCAATTAAATAGGCTAAATACAATGGGAAATCAAGCAAATTAAAAAGTTAATAATAACTAATCATTCAATGTCATTCAGCAGCATCGGCTATAAAATAAGTTAAATATGTATATAGTTTGAGTTAAAGCGAATTAAATTAGCTAAAATACATTAGGGATAAAACAGTTAATAAATTAATAAATAAATAAATAATTCATAATATATAATGCTGTGATATCTCTAAATAATGAACTACCAGTGCCGTCAATCCAATAAACACGTGTGTTCACTATCTAGTAGTAGCTGTTTGTTACGATTTGAATAAGAAATATCCATTTCTATTCGACTCGTACGCTGAATAAGTTCTTTGTTGTCGCGCATGTGGCGACTTTGTGAAGACAAATATACGGTGTAATTTTGCCAAGCGCATTATACGGTGTAATAATGCCAAGCGCATTATACGGTGTAATTTTGTCAAGCGCTTTATACGGTGTAATATTACCCAGCGTATTGCTACAACCATTGGTTGCAGTTGACTGCGTCTGACGACTCGGAGCAACCGCCGAATGCAGGACGACAACCAGACGAGCCTGCACGTAATGAAACAAAGCCGACGGATCTGGATGGGAATAATAATGACGAGAAATCTGAACCGACCAATGTCAGAGCGACGAATTTCACTCTGAGTGACCCGTATGAGGACAGAAGACGGGTGTCAGGGAGAAGGCGGCACGAGGATGTTGGTATGCATAGATTTTACGACGAAGATTACCGTCGAATGCGCCCTGGTGAGTCGAGCTTGATAGTGAATAATTGTTATCGTGCGTTATGCTGTGTTCACGCGTTAAGCAGGTTTACCTAATAAGCGGTTTAACTTCAGGTGTCCGACAATTTACCTATCCAGTACGTTGCGTTTTGCCCACGTCTCAATCAGAATAATTTCTGTTTTGACATTAAGATTTCTCACGCCACCAATGTTATCATCAGTAACGTCTGTGCATCACATTACTAATTCGGCATGACGTGTACTAAATGTACCTTTCCCTTACGAAGTTCTGATTTGAACACCTTTTTCCTATGTTAAACCCTTGAGGCCAGAATTTTAACAAAATATACGATGGAATGTCCACACATTCAACCTGATCGACATCTGTTATGGCATAGCTGTACCTGCCAAATTGTTTGTTGAAATTCGCCAGAACTTCAACGGTTCACCGCATGTCTCAGCACGTGCCCCATGGTGTCGCGCTGTCTCTAAGATGGGAGGGGAGGTGCTGTTGGAGATTTTAAGCGAAAATCCAGGGGATTTGCATGTATTCCAGTTGACCGGGATATACAGCCAAAATCCGGGAGACTTTTTGCTAGGCAAAAGGTCACGCGATTGATAGGTCAATTACGTAGCTTGGAGTAATTGTAGAAAGGTCGAATGGCGTTGTGAACAAATTGTACGTCAGGAACCTGTTTAAAGACATACCATAGTATTGCATGCAGCGCCACTGTAGCGCGTAGTGGCATTGGCATCAACTTGCTCAGTGACGTAATTTGATTATAAATTCAAAATGGTAGGCATGACAACATCATTGTTGTGTACGTAATTTATTGAACATATTTCACAATTACAAAATTCAATACCATTTGCAACACATAAAATAAATAAATGTGTTGGTAGAAAGAGGGTGACAGGGGGAGTTATAGTTACTTTGGTTCACGTTGTAAACCAGGGTATTTCTTAAATGTTTACTTAAAGACTAAGGGAAATTAAATTTTAAATGTCTTTGAAACTTTGTATGTACATAAACTTAATGTTCTTGTCAACTAATGTGCCAAATATGAAGCCTGTTCATTGCGAACTCATGTCACTATACCCGCTCGAACGTGGTCATTTGTGTGTCACAGCCCGTCAGATATTGCTGACGTTAACACAGGCAGGTCCGCTATATTAGGCAAGCGCCCGTGCGGCCTGTTGTGTCAGACTGTATATGAAATGACAATCGCAGAATTTTAGATTTTGTAGAGTTTGTCGCTGGATGTACACAGGAGTGTTAACTTTTTGAGTTATTGCTGTTTGAACATCACGAATGCCCAACCTTGCATTGCATCCGCTGCCGCGTATACATTGCAGAATTAAGCATTCGCGATGTTCAAACGGCAATAACTCAAAAACTAACAATAATTCATTGGTACATCCAGTGACAGACATGTAAATAAGATTATTATCTTTGCGATGACGTCAAACAATATTAAATCCCTTTGCAAGTTTGAGCATTCGCAGTGGTCAAACGGCAATAACTCAAAAAGTAAGCAAAATTTCTGTATGCACCCAGCGACACATTTGTAGGCATGATTATTATATTTTCGGTGATATAAAAATAAAAAATCCGCGATTGCAATTTTATGTACGGCCTAAAATTCCAACCCGCGTAGATGTGCGCCATGCTAAATCCTAGTTGTGCTACCTGCGGTGACGTCACAACGACTGCTAGGTATCGCAACAAACTGCGCAGAAAATGTACAGCAAAGCGCGACCAATAGGTGCCTTGAAAATGGTGAAGGGGGGGCTTAGAAAATTAGTTGAATATCAGGACAACATTTTCAGATTATATTTCATTCAGATTGGGAATAAAAAAGTTGATTTCGCTTAGTCTTTAAAGTTAAGCCGGTTAATCCTTTTTGTGTGAATACAGCATTATACGTCTATGTATTAATATGTATCCTCAGCCATGTCGCCGACTACTTACAAAAACGCAGACCATAACTATAGATTTAACAAGATTTAACAAGATTGCCATCCAGAAAATTACTCTGGATGGCAGGTGGACAAGGAAGCCTTTTGGCTTATCGAGAGTCCAATACTTTTTATCTACATGTATCCCGCCTTTTTAAGGTGTGTGTCGATTTTATTTTTAAACATATTCACGCTACTAGCACCAACACAATCAGGAGATAATCTGTTCCATTCATTTACAGTCCTTTGTGAGAATGAGAACTTTCTTATATCTAATCTACACTGCTCCTTTACTAATGTAGCTTCATGACCTCTGGTCCTTCTATTTTTCTTAACTGAGAAAAAAATGTTTCTATCAATATTTTCATAACCATTCAATATTTTAAACACTTCTATGTGATCTCCTCTCAATCTCCTGGTCTCTAATGTTGTTAAACCACATTCTTTTAGGCGTATTTCGTAACTAAGATCCCTCAGATTTGGTATCATTTTAGTCGCTCTCCTCTGTACTCTTTCTAGCATATCTATGTCCTTCTTGCGATATGGCCTCCATGCTTGTATACAATATTCTAAATGAGGCCTCACTATTGTTTTGTACAGCGGTACTATTAATTCTTTTTCTTATACGCTATATTTCGCCTAATTAATCCAAGGATTTGATTTCCCTTTGACGCTGCAATTCCGCACTGCTCTGAAACCTTCATATCAGCACTAATGGTTAACCCCAAGTCCTTTTCTTTTACAGTAGTACTTAGAACAGTACCCCCCATTTTATATTTTACCTCTTCATTCCCATGACCTGTGTGGAGGCATTTACATTTCCCAAAATTGAACAGCATTTGCCACTTTTCAGACCATTTGATCAACCTATCAAGATCATCTTGTAAATGCTGTCTGTCTCCATCACTTTTAATCCTTCTAAACACTTTTGTATCATCCGCAAATTTTAACACCTTGCTTGTTATATCATCGTCCAAATCGTTGATATATATTAAGAATAATATAGGTCCTAGTACTGATCCCTGTGGTACCCCACTCAATACCGATTTCCAGTTTGAAGCCTCCCCATCAACTACTACACGTTGTCTTCTGTCAATCAGCCATTTTTCTATCCAGTTTATTATACCATTTCCTATGCCATGGGCCTTTAGTTTAAGCAGTAATCTTTGATGTGGCACTTTGTCGAAAGCTTTTTGAAAATCTAAGTAGATGATATCTACTGGTGATCCCTCATCTACCCACTTAGTGATGTCTTCCAAAAACATAACATATTTGTTAAGCATGACTCGCTTTTAAAACCCATGTTGAGATGGGTTTATCAAGTTATGTTTAACAAAATCCCATGTGATCTTTAATTAGTCTTTCTAATAATTTACAAATCACTGATGTTAAACTCTTTAGTCTATAGTTCCTCTGACTTGTTTCCGAGAACCTTTTAAATAACGGTATAATGTTTGCCTCTTTCCATTCCTAAAAGGAGACACTCCCTCTTCTAATGACAAATTGAAAACTGTTTACAAACTTCAGTACGCTAATTTATTTCTAATTTCCAATAGCGTTTTGGGCGGAATCCGTCCACTCCAGTGTTATTATCCTTCATAGCATATTTTCATGCTTCATTTTCGAGGTTACAGCTATTTATCCTAAATAGTCTGAATCTGCCCCTTGAACTTAGCCTCTGGTACTGGCCAGTGAACAATATCTTCCCTGGTAAACACTGAACTAAAATGCTCATTCCCAGGTCTTCTTGTTGCAGAATCCCTCTGTGTGCTCCATTTCCAGCACCTCTTCTGAGGATGGGCCTGTCCTGAACCTGAACTTTCTGTTTGCTTCGAATATACGCATAAAAGCTCTTACTGTCATGTTTTATATTACTAGCTAATTTTTTGTCATAGCTTCTCTTTGAATTTCTAATTTCAGCTGTAGCTTGATTAAGTGCTTCTTTATAAATGTTGTAGTCTTCATCATTTCCAGTACATCTATATGACTTCCACATCATTTGTTTATACTTAATTTTTCTAATGGCTTCTTTCGATAAGTGTTTCTTTTTAGACGTTTTCCCTTGTTTTTTGAAGAATTTGTTGCCTCGACTATGCATGATTTCACTATTTAAAGATGTTGGCATTGGTTTAACTGTCTTGCTTCCTTCAGTGTGTTATTCCAGTCTATCTTTGCTAAATATTTCCTCATGTCTTATACCTTCCTTTGTGGGGGAATTTCTCTATACTACTTTTACTATTCCTTTCTGATTTGCTTTGATGGTAAAATGTATCTGGTTGTGATCACTACTCCCCAGTGGCTCACATATCTTGACATTAATCAGCTAATTCTTTCTGTGAGGACAAACTAAGTCCTAACATTCTCTCCCTGGTTGGTTCCTGGCACATGTTGAGAAGACTATCTTGTACTAAAACTAAAACTTATGGTCCCTCCACACCTCCCTCTCTGTAGAGATTTCCATTGTATGTGTGCCCACATGGTTAAAGTCCCCATAATAATACAGTTCCGTTTGCTTACTTCCCTTATAAGCGTTTTGTATTTTTTCATTCTCTTCTATGCTTATGTTTGGACTTCGATTAACTAACCCAACTGTTAGCATTGAGTTTCCTGTAACTATGTTACACCAAACAGCTTCTTTGCAATCTGCTTCTCTTTCTAATTTTATTTCATAAGCCTGGATAGATTCTTTAATATATAAAATAACTCCACCTCCCTTTCTTCCTATTCTATCTTTCCTAAACATTACATATCCTGTTAGTCCCAATTAGGCATCTGATATATCAGTGGTGGCCCACGATTCGGTTATACCTAATATGTGAGGGTCAATATCTTCTACCATAATGTTTAGTTCACTTCTTTTGTTTACTATGCTCCTTGCATTTAAACAAATGCATTTATATCCTGATTCAGAACAGTTTTTCAGGCTGTTCTTTGCCGATTTATTTCTGCTGTCTTTATCTATGCCTCCAATTTCAGGCTTCTCTGTGAATCCCCCCTGCGAATCTAGTTTAAATAGATGCAGCCTGTCCCACTGTCAACAGATTGCAGCAAGTTCTCTGAAAAAACTGCTGCCCCCTTTCCACTTAGATGTAGGCCATCTCTCATGTACATATCTTCCCTCCCAACAAAGTATCCCCATAAATCTACGAATCCCACCCCCTCTTCTTTACACATCTGCTCAACTAGTGCGTTGATCGCCATCCTCTTGCAGTTTCTATATGTCGGCCCCCTTCCTCCCATTACTGGCAAAATTCCTGAGAGGATAATCTGTTCTGCTCTTGTCTTCTTTAACTTCTTCACTAACTGTCTGTACTTCTGAACTATCCCAGTTGTTCCCTCCCTCTCTGCGTTATTTGTCCCTACATGTACTAGTATAGACCCTCCCTTGCCATGCCCCAGTACCTTCTCTACCCTTTCAGTTACATGTTCTATCTTAGCCCCCGGTAGACAAACAACGACGTCCTCCCCCTCGCTTAGAGTCTTATCTGTCTTTCTCATAATCGAATCGCCCATAAACACCCTCTCTTTCCTCATTGCCCCCTCAATCACTGCCTCAGTGTAGCTCTTTCTACGGTTTGCATCTGTCTGGTTGTAATCTTGTTCCCCTGTCTTCTGCTCTCCCGTCACAATCTCGTCCGTTCCATTCTTTCCTGACGCTGTTTCTCTTGTCACCTTTCTTCCTGTCATCGTCCCTCCCGACTTCTCTTCTGTCACATGTACTCTCACTTCCTTTCTTCCCGTCATCTTTCCTCCCATTGCATTTCCTTCTCTCCTCTCCCGTCTCTTTTTCCCTCCTACCTCTTTCTCTACGGTCACTTTCTCTCCTGCCACCTTCACACCTGTCACATTTCCTGCCGTCGATCCTCCACTTTCTTCCCCTCCGATCACCTTCCCTCCTCTCAGTCTCCTTTCCTCGGTCTTGTTGCCACTACTCTGCTCCTTCAGTTTCACAGTATTCCCAACTTTATCCCTGTCGTCTCTCTCCATTCCATCTGTCTCCTTGCTGATTCTCATCTCCATCCCCTTCACAATATCTACCAACCTAGCTACCTCTTTCTCCAGACATTTCACCTTCCAACACCCCACGCACTGAAAGGTGAATCCCTCTTCCTTGGTTTCTGTCCATGACTTCGTACAGCCGGATAAGGCAAAATCTACCCAACTGTGGCAGTCGTCGCACACCAAGTGTCTCTTTGCCTTGACTTGCCGCTTGCAAGGCGCCATATCAGAATTTATTTAATAATAATAATCTAATTAGCTATTTAAAATAGTTTTGTCAACTGTGTTTACACTATTCACTGTCTATGTAGTCTTTAAGAAGACTGTTTTCTGTGCACAAATGTTACACTTTACGTAAGATTGCGTACGCTAGACTGCCTTATTTATTTAGGTTATACAGCGCCCTAGCGAATAAGAGAGACACTAGCTACATAAACTTAGTTCGCCCGATTATCGCAAATGCTTAATTTTAACAACAAAGCTACCTTATCAAAATGTCTAGCAGGTACTGACTTACACAGATATTATCTTATGTAGGTAGTTTATGGTTGTTACTTTATCACCTATATATTCTACCACATAACGAGGTTTGTTAAATCTTGTTTACAAACTTATCGTAGCCGTAAGCTAACGTACCCTATTATCACTCACTAGACTAAAGTGTCCTAAAATACTTTATCTAACTAACTTTAAGCACAACTGCTACTCAATATATGTTTACTGCTACTTTATGAATGATATTAAGGCAAGAATAATACTTATCAATCAGTAATTCCACTTGCTTATGAACTTTGATACACCACCAATTTCAACGATCTATCTCCGCCAAATATAGTAAGAGTACCAGAGGCTAAGTTCAAGGGGGCAGATTCAGACTATTTAGGACAATTAATTGTAACCCCGGAAATGGTAGCTAAGAAAATAAGGGCTATGAAGGATAATAAACCACCTGGAGTGGATGGGATTCCGCCCAAACTACTATTGGAAATTATAGAACAAATTAGCATACCGCTTGCAACAGTTTTCAAACTGTCATTAGAAGAGGGAGTGGTTCCTTTAGAATGGAAAGAGGCAAACATTATACCGTTATTTTAAAAAGGGTTCAAGAAACAAGTCAGAGAACTATAGACCAGTGAGTTTAACATCAGTGATTTGCAAATTATTATAAAGACTAATTAAAGATCACATGGTGGATTTTCTTGTTAAACATAACTTGATAAACCCATCTCAACATGGGTTTTTTAAAGCGAGGTCATGCTTAACAAATATGTTATGTTTTTTGGAAGACATCACTAAGTGGGTAGATGAGGGATCACCAGTAGATATTGTCTACTTAGATTTTCAAAAAGCTTTCGACAAAGTACCACATCAAAGATTACTGCTTAAACTAAAGGCCCATGGCATAGGAAATGGTATAATAAACTGGATAGAAAAATGGCTGATTGACAGAAGACAACGTGTAGTAGTTGATGGGGAGGCTTCAAACTGGAAATCGGTATTCAGTGGGGTACCACAGGGATCAGTACTAGGACCTATATTATTCTTAATGTATATCAACGATTTGGGTGATGAAATAACAAGCAAGGTGTTGACATTTGCGGATGATACAAAAGTGTTTAGAAGTATTAAAAGTGATGGAGATAGACAACATTTACAAGATGATCTTGACAAGTTGATCAAATGGTCTGAAAAGTGGCAAATGCTGTTCAATTTTGGGAAATGTAAATGCCTCCACGCAGGACATGGGAATGAAGAGGTAGAATATGCAATGGGGGTTACTGTACTAAGTACTACTATAAAAGAAAATGACTTAGGGTTAACCATTAGTGCTGATATGAAGGTTTCAGAGCAGTGTGGAATTGCAGCTTCAAAGGGAAATCAAATCCTTGGTTTAATTAGGCGAAACATAACGTATAAGGAAAAAGAGCTAATAATACTGCTGTACAAAACAATAGTGAGGCCTCATTTAGAATATTGCATTCAAGCATGGAGTCCATATCACAGGAAGGACATAAATATACTAGAAAGAGTTCAGAGGAGAGCAACTAAAATGATACCAAAACTGAAGGGATCTTAGTTACGAAATACGCCTAAAAAAATGCGACTTAACAACACTAGAGACCAGGAGATTGAGAGGAGATCAGATAGAAGTGTTTAAAATAATGAATGGTTATGAAAATACTGATGGAAATATTTTTTTCTCATTAAGAACGATAGAAGGACTAGAGGACATAAAGTTACATTAGCAAAGGAGCAGTGTAGATTAGATATAAGAAAGTTCTCATTTTCACAAAGGACTGTAAATGAATGGAACAGATTATCTGCTCATTGTGTGGGTGCTAGTAGCGTGAATATGTTTAAAAATAAAATTGACACATTTGAGAAGGGTGGTATACACATAGATAAAAGGGTCGGACTCTCAATAAGCCAAAGGGCTTCCTTGTCCACCTGCCACCTAGAGTTAATTCTCTGGGTGGCAATCTTGTTAAATCTTGTTAAAGTAGATCTGACAGAATAATTATCTTTTTAGTAGCCTGCGTTAATTTTGGATACTTGATGATGCAAATTATGTAGTTTGCAAAACAACAGATCGGTTCCAATTACATTGATGTTCGAACTGAATAACATATATCTAGCTCTCTGATCCAAAGTGAATTCGACTACCTTCTAACCAGCTGCTCAGGGTGGTCAAGCAAGCACCCCAATAGGGGTACGTTCTTACATGTAAATGGGTAGTGTTACAGTTTTCTGTGCTACCTGCAGTGTGTTGCTTGAATGTTTCTCTGTGTACATTGGTGGCAGTATCTGTAGAATGAAGAGGGAGCGACACAGGAGAAGATTGACTTCAACTGAGTCTGCCGTGTACCTCCTGCTTGGTTGGGGTGCCTTGTGATGGTTTGTAGAATAAAGATTAAGTGACACAGGAGAAGATTGACTTCAAGCTGAGTCTGCCGTGTATCTCCTACTTGGTTGGGGTGCCTTGTGGTGGGTGTGTAGAATAAAGGGAGAGTGACACAGGAGAAGATTGACTTCAATCTGAGTCTGCTGTGTACCTCCTACTTGGTTGGGGTGCCTTGTGGTGGGTGTGTAGAATTAAGAGGAAGCGACACAGGAGAAGGTTGACTTCAAGCTGAGTCTGCCCTGTACCTACTACTTGGTTGGGGTGCCTTGTGATGGGTGTGTAGAATGTAGATGGAGTGACACAGGAGAAGATTGACTTCAAGCTGAGTCTGCCGTGTACCTCCTACTTGGTTGGGGTGCCTTGTGGTGGGTGTGTAGAATGTAGATGGAGTGACTTAGGAGAAGATTGACTTCAAGCTGAGTCTGCCGTGTACCTCCTACTTGGTTGGGGTGCCTTGTGGTGGGTGTGTAGAATGAAGATGGAGTGACTTAGGAGAAGATTGACCTCAAGCTGAGTCTGCCCTGTACCTCCTACTTGGTTGGGGTGCCTTGTGATGGGTGTGTAGAATGAATAGGAAGCGACACAGGAGAATATTTACTTCAAGCTGAGTCTGCCCTGTACCTCCTGCTTGGTTGGGGTGCCTTGTGATGGGTGTGTAGAATGAATAGGAAGCAACACAGGAGAAGATTGACCTCAAGCTGAGTCTGCCCTGTACCTCCTACTTGGTTGGGATGCCTTGTGATGGGTGTGTAGAATGAATAGGAAGCAACACAGGAGAGTGTACCTCCTACTTGGTTGGGGTGCCTTGTGATGGATGTGTAGAATGAATAGGAAGCAACACAGGAGAAGATTGACTTCAAGCTGAGTCTGCCCCGTACCTCCTACTTGGTTGGGGTGCCTTGTGATGGGTGTGTAGAATGAATAGGAAGCAACAGGAGAAGATTGACAAGCTAAGACTGGCCTGTACCTCCTACTTGGTTGGGGTGCCTTGTGATGGATGTGTAGAATGAATAGGAAGCAACACAGGAGAGTGTACCTCCTACTTGGTTGGGGTGCCTTGTGATGGGTGTGTAGAATGAATAGGAAGCAACACAGGAGAGTGTACCTCCTACTTGGTTGGGGTGCCTTGTGATGGGTGTGTAGAATGAATAGGAAGCAACACAGGAGAGTGTTCCTCCTACTTGGTTGGGGTGCCTTGTGATGGATGTGTAGAATGAAGCGGAAGTAAAACAGGAGAAGATTGACTTCAAGCTGAGTCTGCCCCGTACCTCCTACTTGGTTGGGGTGCCTTGTGATGGGTGTGTAGAATTAAGAGGATGCGACACAGGAGAAGATTGACTTCAAGCTAAGTCTGGCCTGTACCTACTACTTGGTTGGGGTGCCTTATGATGGGTGTGTAGAATTAAGAGGATGCGACACAGGAGAAGATTGACTTCAAGCTGAGTCTGGCCTGTACCTACTACTTGGTTGGGGTGCCTTGTGATGGATGTGTAGATTGAAGAGGAAGCGACACAGGAGAAGATTGACTTCAAGCTGAGTCTGGCCCGTACCTCCTACTTGGTTGGGGTGCCTTGTGATGAGTGTATAGAATTAAGAGGAAGCGACACAGGAGAAGATTGACTTCAAGCTGAGTCTGGCCTGTACCTACTACTTGGTTGGGGTGCCTTGTGATGGGTGTGTTTCTTGTCTTCTAGCAGTTGTTAGATGTCTACAGTGGACACTTGTAAGTCCTGAAGGACTAGTTTGTAATGTCCACTACCTGTTCATAATGGTAACCTGGCCATAATGGACATATTGCACAGTCTAAACAATGTCTCCTACGGTCAAGTTTTACTGTGTATTGATAGGACTATGCTAGACTCACAGCTAACTGCTCATTAAAATACTTGCAGGAGTTGCTTTTCAGACATGCTATTTGGATTCTATATGGAAAAAATCCCACAATAAAAAAATCTTACTCAAAACCAACAAAACTAAGGAATGTCATGTAGTGTAGCATGTCCATCAAGTTTGAGAAAATATATAAGAGTTATGGATGATTATTTGTAAGATTTGGTAGATATCCAATGGACATTTGCCAAAATAGTAGCAGCCACAGAGAAGGCTCTTTGGTTTCACCCACACGATGGAACAACATACCTCTATCCATTCGCCAGGCTCCATCGACAGACGTATTCAAAAGACAGTTATAAAAATGTACTTATTTCGCAAGGCATTTTAGTACTTTTAATTATTTATGACATTTTATATAAAACACTTGCATTGTTCATAGTTTTGTATGTATTTATTCTAGAGATACTTTGTAATTAACATATATTAGATCTCTAGTTTTAATTTACCATAGTTTTTTATATAGAAATGTACTAGATTTTATGTTTTGAGTTTTTTTAGTATGTATGAATTGCTTGAATGAATTTGTAAAGCGCCTTTGAGCCGTTTGAAATATGGTGCTCTTACGTTTTTGACAGCGATGCCTTCACCAAGTTACTAGGCAGTGGCGACCTGGAGCACAAGTCATCCATGTAGGCGACAGTCGCTGAGCTGGATCCAGTCCTCGCAAAGATCTGCTTCCTCGCCTACTTTTGCGGTAGGTCATCTCAAGGTCATCCACAGCGAATTGTTGTTCTTGCTGAACCATCCTCACAACCGAGAGGGTATCATCTTGCTAAAATGCTGAAGTTAACCGGAGCCAATAACCTTGTTACCTTCAAAATTATATTGTTTCGGTTTTGGCCATGCAGTTGTGGCTGATATTACATGTAATGGTTAAGAAGTAGTAGTTACTTGAACACACATTACCGCTCAGGAGAATGGTCAAACGGATAATTATTTTGGGATTCCCTTGAGTCTGATATATGGGGTGCAGGCATCTGCACTGTTTTCACTGGTGGTACAGTCGCGGCCACCGGAGTAAGTTACTAGGTAAAATTACAACCGATTTCACTAAATATATTGTTGACAGTTACATTCAAACAAGAAATTCAAAAAATTGGATAATCACTCCGTGTAGATATCATTGGCACCGGTTTGAACGTTGTGTTCCATCACTTGCAGTGGTGGAGCAGATCGGTAACACTGCATCTCTATACAGCCGTAGCATCCGGACCCATTATCTGTGATTACTAGTGAAGCTGCAGGTAAGGGGGTTTATTCTGCCCATCTCTCTTCATTGTATTTAGTTGCATTTTCCACTCAGTGCCAATATCTCAATATCTTGTATTTGCTCCTGATAATTATAATTTTACATGAAAATGTTTTTCATAGTTCATTGTCTGTGGTATAGATGTGGTATTCAGAATTGTGTTGGTAGTAGGATTTAATGGGGGAGTAAACATGTGAAGTGCTATAATATAATGCATTTTTGCGTTATTTCAATAGATGTTTACATCACCTACATATTAATTGTAGTTGTGTCTCGTGCACTTATATTTCCAAGTTACCACAAAACTACATTTGATGCTGTTGGTTTAATAACTGACATTGGTCTGTGCAATTTCATAAAAACTAACAGAATTGCAGTGACATGTCTTGACAATGTAGATTGGCACTTTCAAACTGTTTTGTTTCAGCCAAACACCTTGAACTTTGACGGCAAGAGCAGCGACGAATCAATATGGTTGAACATCGTAGATGAGATCCGAGGTATCCTTACTACATAGTGACTACGACTGTGTTCACTGCCGTGCTGCTAAATGTTACCTCTGTCATCAATCAGGTGCTAAATGTGGAGTTGTATTATGTTGCACAGTCCAAAGACGCAACTGCCTTCATCAGGGCTAATAGCATAGGATAAATTACTCTCCATCTGCCTGTAGTTCAAGACAACCTCCAGGCGGCCAAAATTGAGCTTTGGCACTCTTAGGAAACCAAGGGTAGAGTGTTTGCAAGCTCTCTGAACTCGACTCCCTTCCCAATTGTGTCATGTGATCGGTTCGATTGTCCAAAAATCAAATTAACCTTGTGGCACGAACGCGATCGGGGAGTCGAAATAGGGGTGCTTGCAAACACTACTGAGTTTGTGTGACAGACCTTCCTAATCTTCCGATATAGTAGAAATCTGGTTTATGGTCAATTTGCAAAGAATATGCACCTGCTTTTGTTGTATTTGATTTGAAATTTTAAGTTTAAGCTAATGAGTTATTGGAGAAAATAAACTGATAAAACAAAAAAACATGAACATTTTTACTGTGGGCTGGATGTGTAGAAATACCAGATTTCTTATGTAATTCAGGAAATAAACATTTTGTAAATGGCGCTACCAACAAGAAACTGTAAAATGTTCGAACAAAACTCCCACTTTCAGATGCCCCATATGGGAGAGATCTCTCGCTATTAGATTGTCAACTTGGAAGGTCTGGGCTGGTGCCATTGTTCCAGTAAGGAAAGACCTGGCATTTCCATGCATCAGTATAACTGCTGTGCCACTTAACGATTAATTTGTAAATCAAACTAATCAATTTTGGCAATGCATGTTGTAGCCTTCGATGAAGGTAGTGTGCCTGTGTTTACATACAGTTATGTGTTATTTATCTATTGAATGTTTGCTAACTCTGATATTTCAGATTTATTAAATGTAGTGTCCCACAATTTGACAATACGCTATGGGTCGTTGTGGACACTTTGACAGCCACAACTGAGCAATGGTGATATGATGTACAAAGGGAATTAGACTAGTTATTAAATTCATTCTGGTGTTGAATCAGCTGGTAGCAATTCTTAAATGTAGGTCAGCCGAGATGGTAATAAATTGTTCCAAAGCATTTTCTTGGTTACATCATAATGTTATTTTTACCGAAGTAAATGCAGACACCGGTTCAAAGATGACAATTTGTGCAGCCAAGAGATTTTCAAATTTGTCTGGCAACATCTAAACACTTCAAACATTGTATATTCTCACTTATATTATAGTTAAACTTGTTTAGTTGTCTTGTCTTGTATATATATTGTTATCAATGTTCTGAATAAACGTTAATTCATTCATTCATTCATTCATTCATTCATTCGTTCATTCATTCATTCATTCATTGGCTATGTAGGCAGTATTAGGTTAACTGGTTTGTCGCAATATGCTTTCACAATTTATCTTTCTAAACAGAAGGTACCTTTCCAAAGAGAAGGTACTAATGTATATATTTAGATGATTATCACAATGCTGGATGGTAATTAGAGCAATTCAAAGAATGATTTAGTAGCAACATTGTTTACCCTGTAATGTTTGTCGGTCTAATAAAGTATTTCACTCTTAAGATAACATGAATTGTATATTACCAGGATAGCATCCCACAGAATGTACATTATGATGTATGCGTGTGTACGTACAAATGAACATTACATAATGTGGGGGGTTTAGTTTGGGGTAGGTACTAGGTAATGTTTAGCTTTGATGCATGTCCAAGTGCAGGTTTCAAACAATTAATAACAGGTGTTGTTAAATTCTTGTTGGTGTATTTGTCAGTCTCGATCAGATACCGATCTTAAATAGTCCCTAATCCTGCATTGTGTATATGGAGTTGGCACAGTGGTGCTTGTGATAATGTAGCAAATGCAGGATTGCAAGAAAACGTTGTATATTAAGCATTGTGTGTTGTGAATGGAGGTTGCTATTGATAGCATGACTAGCACCGTACAATCACCATTTAATTTTCAAGGTACACCTTTAAAAACAGCTATCCAGATTTCTTCAGGAAATACTCGGTGTTAGTAGAATAACTAAACTGACTGTTTAATGAACCAGCTGTGGTTCCACCAAGAGACGTATACTGTTATTTCCTGTGCCGAACGTATCTTGAAATTAGTATGTGAACATTCAGTCCTTTGAATAGCCTTAGGCTAATTTTGAGGACTTGTATAGGGGGCATCATAGCCAGGCTGTTGTCTCTTGAAATACAGACATTTGCCATCTTAGTAATGTGGTGGCAATATGAATTCAGTTGGGGTACACCAGGACATAAGTCCTGCAGTCTACATGGAGAACTATGTGTATGTATAGACATACATATGTAACATGTATATACATTGTATTGTACAATACTGTTTAGGACTACCATGATGTTAACGAGCTGTAGCGTTGGTGAAGAACATGTTTGTTCACCAGTAGAGGGCGTGCCTGTCTCTATGTACACAGTTCGAGGTGTCCTCCTGGTTGCCATGCAAGTCACATGACACTGTTGCCATGTCATGCAAGTTGTGCAACATTCCCATGAATACAATAAAGTTTCTGAAAAATAGTGTGGTTTACATTTTGTCTAGCTTTTAAAGCGTAACGTTCATTACTATGATTTGGTGGGATTTCACTATTAAGGTCACCCACAGGATTGGGTCGAAGGGACCTGAATTCCAAGGTCACCATATTACTTGCTATAATTTACTGTTACACAAATAATTTGGGACTGTCCTAGGGTGACCTTAAATGCGAGGTGGCTGTGTACCGAGGTGACCATACTGCGAGGTTCTGCCATATTTATAAATGCTATCTGCAGGTGCACTACTTGCAACATGTCGGACAATACACATTGGAAAACCAAAATTAAATCACATTTTCAGGTAATTGGAACTTCCACATTTACATCTGATCCAAGTGAATAACCTTGCAAACTATTTTCACTAGAAAAACATCTGGTCTGAAAATGGTTTGTGTGGAAATGTCGGCAGTACTGCACTAAGGTCACGCCTTGACGGCTTTGGGTTGTTGTTACCTGCACACATCTATCAGTCTTCTTGTAATTCATTTCATAGGAAAGAACTGTTTACACATTACATTTTATTTGGATGCTTATCTCATGATGTTGTCTGACCCACAATTAAACATCCTCATATGACAGATTAGTGGAGCCAATTTGTGACTATGACCGTGTCATAGAATTGTTACCGATTCCACTTCTACAATAGGCTGGAGTAATTTCTGAAGCAGTAGCAAATCAGAGAACACGGCAACCTACACATGGGACTTGTGGCCATTCTTTAAAACACTTTCCCGATTGGTGCAAGCTAATAGCTGACACCCGCAGTTTCTAGACAAGTGACATAATAGCACCATAATTGGATATAAAGAAACCATTCGTGTAAATGGCCCTTAATTTATTGAACATTTCATAAACTAATCACCTGCATAACATTTGGTATTCAACAGTCGCACAATAACTGCACTAGACTTGTATGGTACAAAAACATCATAAGTTCTTGAGTTCAGGTGATATGACTTTCGTTTGTGTAGTAAGGTGATATAAATTGACTTTGCTTGCATAAACAGGCTCATCTGTTAAATACCAACATATATATGTATAACTCGGTAGAGCTCCAAGACAAATAATTGTTACAACTAATGCATTGAATAAGATGACGTGCACAAGTACAGCTGCACCTAAAACATCCTGTATAAAACATTAAGGGCAGAATGGAAGCCATAGAATGAGCAAAGAATGCTTCGATTAGAAACATACTTCACTTGTGCATCAACAGACATCATTTCTTTACTGGCTGCCCTTACACATACCACACGGAGAAGAGACAAGACAGACACACTAACTCCTACTGAAGAATACAATCAAATAAGACATACGACACTGCACAAGAACCAGCAATATTTTGTGCAATTCTCAAAATAGTGCCAGCTAACTTCAGACTTACATCCATACCGACCACAACATCAAAAGTTCAGACACAACAGAGATTCAAGCACAGACTTGTGCCAGAAATTATTTATAGTTGTCTTGCAGAAAAGCTGGACATGAATATTATAATGCGCATTCTGTGTTTACTGTACATGTTTTAAGTCACAAAAGTATGACATGCATTCTGGTAGTGAACAGTTATAGAAATACAGCAAAATTAAAAACAACTGCGCAACTGTTATTTATAACTCCATTGCGTCAAGCACAGCTAAACAAAACTGGTTTCCTACTGGCCCATCATGCATTGAAGCAAATGTTCAGGCACGCGCAGGTACGCGCCAGCACCCGCAAGCATGCGCTGACACACGCTGGCACGCACAGGCACGCGCAGACACACATAGATACGCAGAGACGCGCACTGATACGAGCAGACACGCGCAGACAAGCACGCGCGCACGCACGCGCACAATCATTTCTCAAACAAAAATATTGACATCATGTCATGACCTTGGATATACAACATGAAGTAAATAGCAACAGGGACTTCTGCGCTGATCTGTTGGTATACCACTCCAGAAGAAGGTATATCCACCAATACCTCCTAATGTCAGAAATACGTGCTTCAGTAGATGCAATGACCCCCACCGATACGGTGTCATTTGTAAATATAATGTCGTGAGATAGTTAGTACTGGTGGTTGGTAATACGTCTACGACTTGTAGGTAGTGGTTATAAATACCATTGGGGCCGGCATGCTTGCTGTGAACATGTGTTTATGTTATAATTTATGAGTTATGTATAGCTAAATAAAGCTAAATGTCATTAAGTTGGCCTATTTCAATCTACACTTGTCTTGCATTGTTGCTTTGCATAGGAGGATGTATGTGTCAGGGGCGCATACATATAAATATTAAATCTTAATTGGTACTTCCCTCGCTATATACTAAGGCAGTACGTCATTGTGATCATTTAAATGTGCTTGCTCTATATAGCAGTGTTCGCACATTCATTGCGCGATGATCATTTTGCTTCCTTGTAAATTTTAGATCCCAAAGAAATAAATGTTTGGAGAACGCGGCCCTAGTTTACCCAGGCGACGGCTAATCTGGTGTGAGGCTTCGTACATTTGTGAACCATTTGAACTGCGGGCAATTGTATTACTGTGATTGGAGGTTTTATTTTGACTGGTTTAAAATTACTTCCACCACTCTCTCGATGATGTGAAACTGGATCCATCAGCAAGGACAGGCCAAGACGAGTGAGATTCCTACAAACTGTGAGTAATCGATCGGAAGAGCACGGCAGTTCTAACAGTCTACCGACCTTAAGTGCTACCATATGGCCAAAGAGCTTGAAACCACAACACAGTGATTGTTATTTGCCCAAAATTGAAAGATGGGTTTGTACAGCGACAGAGCTTGTCCATATCTCGATAGGCACTACACATTTCACCTCTGGGGCCCCATGCTGTTCCAAGATCCCCCATCTAACTAGCCTGGTGCGCCACGGTGACCAGTATCCGTCGGATACCTCGAGTAGGTTGTAATGGGAGTCTTGTTTCAGACAATATAGGGTATGTTGTTCTCCTCTTGATCCTCTCCTTTCCACTCAAAACACAACCCAACCTTCCATTGACATTACGTTCCAATCACAACACACACCAACCTTCCATTGACATTACGTTCCAATAACTACACACCGCAACCTTCCATTGACACTACGTTCCACTCACAACACACCCAACCTTCCATTGACTTTACGTTCCACTCACAACACACCCAACCTTCCATTGACACTACATTCCACTCACAACACACCAAACCTTCCGATGACATTATGTTCCACTCACAACACATCCCAATATTTTAATGACATTACGTTCCACTCACAACACACACAACCTCCCATTGACACTACGTTCCACACACAACACATCTCGATCTTTCATTTACATTTACTTTCCACTCACAACACACACCAATCTTCCATTGAGATTACGTTCCACTCACAACACCCCCAACCGTTGTTTGATATTACGTTCAACTCACAACACACCCAACCTTCCATTGACACTACGTTCCACTCACAACACACCCCGACCTTCCGATGACATTATGTTCCACTCACAACACATCCCAAACTTTTGATGACATTACGTTCCACTCACAACACATCCCAGTCTTCTGATGACATCACGTTCCACTCACAACACACCCCTATCTTCCGATGACATTACGTGATGGGAAACGCAAGGCAATTCCACAGAAGCAACACTGCAAGAAAGAAATAACACTTACGCAAAATTACACTGTCACTGTAGAGTTGGCCACACCAAGAACAGCTTGCCATTTTGTTAACTAATATATGGGAACTGATCGCATATCCAATGGGGTATTGGTTCAGTTGGTATATTGTACAGGGGCTGTATATGTAATTATGCACGTTCTGCAGGAAAGAGTCAACATTGTCGCGATTGAAACATAACAAAATAATTATGTATGTCCATGAATTACAACAGACTGTGCCCCTCCCCTGCCAATAGAAAGGTTTTGCTTACAGACACAAGCTACAGACGAGCTACTGACGAAGAATCGATCACACACCTGGGCAAACGATTCACCTGTCGTGCGCACATGCAACGCCATTTGGTATCACAGAGAACCAACCTCGTCGTTCTTCTCGGTTTTAATGAGTGGATTATACTTGGATTTCCCGCCGTCGAGCTCTACATAATGGTACAAAACCCGTTCCATACAGTTAAACATTTGAAAAAAGGCAGGGCTGTTTCGCAACTGTTCCGCAGTCAACAAGAGAATTGTGCAGACCCTAACGACACTTTATTGGGTAAGTCACTGTTGCGAATTACTTCATGTTGTACATCCGAGGTCTTACGCGTGTGCGTGCTTGTCTGCGCGTATCTGCTCGCATCGGTGTGCGTCTCAGCGTATCTGTGTGTGTCTGTGCGTGCCCGCGCGTGCCATCGCGTGCCATCGCGAGCCATCGCGTGCCAACGCGTGTCATCGCGTGCCAGCGCGTGCCTGTGCGTGCCCGTGCGTGCCTGCGCGTGCCTGCGCGTGCCTGCGCGTGCCTGCGCGTACCTGCGCGTGTCTGCGCGTGCACGCGCGTGCCAGCGAATGGCAGCGCATGCTTGCGGGTGCAGGC
This sequence comes from Paraescarpia echinospica, assembly GCA_020002185.1. Lineage (NCBI taxonomy): Eukaryota > Metazoa > Annelida > Polychaeta > Sabellida > Siboglinidae > Paraescarpia > Paraescarpia echinospica. Next base: position 61,682,430 of record CM034540.1, on the reverse strand, counting down.
GCGTACTTGCGCGTGCCTGTGCGTGTCTGTGCGTGCTTGTGACCAACTTGCAGCAAACCAAAATCGTACCGTATACATCACACCCACTTGAATAACAAAGAATAATATCTTGTGAACACGGATATTCATTCATATTCATAATCAGGTGGTTTACCCCGGTTCAGCTCATTCATAAAACATAACTAAAACTAAATTTAGGCGATGCGTCTCTGGAAATTAGTACCTATGGTGGATTCTGAACAGTACCATTGCCATTAATTGTGTTTGAGCTGACACAAACCCTTTGACATTTACTGTTGGCAATGCTAATAGAATGTGCTTCAGGTTGGTGTGTACATTTTGTTGTTTTCATGTTTGTTCTATTAACAATGAAGCTGGCTTTTTGCGCTCCGTGAGTAGAATAGTGTGAGGCGTTTTACTTTCATGAAGCAGTTCATGATTTAATTTTGATTCGGGTTCTGCTCCAGCAGTTGTTTGAAGTAACTGATGTTCCTGCTGATGCAAAATGGGTGCTTAGCACAATGGCAACGGTTTCATCTTTTCGGGATCTAAAATTT
>CM034540.1:61590588-61680873 GCA_020002185.1 Paraescarpia echinospica | reverse complement strand
TAACAATGACAATAGTTGGCGTAGGTATGTTGCTCCATGGGTAGGGGTGAGCTAGTTGTTTCTAACAATGACAATAGTTGGCGTAAGTATGTTGCTCCATGGGTAGGGGTGAGCTAGTTGTTTCTAACAATGACAATAGTTGCTGTAGGTATGTTGCTCCATGGGTAGGGGTGAGCTAGTTGTTTCTAACAATGACAATATTTGGTGTAGGTATGTTGCTCCATGGGTAGGGGAGAGCTAGTTGTTTCTAACAATGACAATAGTTGGCATAGGTATGTTGCTCCATGGGTAGGGGTGAGCTAGTTGTTTCTAACAATGACAATAGTTGGCGTAGGTATGTTGCTCCATGGGTAGGGGTGAGCTAGTTGTTTCTAACAATGACAATAGTTGGCGTAGGTATGTTGCTCCATGGGTAGGGGTGAGCTAGTTGTTTCTAACAATGACAATAGTTGGCGTAGGTATGTTGCTCCATGGGTAGGGGTGAGCTAGTTGTTTCTAACAATGACAATAGTTGGCGTAGGTATGTTGCTCCATGGGTAGGGGTGAGCTAGTTGTTTCTAACAATGACAATAGTTGGCGTAGGTATGTTGCTCCATGGGTAGGGGTGAGCTAGTTGTTTCTAACAATGACAATAGTTGGCGTAGGTATGTTGCTCCATGGGTAGGGGTGAGCTAGTTGTTTCTAACAATGACAATAGTTGGCGTAGGTATGTTGCTCCATGGGTAGGGGTGAGCTAGTTGTTTCTAACAATGACAATAGTTGGCGTAGGTATGTTGCTCCATGGGTAGGGGTGAGCTAGTTGTTTCTAACAATGACAATAGTTGGCGTAGGTATGTTGCTCCATGGGTAGGGGTGAGCTAGTTGTTTCTAACAATGACAATAGTTGGCGTAGGTATGTTGCTCCATGGGTAGGGGTGAGCTAGTTGTTTCTAACAATGACAATAGTTGGCGTAGGTATGTTGCTCCATGGGTAGGGGTGAGCTAGTTGTTTCTAACAATGACAATAGTTGGCGTAGGTATGTTGCTCCATGGGTAGGGGTGAGCTAGTTGTTTCTAACAATGACAATAGTTGGCGTAGGTATGTTGCTCCATGGGTAGGGGTGAGCTAGTTGTTTCTAACAATGACAATAGTTGGCGTAGGTATGTTGCTCCATGGGTAGGGGTGAGCTAGTTGTTTCTAACAATGACAATAGTTGGCGTAGGTATGTTGCTCCATGGGTAGGGGTGAGCTAGTTGTTTCTAACAATGACAATAGTTGGCGTAGGTATGTTGCTCCATGGGTAGGGGTGAGCTAGTTGTTTCTAACAATGACAATAGTTGGCGTAGGTATGTTGCTCCATGGGTAGGGGTGAGCTAGTTGTTTCTAACAATGACAATAGTTGGCGTAGGTATGTTGCTCCATGGGTAGGGGTGAGCTAGTTGTTTCTAACAATGACAATAGTTGGCGTAGGTATGTTGCTCCATGGGTAGGGGTGAGCTAGTTGTTTCTAACAATGACAATAGTTGGCGTAGGTATGTTGCTCCATGGGTAGGGGTGAGCTAGTTGTTTTTAACAATGACAATAGTTGGCGTAGGTATGTTGCTCCATGGGTAGGGGTGAGCTAGTTGTTTCTAACAATGACAATAGTTGGCGTAGGTATGTTGCTCCATGGGTAGGGGTGAGCTAGTTGTTTCTAACCATGACAATAGTTGGCGTAGGTATGTTGCTCCATGGGTAGGGGTGAGCTAGTTGTTTCTAACCATGACAATAGTTGGCGAAGGTATGTTGCTCCATGGGTAGAGGTGAGCTAATTGTTTCTAACAATGACAATAGTTGGCGTAGGTATGTTGCTCCATGGGTAGGGGTGAGCTAGTTGTTTCTAACAATGACAATAGTTGGCGTAGGTATGTTGTTCCATGGGTAGGGGTGAGCTAGTTGTTTCTAACAATGACAACAGTTGGCGTAGGTATGTTGCTCCATGGGTAGGGGTGAGCTAGTTGTTTCTAACAATGACAATAGTTGGCGTAGGTATGTTGCTCCATGGGTAGGGGTGAGCTAGTTGTTTCTAACAATAACAATAGTTGGCATAGGTATGTTGCTCCATGGGTAGGGGTGAGCTAGTTGTTTCTAACAATGACAATAGTTGGCGTAGGTATGTTGCTCCATGGGTAGGGGTGAGCTAGTTGTTTCTAACAATGACAATAGTTGGCGTAGGTATGTTGCTCCATGGGTAGGGGTGAGCTAGTTGTTTCTAACCATGACAATAGTTGGCGTAGGTATGTTGCTCCATGGGTAGGGGTGAGCTAGTTGTTTCTAACCATGACAATAGTTGGCGAAGGTATGTTGCTCCATGGGTAGAGGTGAGCTAATTGTTTCTAACAATGACAATAGTTGGCGTAGGTATGTTGCTCCATGGGTAGGGGTGAGCTAGTTGTTTCTAACAATGACAATAGTTGGCGTAGGTATGTTGTTCCATGGGTAGGGGTGAGCTAGTTGTTTCTAACAATGACAACAGTTGGCGTAGGTATGTTGCTCCATGGGTAGGGGTGAGCTAGTTGTTTCTAACAATGACAATAGTTGGCGTAGGTATGTTGCTCCATGGGTAGGGGTGAGCTAGTTGTTTCTAACAATAACAATAGTTGGCGTAGGTATGTTGCTCCATGGGTAGGGGTGAGGTAATTGTTTCTAACAATGACAATGGTTAAGTAGGTATGTTGCTCCATGGGTAGGGGTGAGCCTAGTTGTTTCTGACAATGACAATAGTTAGTTAATATAGATATGTTGATCCATGGGTAGGGGTAAGGCTAGTTGTTTCTAACAATAACAGTAGTTAGAAGTAGGTATGTTGCTCCATGGGCAGGGGTGAGCTAGTTGTTTCTAACAATGACAGTAGTTGATAGGTATGTTGCTCCATGGGTGAGGGGTGAGCTAAGTTATTTCTAACAATGACAATAGTTGGCATAAGGTATGTTCTCCACCCCATGGGTAGGGGTGAGCTAGTTGTTTCTAACAATGACAATAGTTGGCGTAGGTATGTTACTCCATGGGTAGGGGTGAGCTAGTTGTTTCTAACAATGACAATAGTTGGCGTAGGTATGTTGCTCCATGGGTAGGGGTGAGCTAGTTGTTTCTAGCAATGACAATAGTTGGCGTAGGTATGTTACTCCATGGGTAGGGGTGAGCTAGTTGTTTCTAACAATGACAATAGTTGGCGTAGGTATGTTGCTCCATGGGTAGGGGTGAGCTAGTTGTTTCTAACAATGACAATAGTTGGCGTAAGTATGTTGCTCCATGGGTAGGGGTGAGCTAGTTGTTTCTAACAATGACAATAGTTGCTGTAGGTATGTTGCTCCATGGGTAGGGGTGAGCTAGTTGTTTCTAACAATGACAATATTTGGTGTAGGTATGTTGCTCCATGGGTAGGGGAGAGCTAGTTGTTTCTAACAATGACAATAGTTGGCATAGGTATGTTGCTCCATGGGTAGGGGTGAGCTAGTTGTTTCTAACAATGACAATAGTTGGCGTAGGTATGTTGCTCCATGGGTAGGGGTGAGCTAGTTGTTTCTAACAATGACAATAGTTGGCGTAGGTATGTTGCTCCATGGGTAGGGGTGAGCTAGTTGTTTCTAACAATGACAATAGTTGGCGTAGGTATGTTGCTCCATGGGTAGGGGTGAGCTAGTTGTTTCTAACAATGACAATAGTTGGCGTAGGTATGTTGCTCCATGGGTAGGGGTGAGCTAGTTGTTTCTAACAATGACAATAGTTGGCGTAGGTATGTTGCTCCATGGGTAGGGGTGAGCTAGTTGTTTCTAACAATGACAATAGTTGGCGTAGGTATGTTGCTCCATGGGTAGGGGTGAGCTAGTTGTTTCTAACAATGACAATAGTTGGCGTAGGTATGTTGCTCCATGGGTAGGGGTGAGCTAGTTGTTTCTAACAATGACAATAGTTGGCGTAGGTATGTTGCTCCATGGGTAGGGGTGAGCTAGTTGTTTCTAACAATGACAATAGTTGGCGTAGGTATGTTGCTCCATGGGTAGGGGTGAGCTAGTTGTTTCTAACAATGACAATAGTTGGCGTAGGTATGTTGCTCCATGGGTAGGGGTGAGCTAGTTGTTTCTAACAATGACAATAGTTGGCGTAGGTATGTTGCTCCATGGGTAGGGGTGAGCTAGTTGTTTCTAACAATGACAATAGTTGGCGTAGGTATGTTGCTCCATGGGTAGGGGTGAGCTAGTTGTTTCTAACAATGACAATAGTTGGCGTAGGTATGTTGCTCCATGGGTAGGGGTGAGCTAGTTGTTTCTAACAATGACAATAGTTGGCGTAGGTATGTTGCTCCATGGGTAGGGGTGAGCTAGTTGTTTCTAACAATGACAATAGTTGGCGTAGGTATGTTGCTCCATGGGTAGGGGTGAGCTAGTTGTTTCTAACAATGACAATAGTTGGCGTAGGTATGTTGCTCCATGGGTAGGGGTGAGCTAGTTGTTTCTAACAATGACAATAGTTGGCGTAGGTATGTTGCTCCATGGGTAGGGGTGAGCTAGTTGTTTCTAACAATGACAATAGTTGGCGTAGGTATGTTGCTCCATGGGTAGGGGTGAGCTAGTTGTTTCTAACAATGACAATAGTTGGCGTAGGTATGTTGCTCCATGGGTAGGGGTGAGCTAGTTGTTTCTAACAATGACAATAGTTGGCGTAGGTATGTTGCTCCATGGGTAGGGGTGAGCTAGTTGTTTTTAACAATGACAATAGTTGGCGTAGGTATGTTGCTCCATGGGTAGGGGTGAGCTAGTTGTTTCTAACAATGACAATAGTTGGCGTAGGTATGTTGCTCCATGGGTAGGGGTGAGCTAGTTGTTTCTAACAATGACAGTAGTTGGCGTAGGTATGTTGCTCCATGGGTAGGGGTGAGCTAGTTGTTTCTAACAATGACAATAGTTGGCATAGGTATGTTTCTCCATGGGTAGGGGTGAGCTAGTTGTTTCTAACAATGACAATAGTTGGCGTAGGTATGTTGCTCCATGGGTAGGGGTGAGCTAGTTGTTTCTAACAATGACAATAGTTGGCGTAGGTATGTTGCTCCATGGGTAGGGGTGAGCTAGTTGTTTCTAACAATGACAATAGTTGGCGTAGGTATGTTGCTCCATGGGTAGGGGTGAGCTAGTTGTTTCTAACAATGACAATAGTTGGCGTAGGTATGTTGCTCCATGGGTAGGGGTGAGCTAGTTGTTTCTAACAATGACAATAGTTGGCATAGGTATGTTGCTCCATGGGTAGGGGTGAGCTAGTTGTTTCTAACAATGACAATAGTTGGCGTAGGTATGTTGCTCCATGGGTAGGGGTGAGCTAGTTGTTTCTAACAATGACAATAGTTGGCGTAGGTATGTTGCTCCATGGGTAGGGGTGAGCTAGTTGTTTCTAATAATGACAATAGTTGCTGTAGGTATGTTGCTCCATGGGTAGGGGTGAGCTATTTGTTTTCTAGCTGTATTAATGGTTGGTATTAGGTATGTTGCTCCCATGTGGGTGGGGGGTGGGCCTAGTTGTTTCTAACAATGACAATGGTTAGGCGTATATGCGTTGCTCCATGGGTAGGGGTGAGCTAGTTGTTTCTAACAATGAAAATAATGGTTAGGCGTGTATACGTTGCTCTCCATGGGTAGGGGGTGAGCTAGTTGTTTCTAACAATGACAATGGTGGCATAGGTACGTTGCTCCATGGGTAGAGGTGAGCTAGTTGATTTCTAACAATGACAATAGTTGGCGTAGGTATGTTGCTCCATGGGTAGGGGTGAGCTAGTTGTTTCTAACAATGACAATAGTTGGCGTAGGTATGTAGCTCCATGGGTAGGGGTGAGCTAGTTGTTTCTAACAATGACAGTAGTTGGCGTAGGTATGTTGCTCCATGGGTAGGGGTCAGCTAGTTGTTTCTAACAATGACAATAGTTGGCGTAGGTATGTTGCTCCATGGGTAGGGGTGAGCTAGTTGTTTCTAACAATGACAATAGTTGGCGTAGGTATGTTACTCCATGGGTAGGGGTGAGCTAGTTGTTTCTAACAATGACAATAGTTGGCGTAGGTATGTTGCTCCATGGGTAGGGGTGAGCTAGTTGTTTCTAGCAATGACAATAGTTGGCGTAGGTATGTTACTCCATGGGTAGGGGTGAGCTAGTTGTTTCTAACAATGACAATAGTTGGCGTAGGTATGTTGCTCCATGGGTAGGGGTGAGCTAGTTGTTTCTAACAATGACAATAGTTGGCGTAGGTATGTTGCTCCATGGGTAGGGGTGAGCTAGTTGTTTTTAACAATGACAATAGTTGGCGTAGGTATGTTGCTCCATGGGTAGGGGTGAGCTAGTTGTTTCTAACAATGACAATATTTGGTGTAGGTATGTTGCTCCATGGGTAGGGGAGAGCTAGTTGTTTCTAACAATGACAATAGTTGGCATAGGTATGTTGCTCCATGGGTAGGGGTGAGCTAGTTGTTTCTAACAATGACAATAGTTGGCGTAGGTATGTTGCTCCATGGGTAGGGGTGAGCTAGTTGTTTCTAACAATGACAATAGTTGGCGTAGGTATGTTGCTCCATGGGTAGGGGTGAGCTAGTTGTTTCTAACAATGACAATAGTTGGCGTAGGTATGTTGCTCCATGGGTAGGGGTGAGCTAGTTGTTTCTAACAATGACAATAGTTGGCGTAGGTATGTTGCTCCATGGGTAGGGGTGAGCTAGTTGTTTCTAACAATGACAATAGTTGGCGTAGGTATGTTGCTCCATGGGTAGGGGTGAGCTAGTTGTTTCTAACAATGACAATAGTTGGCGTAGGTATGTTGCTCCATGGGTAGGGGTGAGCTAGTTGTTTCTAACAATGACAATAGTTGGCGTAGGTATGTTGCTCCATGGGTAGGGGTGAGCTAGTTGTTTCTAACAATGACAATAGTTGGCGTAGGTATGTTGCTCCATGGGTAGGGGTGAGCTAGTTGTTTCTAACAATGACAATAGTTGGCGTAGGTATGTTGCTCCATGGGTAGGGGTGAGCTAGTTGTTTCTAACAATGACAATAGTTGGCGTAGGTATGTTGCTCCATGGGTAGGGGTGAGCTAGTTGTTTCTAACAATGACAATAGTTGGCGTAGGTATGTTGCTCCATGGGTAGGGGTGAGCTAGTTGTTTCTAACAATGACAATAGTTGGCGTAGGTATGTTGCTCCATGGGTAGGGGTGAGCTAGTTGTTTCTAACAATGACAATAGTTGGCGTAGGTATGTTGCTCCATGGGTAGGGGTGAGCTAGTTGTTTCTAACAATGACAATAGTTGGCGTAGGTATGTTGCTCCATGGGTAGGGGTGAGCTAGTTGTTTCTAACAATGACAATAGTTGGCGTAGGTATGTTGCTCCATGGGTAGGGGTGAGCTAGTTGTTTCTAACAATGACAATAGTTGGCGTAGGTATGTTGCTCCATGGGTAGGGGTGAGCTAGTTGTTTCTAACAATGACAATAGTTGGCGTAGGTATGTTGCTCCATGGGTAGGGGTGAGCTAGTTGTTTCTAACAATGACAATAGTTGGCGTAGGTATGTTGCTCCATGGGTAGGGGTGAGCTAGTTGTTTCTAACAATGACAATAGTTGGCGTAGGTATGTTGCTCCATGGGTAGGGGTGAGCTAGTTGTTTCTAACAATGACAATAGTTGGCGTAGGTATGTTGCTCCATGGGTAGGGGTGAGCTAGTTGTTTCTAACAATGACAATAGTTGGCGTAGGTATGTTGCTCCATGGGTAGGGGTGAGCTAGTTGTTTCTAACAATGACAATAGTTGGCGTAGGTATGTTGCTCCATGGGTAGGGGTGAGCTAGTTGTTTCTAACAATGACAATAGTTGGCGTAGGTATGTTGCTCCATGGGTAGGGGTAAGCTAGTTGTTTCTAACAATGACAGTAGTTGGCGTAGGTATGTTGCTCCATGGGTAGGGGTGAGCTAGTTGTTTCTAACAATGACAATAGTTGGCGTAGGTATGTTGCTCCATGGGAAGGGGTAAGCTAGTTGTTTCTAACAATGACAATAGTTGGCGTAGGTATGTTGCTCCATGGGAAGGGGTAAGCTAGTTGTTTCTAACAATGACAGTAGTGGCACTGCACATGTCAATGTTAAATCTTGTTTAAAAAAGAAAAGTTCAGAAACCGCTTGAAACAAGCTCTGGATTGCATTTGCAGGTATAGCCTGAAACATCAACCCTCACTGTCGTAACATAACATCAATGGTTGCAAATTGTGCAGGAAATGTTAAGAAAAATGCGACCAAAAGGGGTCTTGAACAGGGTGATGGAGAGGGTTAAAAGATTATTTGAATAGCAAGACAGTATTTTTAGAGTACAATTAATTCAGATTGGGAATAAAAACTTAATTTCTCTCAGTTTTTAAACTCATTTTTGCTGACCATTTCTGCAGTCGATAATTGTGGCATACTAAATATTTATATTTAAAATGAACATAAAACAACAGTGGCTCCTTGTTGAGAGTGGCGCGCTAGTCACAAACACATCAGAAGTCAATGGTCCAAGGACGCAAATGAAGAGAGAGAGAGAGAGAGATGAGTGAGTTTCAGCACCGGTGGGGGAATACTGACAGACGGCCCCCAAAGTTGGCACATTCAAATCACAAACAAAAATGCCCATCCTCCAGTGTTCTGCTTCACTAACATTCTTATGAGTTGACAAGACCGATCTTGCTCTTCTTTCGCCAGTGTGTCATGAAATAGTGTCCTCAGTGATGTGGTGGCAGCTTTTTGCATTTTAAAAAAGCTTAAGTTTAACAATGTATTCTATTTAAAAAGATGGATTTTCTTTTAAGTTCACTGTCTTTGTGAGACAGTCACCAGGAGGCTCTACGTAGATTTACACTGACAGCATATGCTTTCTACAATTGTTTCAAGTTATGTACAATAGTCCCGACCAATCAGCATGTGGCTTACATAGCTTTGAACGATCACAGAAAAATTGCATAATGTTGCAAACAATTGTATAACATCTATTAACCCTTAACCCACTAGAATAAAAATAAAAGCATACTTTCCCAAAATGCAAACTGTCTAGGGGGAAACCTTAACATACCCACATACATACTCATGCTAGTTCGATTATATTTGACACAGATTGATTATAATTATATATATATTAGATATTATATGGTCATGAAGTCTGTGTTTCTAACAATAACTGTACTCACATTGGCGCTAATAACTTCAGGCACATCATAAGGGTGGTTCTCACTGCAAAGCAGTGACATGGTAAGAATGACATACCTGTGTACAGCCAGGGGTTGTGATAGCATAATGAGATGGGCATTAGTTTTCCATGCTAAATTGTACCAGTGCAACAGGCTATACACAGGACAAAATAAACAAAAATGTTGCCCTCCTAAAAAAATTTACCACATTTGCAAAACCTTTTGTCAGTCCCATCAACATTTATACTTTAAATGTCTCTAAGAAGATCTACAGCATGACAAATGCATTTTTTAACATCCAACTTAACTGTTAGTAAATAAATCAATTAGAATTTGAACATAAAAGTCAACTGCATTTTAATAATAGTATTTGCTCTAATTAGAAGAACATCTTAAAGTTAGCATAATGTGATAATGCACCTCACAAACTTGGAGACATTGTCAATCCAAGAGGTTCGTGTTTTAATCATCTGAAAGAAACAGTAAACAAATTACAACGATCAGTTACAAACAAATTCAGCCCAAACTGTGGATACAGTTAAAAGTAGTTAATCACAAGAAATGTAAGATTTTCAAAGAGCAGAACTGGCATATAAGCTTGTAAGAATGTTTATGAAACAGTCCCTCAAATGTTTGTATTTAGATATACCGTTGTACAATGTTGATAAAGTTCTGTGATATAAGTGTATTTCATTACACAGGGCAACATGACATCTGCTGGATCAAACATTCCCTCGTAAAGTTATTGCTTCACCTTTTCACGTGCAGGTCCCCCATCTGGAACTGTCTTCCACTAGAACTAAGAACACAATGTGACTCTGGACGTTTTAGGAGGGACCTGAAAACCTTTCTTGATGTTTTAGTTTGTAAACACCCTTGAATCTGTTTTGTTGAGATAAGTGGTGTCAACTAAATTTGACTTGATTTGATTTTCAAAAATTTTGCTTTCTGTTTTTCTTATAAAGAAATATGTTTGGGGCCAGAATTTCAACAAAATATATGAAGGAATGTCTGAAAGCTCTGCGTGTTAGGCATCCATTTTATATGCTTTGATAGATCCTTTACTAGCTCATGTGATGGATATGTCAATTACTAAAAGTATTCTAGGGCAAATGTGGGCATTGGCAGCTAGTGCATAATAAATTTAAATACATGAAAGATTGCTAATATGTTTCATCTGCTTGTCTACCAATCACATGCAGTAATGTTGTACAACTATCATACACAAGCAATACTTACATGTAAACTTTATTGAGATTGTTAGCAGTGCTATACCAAAATCAGAAAGGAATAGTAAAAAGCAGTATAGGAGAAAGTTCCACAAAGGAAGGTATAAGGACATGAGGAAATATTTAACAAAGATAGACTGGAATAACACACTGAAAAATAAGACGGCAACAGAATGCTGGAATATATTAAAGAGTGAAATTAAGTGCATAGTCGATAGATTTGTACCCTTCAAAAAACAAGGAAAACGGTCCAAAAAGAAACACTTATCGAAAGAAGCCATTAGAAAAATTAAGTATAAACAAATGATGTCGAAGTCATATAGATGTACTGGAAATGATGAAGACTACAACAGTTATAACGAAGCATTTAACCAAGCTACAGCTGAAATTAGAAATTCAAAGAGAAACTATGAACAACAATTAGCTAGTAATATAAAACATGACAGCAAGAGTTTGTATGCGTATGTTCGAAGCAAACAGAAAGTTCAAGATAAGGTCGGTCCTCTAGAAGATAGTGCTGGAAATATAATATCAGAGGGATTCTTAATGGCAGAAGACCTGAATGAGTACTTTAGTTCAGTGTTTACCGGGGAAGATATTAGTTAACTGCCAGTACCAGAGGCTAAGTTCAAGGGGCAGATTCAGACTATTTAGGACAATTAATTGTAACCCCGGAAATGGTAGCTAAGAAAATAAGGGCCATGAAGGATAATAAATCACCTGGAGTGGATGGGATTCCGCCCAAACTACTATTGGAAATTGTAGAACAAATTAGCGTACCGCTTGCAACAGTTTTCAATTTGTCATTAGAAGAGGGAGTGGTTCCTTTAGAATGGAAAGAGGCAAACATTATACCGTTATTTAAAAAAGGTTCGAGAAACAAGTAAGAGAACTATAGACCAGTGAGTTTAATATCAGTGATTTGTAAATTTTTAGAAAGTCTAATTAAAGATCATATGGTGGATTTCCTTGTTAAATATAACTTGATAAACCCATCTCAACATGGTTTTTTTTAAAGCGAAGTCATGCTTAACAAATATGTTATGTTTTTTGGAAGACATTACTAAATGGGTAGATGAGGGATCACCAGTAGATATCGTCTACTTAGATTTTCAAAAAGCTTTCGACAAAGTACCACATCAAAGATTACTGCTTAAACTAAAGGCCCATGGCATAGGAAATGGTATAATAAACTGGATAGAACAATGGCTGATTGACAGAAGACAACGTGTAGTAGTTGATGGGGAGGCTTCAAACTGGAAATCAGTATTGAGTGGGGTACCACAGGGATCAGTATTAGGTCCTATATTATTCTTAATATATATCAACGATTTGGATGATGAAATAACAAGCAAGGTGTTGAAATTTGCGGATGATACAAAAGTGTTTAGAAGGATTAAAAGTGATGGAGATAGACAGCATTTACAAGATGATCTTGACAGGTTGATCAAATGGTCTGAAAAATGGCAAATGCTGTTCAATTTTGGGAAACGTAAATGCCTCCACACAGGACATGGGAACGAAGAAGTAGAATATACAATGGGGGGTACTGTACTAAGTACTACTGTAAAAGAAAAGGACTTAGGGTTAACCATTAGTGCTGATATGAAGGTTTCAGAGCAGTGCGGAATTGCAGCTTCAAAGGGAAATCAAATCCTTGGATTAATTAGGCGAAACATAACGTATAAGGAAAAAGAGCTAATAATACCGCTGTACAAAACAATAGTTAGGCCTCATTTAGAATATTGTATTCAAGCGTGGAGGCCATATCGCAGGAAGGACATAGATATGCTAGAAAGAGTGCAGAGGAGAGCAACTAAAATGATACCAAAACTAAGGGATCTTAGTTACGAAATACGCCTAAAAAAATGCGGTTTAACAACACTAGAGACCAGGAGATTGAGAGGAGATCAGATAGAAGTGTCTAAAATATTGAAGGGTTATGAAAATATTGATAGAAATATTTTTTTCTCAGTTAAGAAAGATAGGACTAGAGGAAATGAACTTACATTGGCAAAGGAGCAGAGTAGATTGGATATAAGGAAGTTTTCATTTTCACAAAGGACTGTAAATGAATGGAACAGATTACCTGCTGATTGCGTGAGTGCTAGTAGCGTGAATGTTTAAAAATAAAATCGACACATACCTCAGACGGGCGGGATACACATAGATAAAAGGGTCGGACTCTGGATAAGCCAAAGGGCTTCTTTGTCCACCTGCCACCTAGAGTTAATTCTCTGGGTGGCAATCTTGTTAAATCTTGTTGTTGTTAAATGTGTTGAGCACTTCTCAACTTCGATTTACCCTTGTGCTCCTAGGTAGGTAGTCATTGACAAACAGTATCCAAACTTGTGCATCTGATGGCTCCTTATTGATTTTGCTCTTTAACCATGATCTTCTGTACTGAAAACTCAAAATCAGGACACACCACTGGGACACTTTTGCCAGTGTGTCTTGGAAACAGTGTCCTTTGCGACACAATGGTAGCTTTTGCATTTTGAAAAAAACTTCAAATTTAACAAAGGAATCTGTTTAATGAGGGATTTTCCTTATGAGCCCAATGTCTTAGTAAAACGGTCGCCTGACCTACCAGTAGCAGCTCTTTGTCTTCTTCAATCTTCCCTTTCCATTCATATCTAACAAAGACAAAACACAACAAAATGAACAAATTTTGAATAACAAGGATAAACACACAAAATGTTTGAATAATAATAAATATTACAATTCAGTATAAATCACTTCTTCTTCTATTTCCCTTTGCATTCATATCTAACAAAACTAAAACTCTCATCTCAGCCTTATCTAACGAGGATAAAATATAGTATTCATAAATATTTTGCTGCAATATAAATCACTGTCATTTTCAGTATCCTTTACCATTCATGGTACATATAATTAAATCACATCATATGTCTGAATACCCCATGGCAATAGTGTATTACAATATAACATACTTCAATCATTTCACTGTTCTCACCAAGTTTTCCCTCCCCATACTTATCTAACAAGGATAAAACACATTAAATGTCTGAATAATAGTGTTGTGTGAGTGTAGTTCTTTTCTGTGCTAGTATAAATACAAGTTGATTGAGATTTTTACCAAACTTTTGTTTAATGTCTTAACGACTCCGAACCTTGAACGTAACTCCCCGTTCCACGCGGTCCCCATTAAAATATTCAAGTTCTTGCTTTTATTACGTCATCGCGAGCACACGCGAATGTAAACGTGTAAACGCGTGCTCAAGCGCATGGATGCACATGTCCGTAACAATAATAATACATTATTATAAATTAATGTACAATACATATCACCTTCTGAAATTTTTTCTTTTCATTCATATCTACGGAAGATAAAACAAACATATCCAAGTAATGTAATAATAAATATTTAACAAAAAATACAGTGGACTATCATTGTATTTGTACAAGTTTTAATTTCCTATTAATTACCATAAATGAAATCAGAGCATCATGTTGAATAAATAATAAGTATTATACTTACACAGATGTAATATGAGGGATAATGTTAACACAAGCAGCCAACTTGTTCTTGACCAGACCTCTGAAAAAACAACTAACATTAGAAAAACACAAAACCGGAAATTACATTGATGTCAGTAATGTCCTCACAGATGTCGGAACATGGGGAGACTTGAAGGGGCTGAGCCCCCAATATTTTAGGTGGGGGGCTAGAGATAGGATTATCCACCAAATATTTAGAGCCTCTGTGTGGGTTTATTGGTGAGCCTCATCCGGGGCGCATTGAGATTGTTAGAGAGCCTCAAGGAGGGTTATTTTGGTGAGATTCAGGGCGAGTGCAAATGAAGGTTTTTGGAGAGACTCAAGGTAGGGTTTTTGGTGAGCCTCAAAGGGGGGTACAATTTCAGATTTATAGAGAGCCTCAAGGTGGGTTTTTGGTGGGCCTCAAGAGGGGATGCAAATTCAGGTTTTTTGAGAGCCTCAAGGGGGTACAATTTGAGGGTGTTGGACAGCTTCAAGGTGTTTTTGGTGAGCCTCAAGGGGGTTCAAAAGGAGGACTCGACCTCCCCATTATTTACCCTGTTCCAATGCCCATGGTCCTACACTGGAATGTTTAATGCTACTTGTGTACAGGCTAAAGTGCATAAGTCAAAATTATCCAAATAGCAGATCACTAAATGAAGGAAAGAAATTAGGTATAATCAAAACATTTCACAAGTTGAATTGACACAATAAGGGTATATATACGTAATAAGTAAAAAACAAGAAAACAATTACATTTATAACTATATATTCCATAAAGTTTCCACATGCTTACGATGCCAACTTCCTTCCAACTTCTTCATCTGGCACAGTCACAAATACCATGGAATGTGTGCCCGGTGTGTAGTGTTCAGCCATTTTGTTGCACAAAGCCGATGGCACAATGCCAAAGGCAGAACTGCAAAAATAAAATAGATAACATTATCCAAGTCTTGTTAAAAGAATTAATGAAATCTAACGGGTTTGTAGGTGTCTGATGTTAATAAGTGTTGCATCTTATATCAATTATGGTTATTTTTTATGATTCATGTGGGGAATCATAGCATATTGACATAATTAAGATTGTTACCATGTAGAACGATCTGTTTTAAGATGGCTCGTGATACAAGGTGATTCAATAACATTGACACATGTTGACAATAAGTCTGGTAAATAGAGCTTTGTATATTTAACATTGACATCATACTTACATTCAAGGGAATGCTACAGATTATTCACAATGAAAAATGTGCAAAATTCTATACAGTATATATGTGGATTTTTATGGATAAGAAAACAAACATGAATACATAAGTGCATTATTTGACTAAAACTGTTGGGCCCAAAACTAACTGTCTATGTTTGACTATAATTTATTTTTAAAAGTGCTGGACATGTTTTCTTAACCATGTGATCTTCAGAATGCACTGCACAGTCTACAACTCCAATCGATTGGTTGATTGTACCTTGCGATGTTTAAAAATAAAGAAAAAAAAATGTTGTTACTAATGAGAAATGTTCATGCAGAATCATGGCATGTTGCCATTGGCAGAAACTAGAGATTTCATACACCTAACCTGCCAACTTTTTAGTTTTGAAATCTGGAATATTGCAGTTTTGCATCAATATTGAAAGGATTACTCCATTTATAATATTAGTCTAATGTGACTAGTTTCACACTGTTGTGTCTAGTCTCTAGACTAGATCTAGCAATATATCCAAATAAATAATACTCTAGGATCTTTGATGGAAGCACAGTGCCACACCTGCACATTCTAGAATCTAAAACAAAAAACTGAACCTAGTCATTGTAGGCCAGGGGCTTAGCCGGAGACCCTTCTGCCTGTCTTCAAGAGTGGCAGATAACTAGCCAAGACAGGTAAAATTATAACTGATAAGACCATTTGAATTTAATGGGGGGGGGCAGCTGGCCACTAGATTAACTACTTCCAACTCCAAGTGTATGGGCACACTTAAATGACTGTCATTGGTACATATCACATGCAACTGGTAGTGAAACAAATGGAATGGATTAGTATTATTTAAATAAATGGCTCAAATTATATTGGCTTCTCAATTAAAAAAACTTAAACTGGCCAATAATAGCTATGATTGATATGAATGGCTTCCACGCAATCTGTTTACAAGCTAAAAAGCACACTTGATTTATTGAAGACTGGCAAAAAAATAATTTCTGGCTAAGGACCTGTTCTATGCTCTATTCTAGTCTAATCTATGGCTATGCAAACCACTCTTTCTTCTATTGGATGATGACCACCAACATTTGTTTGAAGATTTTGTCATTTTTGAGAGAAATCTTTGGCAACATGTGGGAAAAATAGTTCTAAAAGATGTTGTAGTGTGATGTAGTGGGGCTATGGGACGTAGAAGCCTAAGGAGGGGAGGGAAGAGGTTATGGGATGTAGAAGCCAAAGGAGGGGAGGGTTGAGAGAGGTGTTTATTGATTATTATTATTAAATTGTGCATAGTTCGATACACGGGGGGCTGTGTGTCCCTCCCTATAGACCTTTGGAATTTTGTCGCACTATACCTGCGATAGAGTGGCGTATCCCCCTAGACCTTTGCAATGTGTCCCCGTTACGTGCCCCGTAGTCGTCAGTGGCGTGTGTGTGTGTGTGTGTGTGTGTGCGTGTGCGTGTGCGTGTGCGTGTGTGTGTGTGTGATATTCCGCTATTCATATATATATGGGTAAGTTCACGAGTTGGCAAACCTTTTAGCATGTTGATTTCATGTACATTGTTTACAATAATTGCTGGCAACAATGGCAAGCATTTCACACCATATGATACATTGATGTAGCAACCGTTTATTTGTAAGTGCACATGTCTCGTTGCAGAAGGCTGATTTTGCAAGCCTAATTTGTGACATGGAAACAGAGTAAATTTATTTTTAGTGCCAAGCTGTGAATGAAACAACATGCATTCTATTTGATACATCCTGGCATAGTTCAATGTGTCTATTACTTGGACCCAACAAAAAAATGATGGGATACCATGTGTAGCACTGATAGGGGGCTGCAAACTTGTGGTTGCAGGTGTAACATGTGGTGTCCACATTGGTTACACTTTCAACCACATATACCTATATATCCATATTTTTAGGATACCACTTGCTTTACACTTATCATACATAATGGGCATCATATATATACATTATTACATCAGCAGTGAACAATACTATATTTGAAATGTACCAAACATGTCATAGGTAGTTTAGGTATTTATTGTGTCCTCAAATAGATGTTACAAGTGCAACCATGCATCACACCTGACAGCTGCAACACTGTGTCATATTTCAAGATAATGTGTATCTGGTGTGCAGAGACTGGCATTTAGCATCATATCATGATGTCATTGGCCTCTTTTCAAAAACAGCAAGCAACCCTTAGCAAAAAAATGTATTGAAAACTATAAATTTCCTATAGTATTCTATAGTATTGTATAGTTTTTCTATAGTATTCTATAGAAAACTATAACTTGGCTATGGAAATCTTAATTTCCTACAGAATTCTATAGAATATTCTATAGAATTCTATAGAATATGCTAGTTTTTAAAGAATAGTTTTCTGTAGGATTCTATAGAAAACTATAGAATATTCTATAGAATCCTATAGTTTTTAAGACAACCTATAGGTATTTTTGTAGGAATCTGTAGAAAACTATAGAATAATCTATAGAATTCTATAGATTTTAGAGAACCTATAGTTTTTTGTAGGATTTTAGAGAAAACTATAGAATATTCTATAGAATCCTATAGTTTTTAGAGAACCTATAGTTTGTTGTAGGATTCTACAGAAAACAATAGAATATTGTATAGAATCCTATAGTTTTTAGAGAACCTATAGTTTGTTGTAGGATTTTACAGAATACAATAGAATATTGCATAGAATCCTATAGTTTTTAGAGAACCTATTGTTTTTTGTAGGATTTTATAGAAAATTATAGAATATTCTATAGAATTCTATAGTTTTTAGAGAACCTATTGTTTTTTGTAGGATTTTATAGAAAATTATAGAATATTCTATAGAATTCTATAGTTTTTAGAGAACCTATAATTTTTTTAGGATTCTACAGAAAACTATAGAATATTCTATACAATCCTATAGTTTTTAGAGAACCTATAGTTTTTTGTAGGATTTTATAGAAAACTATAGAATATTCTATACAATCCTATATATTTGAGAGAACCTATAGTTTTTTGTAGGATTCTATAGAATTCTATAGTTTTTAGATAATCTAGTTTTCTGTAGAAATGTTATTTTAGTTTCTGTGGAAACTTTTAACCACTGTTTTAGAAACATGTATGTATTTTTTTGTTATGTACATGTGGTGGATGTTACATATAAATATATATATATATGTCAGTATGTCGTAAACTAAAACGATGCTATTGTATTATTTTATACCAAAACATTCAGCTAAGCATACAGTTATGAATCCGGCAGCGCCACTACCGCATCCCATAATGTTATTACCCGTGAGTCATTTCGGCACGTAACGTTCAATTTCAAACAGAAGGCCAGACGACCTAGCGCAAAGTCGGTAGATTGCGGGCAGAGTCATTATAATGAAGACATTTCGGCCATTCATGCCACGAGACAAACGGTAGGACGTTGCCAAAAATTGCTGTGTGTTGTTTTTTTATAACTATTTGATCCACAGAGTAAAGTACTGTTAACAATATTACGAAACGGGGCGTATATATACGGGCGCGTGAGTGTGTGCGTGTGGTAGTTATAATAATTTTGTATTGGCATTGTTTCAGTTAAAAAGTAGCTCGATTAATTAAGGCATGATTATTATCATCAGTATGGTTTGCAGGTAATGAAAGGTTTCTACTTAATGTAAAAAACAAAATAGGTCTTACGAATTGCTGATAATTGTGTTCTGTGCGCGCGCGTGCATATGTGTGTGTGCACGTACACCAATACGTTCTTTTGATAAAACAAAATAATACGAATTATTATTCAATTAATGAAATATAATGCTACCATCAGATATGTATTAATAATAATATATTAATACATTTTTGGATATTCGTTACTTGTTAAGCATAATGAATAAATGTTATTTACACGAAATGTGAATATGGGATGGGAAATATGGTGGTAGAAAAATACAAAGTTTTTAATGGTTTGGTCGCATTCTAAAATAATAATTATTAATATCTTAGTGCTTTTCTTATCAATATCACCATATATGCATAGTAGCAATCTCTTTTGGGGAAGTTTTGGTTGGCTCTGAAAAGAGCCTTTGTTTTTTTCTTGGCCCTTAAAAGAGCCGTTGTTTTTGTTCTCGATCTGTTCTTTCTCTACACGGGGTACACTTGGGCGACGTGGTTCACGATGTGGTGAAATGCTGCACCCCGTAACGCCTTCGCCAAATAAACTCTTGGAGGTAGGTGTCAAGCAGCGGCCCATTCTTCCTCGTTCCCGACATCCTCTTGAACTTCTTTTTCACCTGCGTCCACACGCCTTCAATGGTGTTCGTGTGGAGTGTCGCATCGTTGGGGTCCACGTAGTGCTGGCTGTGGTTTATCGTCTTATGCGTGTACCCAAGTTGCTGTAAGGTGCCGTATGCACGCCACTCGTCGGTTATGATCGTCGTACCAGGCAGAACCCACAGCTGGATTATAGAAGTCAGCGTTGCGGCATCCCTCTGTTGAACCGGGACTAGGAAAATCGCCCCATGATCAGCTCTGTCGACGCCGCCCAGCACCCATACACCAGAACTTGCTTTCGTCGATTTCAACTGTGTGGCCAACACCGCCGATGCGTACCGGGTTGATCTGGATGTGTTGAGCACATATGTCGCGCATGAAATTGCTCCTATCTACCAGCACTTTCCCTGAAGCTATCCCGAGTTCCGACTGGATGGTGGAATACCCGACGCTGTCCATGTTCCACCTGTACATAAATTATGCAAGATCTTGCAGCGATATGTGGTTTTTCGCGAAAAAAGCTACCAGGCCGGTGTGGAAAGGCGTGTTCGGCATGCCTGGTTGGGACAGCGCCATGCGTAGCCATCGGCCAACGCAGCCGTCACCTCACAACGACATGCCACGTGGCACGCCGGACAGTTGAGGTTTGCTGCAAGCAGGCGATTCGCTTGCAGCCAGGTGACTGTCCACATGGTCGATCTCGTCGCGATGACCAAACTTCTCAAACGCAAGCCGCGCAGATTCACATTTACTTGAGCCATCTCGAAAAGAATCGAAAATCGATATAAAGTAGAAGTCGGAAACATCGCCTTATATACCAATAAGCGAATGGGAATGAAAGACAATCTTCTCACCAATAAATCAGATCCAATATTGAGATCATTTGATGTTTCGCCTTAGCAACAACTACAGGAAATGTGTTCCAATTGCTTGCGTCTGACGAACATGCAACATAGGCAAATATACGCACTTTCACAGAGAAGTCTATGGTAACGTAATGAATGAGAAATACATTTCCGGCTGTTGCCACTGTAATGATAGATCACACGCATCTCGAATTACCATTACCCTTACGAGCCTCGCGCACTTACGGGGCACACATGTTGGTTGGCGGAGGCGGCGTGCACGGCCATATTCGGATTGTACGATATACACAATAAAAGTATTACACTATTGTCTATATCATTTCATGGTGTCAGAAAATAGGGAACACACGTCCAGAGACACGCAGCAACGTGTCGTGTCGCCGTAGAAGGACATCATGGACCAAAATAGCGCGTTATATCCGACGCTGGACTGGGACTCGCCGGCGCTGTCAGAAACATGGACAAAATTCGAAAAACACGCACGGCTAATGTTCGCTGGGCCGTTACACGACAAAACAGAGGTGCAACAAGTGAGTTATCTGTTGTTGTGGGTGGGAGAGAAGGGCCGCGACATTCACTCCACATTCCAATTCGATAACGACGACGGACAAAGAAAAAATTTGGACACAGTGTGTGCCAAATTTCGCGCGTACGTAACACCGAAGAGTAACGTCATATTCAGCCGATATAAATTCTACAACCGCGTGCAAGGGGTTGGCGAACCTGTTGAGAGTTTCATCATGGATGTAAAAATACTCGCACGTGATTGCGGTTTCCCAGCCAACATCATTGATGAAATGATCCGGGACAGGCTTGTATATGGCACGAACGCGCGGAAGGTACTTGAAAAGTTCATAAACGTCGGCGAAGAACTGAGTTTAATAAACGCCATCGATATCGCGCGCGCGCATGAAAGCGCGCAACAACAACTAAACAACATGATCAGTGAACCAACAGATGTCCAGATGGTCAAATCAAAACAAACACGCCGTGTTAAAGCTAACAGAAACGCCACGAGCTTCCCTCGACATACACATAGCAGTCAGACGAAGAAGACGTGTGGATACTGCGGATACAGTCAGCACACGAATATGGACGACTGTCCTGCTCGAGGCCGCACCTGCAACAAATGCAAACGGCGAAACCACTTCGCCGCCGTGTGCCGCCAGAAGAACGTTTCAACATGGACAAATGTCGTTTTTATTTGCCAGAGGTTGCATACTATGGTCACGTCATATCTGCCGAGGGCATCAAACCAGACCCCAAAAAGATAGAAGCTATCGTCAAAATGGCAAGCCCCGCTAACAAAGCCGAGCTACAGACCATACTTGGTATGGCCAACTATCTTGCTAAGTTTGCACCAAAACTGAGTGAATTCACTGCCTCGATGCGCGATCTCTTGAAGAAAGAATCCGAATTCGTGTGGGATGCGCAACAAGAATCTGCATTCGCAAAGATGAAGGAGATCATCACAAAAGCTTTAGCTTTCTACGATCCAAAGAAGGAGCTGACACTACAAGTCGACGCCTCATCAAAAGCGACGAGTGCTACACTCATGCAAGAAGGACGTCCAATCGAGTACATGTCACGAGCTTTGGACCAGTCCAAACAAAATTGGGCTACGATCGAACGAGAGATGCTAGCCATTGTACACGGGTGCAACAGATTCCGCCAATACATGTACGGACGCAAAACAACTGTGGAATCTGACCACAAACCACTTGAATCCATCAAGCACAAGCCACTATCGGCAGCACCAAAACGCCTGCAAAGCATGATTGTCGAATTACAGCGATACATGTATGATATTCACATCGTCCACAAACCTGGTAAGGAAATACCAGTAACCGACTGTTTGAGCCGTAACCTCACTGCAAACGCTGTGCCGATCTACGATGAATTCTCAGAAGAACCAGACATAGCCGTCCACCATCTGATGGCAACTCTCCCGATCAGCGACAAAAAAGTGGCAGAGATCCGGACCAGCACCGCGAACGACCCCCGCATGCAGACGTTAAAGCACGTGATTATATCGGGGTGGCCCAGCCAGCGTAAGGAGTGCCCCACTGCCATCAGCGATCACTGGAATCACCGAGATGAGTTGATGCACGCAGACGGCCTAATATTCAAGACGGACAGAATCGTAGTCCCCAACGCATTGCGCCCAGAAATGCTAACACGAATACACGAAGGACACTTCGGGGTCGAGAAGTGTCGATCACGGGCACGTATGGCACTGTTCTGGCCCGGTATGAACGCCGACATCGAGAAAACTGTCGCCAACTGCAGCACGTGCCAGATGCACAGAAATGCCAACCAAAAAGAGACTCTGATAAACCATCCGATACCCTCGTTGCCATGTCAGGTTGTAGCGACAGATCTGTTTAATCTCGACGGTCGTAACTACGTTGTTGTAGTGGACTACTACAGTAACTTCCCTGAGGTGGAGTATCTACGAGACACAAAATCTACCACCGTCATTAACAAAATCAAAGGAATCCTGGCGCGCCATGGTCAGTGCCAAAAACTTGTTAGCGACAACGGCCCTCAATTTTCGAGTGCCGAGTTTCAGAGATTCGCAAAACAGTGGGATTTCGAGCACACAACCTCCAGCCCTACATACCCGACATCGAATGGTCTTGCCGAAAGAACGGTTCAAACCATCAAAAGACTGTTCAAGAAGGCCAAACACGGGAAGACAGACCCTTACTTG
Source organism: Paraescarpia echinospica (assembly GCA_020002185.1). Lineage (NCBI taxonomy): Eukaryota > Metazoa > Annelida > Polychaeta > Sabellida > Siboglinidae > Paraescarpia > Paraescarpia echinospica. Next base: position 61,657,906 of record CM034540.1, on the reverse strand, counting down.
GGCCTACTCGAATTGCGAAACACCCCCGTGCATGGACTCGCATCACCTGCGCAGCTTGCAATGTCTCGTCGTTTGCGGTCGTCGATACCGTGCGCACCGAGGCATCTGCAACCTGCAGTGGTTGAGCGTAGCGTCATCGAGGACATGCTCGAACGCAAACAATCAAATCAGAAAGAACAATACGACAAGTCTGCCAAATACCTCCAACCACTCCACGTCAACGAACGCATACGCATCACCGACCCAAAGCCACACTGGGAATCTGCCGTTGTCATTCAAACGCAACAACCGAAGACACCGCGCTCATACATTGTCCGATCTGAACGAGGAGTATACCGACGAAATCGGAAACACCTTTTGAAGACGCGCGAACGACCTGTCGCCGACCCCCTCCCTGATATCGACGAGCAGCTCGGATGTCTCGACGAAGACAACACTCCCGCCAGCGAGGCGTGCGCACTTTGCCCAGTCAACACGTCGGAGCCAGCTGCAACGCCGACATCCACCGTGCAACCCGCGTCGCCTACGCAAGATACGGTCTCACCGCACCCCTACAGAACCAGGGCGGGAAGAGTGCACAAACCCAGGCGCATCCTTGACCTGTAGTGACACTAATATACCCTATAATTATTATTATTATTTTATCTTGCTTTGCCTGTTCGCTGTTGAGATTCTGGTTTATTTTTTTTTATATAACAAGGGGGATGTAATGATAGATCACACGCATCTCGAATTACCATTACCCTTACGAGCCTCGCGCACTTACGGGGCACACATGTTGGTTGGCGGAGGCGGCGTGCACGGCCATATTCGGATTGTACGATATACACAATAAAAGTATTATACTATTGTCTATATCATTTCAGCCACTACTTCCTAGAAACGACTTGTGTGAAAGTTGTTCATTCTCTCACGACACCGGCCCACCTGCCATTCACTACGATGGTTACATAATGCAGTTTTTTTATTGTGGGAAGAATGGATTAAACAATAAAATTCATCTCCGAATTAAACTTGTTGTAATTTCGCGGCAGTTACAACGAATTGCCGTGTTCACCGCCAATTGATGTATCACAAGTAGTTTCATTTTATACACAGAGTGGCAGCAAATTGTGCATAATTTGTTCCAAACCTGCACTTTTAATAGTGACACAAAAAAACTGTCTGGAAATGAATATTGGCGTCTTCTTAGTTCAGTTTGTCACATTAACTAATTATGGAAATGACTTTCCCAGCTTAGAAAAATACACAATTAAAAAAAAATATTCACATAAACGAATATCTATGATTCATCCTAAGTCTGAATGCCCCCCAAAATGGTATAATTCGTTGGAGCACCGACTCGTGCGTTGGTCATCAACTGAAAAAGAATTGACCCACGGGAACACAATTATAGGCTATTCGTAAGACCTATTTTGTTTTTTACATTAAGTAGAAACCTTTCATTACCTGCAAACCATACTGATGATAATAATCATGCCTTAATTAATCGAGCTACTTTTTAACTGAAACAATGCCAATACAACATATTATAACTACCACACGCACACACACTCACGCGCCCGTATATATTAACGATATATTATTATATTTATATCGCGCGCGAACATGCGTACAGTAATGATAGCGCCATTGTACGGAATTTCTGTGAAGCTCGACACAATATAAATTTTACGGTAACCGCGGAGCACCGTATAGTCGCCGCCGTAGAAGTCGAGTTTTACTTGAGTTTATTTTGCGAAATTTGATCGTTGTAGGAATGTAAAATAATCCTTTTTATAACGTAGTGTGTGTATATGTATGTAAGATATGTGAGGAGAAGTTTGGTGGCTGTAGGTGGTCGTTTTCATGGTTAGGTCAGAAAGTAAAAGATCGCCCGAAATAGTTATAGACAGCCGTTTGTCACACAACTTTGTGTAACCGGCAATTTCAACCTGCATCGATTTTACCTCGTTTTCTATACCAAATCGATCATTCCGTCACTCCATATTGTTTGAGGTACACACCGAGCATTATTTTCTTATCAATTATTTTACATTTAGCCAGATGGTAAAGTGGCCTCGACCCACTAGAGTAGATTTGCCTCAATTGTCGCTCATTTCGTTGTACGTACCAAGTAACCAAATGCATTGCTATAGCCACGTGAATAAATAATAAAAACAAGTAAAATGCAACACAGACTGTTAAAAAATACTCTAAATTAAATGACAGTAGAATGCAAATATGTGATCGATGATATGTGAGTGTTTCAAGTTCAAACTTTTTACTTTTTTTTTGATGCATAGCCATAGCCTAGGCATAGGCCATAGCCAGCTAGGGACTAGTGTAGCCTGTAGGTATATAATTAACAATTTTAGATATAAACATCACGTCTATACTAATGTATGTAATGCCTAATGGCAATGCCAATGATTTAAACAACTATGTATTTTGATTCATAATAACAAAATTAACAATTTAGTTGTCTGTCGGTTAATGTTACTAATCCTGATAATAGTGATATATATAAAGGTAGATTACTGTCACAGTACTAGACCTACTTGTTCAAAAAATATATGGGTACCGACTAATGCCGATAATGGGAACCGGTGGCCAAGTGGTAAAGCACCTGTCGAGGGGACTGGACTCGAATCCATCGGCCACAGTTTAAAAAAACTTGGGAAATTTTGTTCTCTTGGAAAATACACTAGGCCACTGGTCCCTTCTAACTGTTATCTGCGAGAGGAAGTAAAAGATCCCACACATGGGATAAATGAGCTAATTTGAGGCCATCCTGTAGTGGACTTACTACCTGTTGGGCATGTAGATGAGGATATTATGAAATGAAACCACAGTGCAACATTATAATAGGACTTTGTTGAATAATAAGTATTTGTCAAAATGTTCAATTTTTTAGATTTATGATGTATAATATAAGCCACACATATTGTATTTTTATTGTGTTCTGTTCCATTTATTTCAGGTTGATGTCATCACCGATGTCCAAAAGCAAGATTTGTCCATTCTGACAGCACTGATACCAATATAAGTGGTATAGTGTTTGTGTGTATGCATTCTGAATTATTGAATATTATGATAACATACCCTGTACAATTATAATGTATATTGCAATACAGAACTTGGAATAAATTTATTTGACCAACAAATATGATACATGTGTAAGGTTTCAGGGCAAAGCGCAGTGGTGTAAATATCATCTTAAAATTGACATGATATTGAATATCTCAATACTCAAAAATCATAATGACCGATATCTAGACCCAAACTATTTTTGTTACAGTAGAACCTGTCTTGGATAACCACCTGCTTTCTCGGTTCCTCTTGAAATTGACCGTATTTTCAATGTTTATTGACCTGTCATGGGCGATCACCCGTCTTGAAAGACCACTTTTGCTAGGCTGAAGTGGCGGTCACTCAAGACAGGTTCTACTGTACATTTAAATTCTGCAATTTTGCCTAGGCAAATATGTCACCAGAGCCGCATGACGTTTATTGTATTTTACCCTTAAACCCTTCCTATATATACTATTGTTATTTACTGGTAATAATGCATGAGTGTATAAATACAGTGTGGTATGCCACGTTCCAAGTAATGGAAGAAAATCATTTAACCATGCCAATTATGTTCAGTCAGAATGACTGACCCAACAACAGTTTCCAATCTAACATTCTAGAAGTGTTGAGAAACAACCCATCTTGCTTAGAGTCACTATCAACTGTTCACCCCTACCCTCTTGACACTACCATGCCAAGTGATTTCGGTTTTCTCTTTCTACCACGTTTTCCTTGCTCTCTTTGTCAATATCAAATGGAATACCATGTTGTACCTGTTTCAAAATACTGTGGTAGTATACCAGATATGGGTCAAATTCATTGACATGTATTTAAATACAAATAATCTTGAAGGGTTAAAATATGATAAAATGAAAAAGTATATATTTCAATACAAATATGTATTAAAGGTACTTTTCAGAATTCGTTTTGCAAAACCGCCAATAGCAAAAATAACGGCAAATCTTATATTGAGATATGTTGTTTATCAACATAATTTTACGATGTTATGTACAAAAATGACACGAGATGTCACTGACTGGCAATCTTTGGTGTTTGTACCATGTATGAAAATACCACGTTGTACCTATTTCAAAATACCATGGTAGTATACCCGAGTACAGTGTATATCAAGTCACTGGCATTGGAACAGGGAAGGGGGCGTTCCAAAAAAACCCACCTTGAGGTTCTCCAGACATCTCGATCTGCACCCCTTCAGGCTTGCTGAAAAAAAACCACCTTAAGGCACCCTGAAAACCTAAATAAGCACCCCCTTTCCGCAATATTTAGGGGTAATCGTATCTCCAGCCCCCATACACCACAAACTGCACACCCTTTCCTAAATGTTGGGGAGCTAAGCTCCTAATCAACAAATATTAGGGACTAAGCCCCCCCAGCAGGTTCCAATGCCTATGTAAGTAAAACAAGTATTACCATGTTTAATTTGTTTCCTACATGGATGTTAATTGATGTGTATTTTAGCAGTAATATACTTAATGTTTCCAACAATATTTTTCTTGCCATCCCTGTTGTGAATGTCATTGTGACATGTAGTCTGTGCTATTTCAGATAATGGCTCATTACTGTTCACGAGAATTTAAGGATTAATTTCTTGACATGTATGCTCAATAGTCTATTTGTTGTATTTATCATATACTTAATTGTTCATATTGTATTATAATGTCTACATAAGGATTTGAGAAATGATTTGTGTCATTATTAATTTAGCATTGCTTGCATTTATGTACATGTATGCTCAATAGACTTTATTTTGTATTTGTTTTATTTGGTCATTCAATATGCTTGGATATTACTGTAGATTGCCTGTATTTGAATATATAATATAATACAAATATTTGAAGATTAATGTGCACATCTGTTAATGAGTATGTCATACAGAATATTTTCTACAGGATATATTTTGTAGGATATATCCCACATGAAATAGCCTGTAGGATATTTCCTATAGAAAATTTCCTATAGAATATTCTATAAAAAAAAACTATAGAAAATGTCCTGTAGTTTTCTGTAGAAAACCGCAAAAATCCTGTAGTTTTCTATAGAAAATTTCCTATAGTTTTCTATGAAAAACTGCAAAAATCCTGTAGTTTTCTATAGAAAATTTCCTCTAGTTTTCTTTAGAAAACTGCAAAAATCCTGTAGTTTCTATAGAAAATTTCCTATAGTTTTCTATAGAAAACTGCAAAAATCCTGTAGTTTTCTATAGAAAATTTCCTATAGTTTTCTATAGAAAACTGCGCAAAAATCCTATAGTTTTCTATAGAAAACTGCGTAAAAATCCTGTAATTTTCTATAGAAAACTGCGCAAAAATCCTGTAGTTTTCTTTAGAAAATTTCCTAGTTTTCTATAGAAAACTGCAAAAATCCTGTAGTTTTCTATAGAAAATTTCCTATACTTTTTTTTTGGTAAGGGAATGTACAGTGTCAGTGAGGGTAAGTTTGGTGTCTTCAGTTGTTACCAGCGCAATCTTGTTACACGTGAACCATTAGTACACATCACATATCATATAAATTTGGAAGATTTCTATGTGAACCTGTATTTGTGATTAGGTTGACCTTATTGGTGGCTAGAAATCTGGTGACTTTGGGAGTTTGGTGGAAATATCACCACTTGTTGTTTCTGCCTGGTACATCATCTAATGGACACCATTTTAAGGCATTTATATTTGGTACCCATGGTTACACGTACAACCCTATTACTCAATATATTTTCCTTGAAGCCCAAATTATTGGGACTGTAATAAGTACTAAGATACACAATTGTACATTTAGGAGTAGTTGTAGCCGATGTAGTGATGCTACCATGGTGCAATACATCGTTTGCATATTGTTTGTGTCCACGTTAGTAGCCGTTACTCACACAACCTTTGTCTTGGCTTTGCCTTTTGTGTATCGTAATGCAACAACAACTGTCATAGATGCCGTCAAACTAAGAGAAACAAGGCTACAGACTACATAATATCCATCTATAGCCGCCATATTTCTCATGCTACATCTCCCAAGCCTACAGACAAATATCATGACAAATGCCAACACTTACTCCGATGAAACTAAACATTCGTTCCTAGGCTTAACACGCATGATGAGGCGCTGGCGTTCAACCAATAACTTCACAACAAATCCGGCGGCGGCGGCGTCGAGAGAGCTTCACAAAAATGTCCGTGTCATGTGTAACGTTGTCACTTATTAAAATTAACAAATTCACGATACAAAGTTCTAACTACCCAGTGTAAAATCGACTAGATAATTGCTTCGGCCGCAACGTGCAACTAGATCTTAGTCCAGTAACTAATCATCTTGCCGGGCATGCAACCATCCTTTTGCATCCTTGTGTTGATATATTAATAGGCATTAGCCATCAAGCACATTGTGAATGATGACATTTTCGTTGCCCTGTCACCTCTTGGGCTGCAGCCTGCTGAATGTTTATTGCCTACGGCAGAAGCGGTGGATTCCTCCACTTTGAGTTTGGGTAACTTCATCCCAATTTGAATGATGACAAATTTCATTGCTAAAGGGTAGGCACCCCTATAACCTCTGTACCCATGCATCCTCGCACGCCAGGACTGCTTGCCATACAAAACTAGCCATGGCAGATCTCCTACGCGAAGTGTGGACATTTGCTGAGTGGACAACTAGTAACTGACTTCGCCAGTCGCGACTGCATCACCCGTGAGAACAGCGCACATACCTGCCCCAATTTGAAGACGGATAAACGACTTCTGGGAATCCAAATATGTAATGACCCGTTCGCCCATTAGCACGAGCAGCTGAGCGGTATTTTGTATTCGAATAATTGCTTCTACTTCCTAAATATTGCATATAACACGAGCCACGGTTGGTTGAAATTAGTTTTATTATGACCACCTGACCTGCCGCCAACCACTGATCTAGTGAGCGATTTGATAGGCTGAGCTTAAATTCAGAGTTTCGCAAAGCGATCAGCCAGGGGGTACTGCTGGCTGGCACTGACGTAATCAGCAGCAGCGACCCCTGGCAATGTGCCCTTTTTAAAGATGAATTGGTGAATGTTTGGAGAACTTATACTTATGAATAAACTGTCATGTCTCAATATATTTTTTGTGGCACGAAGCTATCTCTCTAAACATACTAGGAATCGTGGCTAGTTTGCTGATAACACATAAAGCAAAGGTGAGTTTGTATATGGGCTTTATAATAACAAAAAGCCAAAATAAAATACATGTCTGTTAGCTTAGATAATTAATATACTAGACATCAGCAAAGGTGGAGGGAAACAACCACACGCAGGTGGAAGACCCCACACTTGTATTACTAACAAACGTGAAAACGAAGCAATATGTATAGAAACATTGAGAATAGGGGAAAGCGCAAGGTACATACCTCCGCCCTAAATGCTAAAACCCCGTATGCATATACAATACAAAAAAAAACCTACTAACTAAAAACGGACCTATAAACTTTGCTGCCAATGACGACAGGCATAAAACAGACCAGCCAGCCTGTAAACATGTGGAACAAAAGGGGAGGGTGTGGAAACAAAACGTAAACAAACAAGCGTGGGATGTGTTTACCTTTCCGAAGCGCAGAAATCAAAAGGGAGGCTGGCCGAATGAAAATGGCGTCGCTTAAGTTAATATGTCAGCCTACCGTATCCTCCCCAATAGAAGTGCTAGCATCGTCCACAAAAATGCCGTTTGATTTAATTAAATCAAAAGGTGTTTTTTTGTGGCGCGAAGCTATCTCTCTAAACATACTAGGAATCGTGGCTAGTTTGCTGATAACACATAAAGCAAAGGTGAGTTTGTATATGGGCTTTATAATAACAAAAAGCCAAAATAAAATACATGAATACATAATCCAATCGATCTAAGCATTTCTGTTAGCTTAGATAATTAATATACTAGACATCAGCAAAGGTGGAGGGAAACAACCACACGCAGGTGGAAGACCCCACACTTGTTTGACAATTACGCTACATTATTAATGTTAACTTGTTCTATTCTCATCGCCTCTATGGTTCGTTCTTATTAAGTGCACCGCACATATCCGTGTTCGTTCTTTTTCACTGCACCGCACATCAGCATTAAACGTTCAAAACCATCGCTGTCTCATTCTTTAGAATGCACGGTGCACTGAAAGGTATATTTATCAGATAGTACTGATATGTATCGTACGCATATTCCACTAATCGGCAGTAGTGAAAATATACTACAGTTCTTGCCGTGGAAACAACGAAATCGCGAATAGTTCTGTTTGTGAGCGATAATATAGTGTTTAGAATGCTCGTAATGAACGAAACACTGCTACACATACACACAGTACTACAGACGGAGGCTCTACCAAGATTGTAGTTAAACAAACATACTCAAACTACATCATCATGGCCAATGTGGAAATACGATGCACATACACAGACTGTGATTACAAGACTGAAAAACTATCGGTCGAGTATGCCATGCAGCTTCTGGCCATGCACAACACGTCGGAGCACAATGCAGTGCCGCCGCCCACCCAAGCCACCGCCCCCCAAAAAGCGAAGGCAGACCGCCCGCCCATTGACATGGGCATCACGACAGAGCGGTGGGTCTACTTCCAGAAAAGGTGGAATACGTACAAGATTGCAACAGGCCTCACCGGAGCGGACATACAATGTCAACTTATGGACACCTGCAGTGAGCAGCTCCGCTACGCCATGTTTCAGGACAACAACGACATCGAGCAACAGCCAGAAAAATATATTCTCGACTCCATACACAGGCTAGCCGTCAAAGCCGAAAACGTTATGGTGTCCAGGGTCGCGCTCATCAACCTTCAACAGCAGGCTGATGAGGGAATCAGAAACTTTACTGCCCGGGTGAAAGGTCAAGCAGATCTGTGCCAGTTCACAATAAAATGCACGTGTACAAAAGAAGTGCGATACACCGACGATATGGTACGTGACGTGATTATCCGGGGACTGTATGATCAGGACACACAACGCGAGGTCCTCGGCATGCAGGAACAGGACATAGAACTCGACGCCTTGATCAAACTATTGGAGGCCAAGGAGATCGGCAAGAAGACACAGGCCTCCATCCTCGGCGATACAGGCGCCGGCATATCCAGGTACAAAAGGGACAAGAACCCATCGCAAATCGACAACCAGAACAGGTATTTTAAATGCCACTACTGCGGTAGAACCGGCCAAGGAACTAATACAAACGGGCGTACGTCCAAGGCTAACAGAGAGGCCAACTGTCCAGCTTTCAACGCCACGTGCAACAAATGCTCATTGACAGGGCATTTCTCTGCCGTATGCCGCAAACAGACGCCTCGAAAGTCGGACAAGATCGACAAACCGGGTTCGCCGCCCAAGTCCGGCAACATGGAGATGAAAACGCTGAAATTAGACGACACCGAGGGCGCTGCAGACCGATCCATGCCCCCCGTGTACGAAGAGATGTGCGAGGCGAAGGACTCACACTATTGCGATACTCGAGCCGGCCGGGCTCGTGCCGGCAGCTCACAACCTTCCGGCACTCGATCTGGCAGTCGTGCTGGCGGTCGGGAAAACAACGGGGAAACTGACGACATCGAGGAGATCGGCCTCGTCACCAGCATCGCCAGCCACGGCAGCAACAAGTGTGGCAAGGAAGTCGTCATCGAATCGCAACAATTCAACAGACTCCGTGGTTGGGTCGAGAGGCCAGTCAAAGGCCAGCCCACAGTCACACTGCAGGCCCGTGTTGTGCCATCAGACTATGCCCACTTTGGCTATCACTTCAGTAAACCGGCACGCACCTGTCAACTGCGGGTCATTACTGACACTGGCTGCCAGTCGACCATCATCAACACGGAACAGGTCCACAACATGGGGTACAAGAAGAGCGACCTCATTCCCACCCGACTTCGGATGCAGGCCATAGACACCAACCCCATCGAAATCATCGGGGCAATCATTCTCCGCTTGTCAGGATTGGACCGTCATGGAAACTCGCACGAGACAACCCAGATCTGCTACGTCTCTAACAAGATCAAGGGAATGTACCAAAGCGAACATGGGTGCAAACAGCTTGGGATCATACCGGAATCCTTCCCATCAGTTGGCGCAGTCGAAACAAACAACGATGCCGCAGCCAGCTCATCTATGCCACCACCATCCACCAGGGACAACTGCAATTGCCCGGGGCGTACGATGCCTCCGCCACTGCCCACGTCCATCCCATTCCCTCCTACAGAAAACAACAGAGGGAAACTTGAGGAGTGGATTAAAGACTTCTACAAAGGCAGTACTTTCAACACATGCGAGCATCAACCCCTCCCCCTCATGGAGGGACCAGTCCGCATCATGGTCAACTCGAACGCCTCACCTGTCACCATTCACACACCTATATCGGTTCCTCTACACTGGCAGGAACAGGTCAAGGCCGACCTGGACAGAGACATCGCACTCGGCGTCATCGAGCCTGTTCCTGTAGGTGAACCTATGACATGGTGCAGCAGGATGGTCATCACCAGAAAAAAGAGCGGGAGGCCTCGACGCTGCGTAGACTACCAGGCCCTCAACAAGTTCTGCAGCAGAGAAACACATCACACCATGAGCCCGTTTCATCAGGCGACGCTCTTCCCGGCAAACATGAAAAAGACTGTTACCGACGCTTGGAACGGCTACCACTCAGTCCCCATCCACGAGGAAGACCGTCACTACACCACATTCATCACCCCATGGGGCCGATACAGGTACAAGACCCTGCCCCAGGGGTTTGTCGCCGCCGGAGACGGCTACACTCGACGATACGACGAAATTGTTGCCGACATCCCGAACAAAACTAAGTGCATCGACGACGTAGGCATATGGGCCCCGACAATCGAGGAAGCATTTTTCCAAACCTGCAACTGGATGGATATATGCGGACGACACGATATCACTCAGAACCCGGAAAAATTCCACTTCGCGGAAGACACGGTTGAGTTAGTCGGATTTGAGATAACGAAAACAAACATCCGGCCCAGCGACACATTCATTCGCGCGATCCAGGACTTCCCAACACCGCGGAACATCACCGACATAAGGTCGCTGTTTGGAATGATTAACCAGGTCAGTTACTGTCAATCGTCGTCCGAAGAATTAAGTCCATTTCGCGAACTTCTGTCACCCTCAACCCCGTTCTACTGGGACGAGACCTTGGATGCTGCCCTTGCACACGCCAAGAGCGAGATCATCAAGACCATCGCCGAGGGGGTCAAGATCTTTGACAAAAGACGAAAAACTTGCTTGTCCACCGACTGGTGCAAGTACGGCATCGGGTTCTCCCTTGGACAGAAACATTGCTCCTGTCCATCCGAGGAACCATGGTGCTGCAACACCGGCTGGAAACTGACGTTCGCCAGCAATCGGTATACACACAACGCAGAGGAGAACTATGCCCCTGTAGAAGGCGAGGCCTTGGCCGTCGCCTGGGCACTCGACAAAGCCAGGCACTTCGTCCTGGGCTGTAACGACCTCATCGTTGCCACCGACCACAAGCCCCTCCTCAAATTGTTGGGGGACCGGAAGATGGAGGACATAAAAAACCCGCGCCTCTACAACCTGAAAGAGAAAACACTACCGTTCCAATTCAGGATCACCCACGTACCTGGTAAACGCCACTTCACCGCTGACAGCCTGTCCAGATACGCCTCTGGAGACCCCAATCCTAATAAGATGGACCTACCAGATGATGCACATGCGGCTGGCTATTCATCGGTACCGGCTGAACTTTGGTGGTACCAGGGCTGCGCCGCATGGGCAACGAGGGGAATTTCAGTCACGAGGTTGCCGCACAGGAGGAACACCTAACATTCGGAGCCATGACCACACTATCGTCCATCGAATCAGTCACGTGGGACAGCGTCAGAGAACAGACCACCAGCGACCCCACCATGCGACAGTTGCACGACACGATCCTAGTAGGCTTCCCGGAAGACAGCAGGCACATGCCAGAACTCACCCGGATCTATCATCAGTACAGGGCCGACCTCTCCATCACGGCGGGCGTAATACTGTACCAGGACAGAATCATTATCCCGCCATCACTCCGCGACCAGGTCCTGGAAACACTACACGCCGCCCACCAAGGTGTGACGTCCATGAACGCCAGAGCGAAAGCATCGGTTTTCTGGCCGGGAATCACGATTCAGATCCAAGAGCTGCGCAATAACTGTCAGGCGTGCCACAGAATTGCTCCCAGCAACCCCAAGCCGCCTCCCACACCCTCACCCGACCCAGTCTACCCATTCCAGATGTTGTGCGCCGATTACTTCTGTTACAGCGGCCACAATTACCTCGTCATCGTTGACAGATACTCGGGTTGGCCCTACGTGTGTCAACTAACGGGGGCGTCGCCGGCACTCGTCAAGAAGCTACGGGAATTCTTTGTCACATATGGTATCGCCGAAGAGTTGTCATCAGATGGCGGCCCCGAGTTTACGGCTGAGCTCACCCAGCAGTTCCTCCGAGACTGGGGAGTTGCTCACCGCCTCTCGTCGGTAGCCTACCCCCATTCCAACACCCGGGCCGAGATCGGGGTTAAGTCAGCTAAGCGCTTGATCATGGAGAACACCGGGCCACATGGCGACGCCGACATCCCGGCATTCCAGCGAGCTGAACACTAAGAAACTGCCTCCTCTGAAAGTGGGGAACAGCGTCCGCATCCAGAACCAGACTGGGAATGCGTCACGACGCTGGGACAAGTCTGGACAAGTCATCGAGGTACGGCAACACGACCAGTACGCCATCAAAGTCCACGGGTCTGGCAGAGTCACCCTTCGCAACCGCCAATTTCTACGGCGGTACGTCCCGTACGTGGATAAGCCATGCCCACGCCGTATCACGGATGACATCCCCAACAGGTCCGCTGACATAGGGAGACTGCCCCTATCCCTACTTCCCATGGAGGACCTGACACATGAGATCTCCACACCACTCGGCAGCGACGCCAATCGCTCGCCGCCGACCCCGGACACGGCAATGTTCAGAAAGTCGCAGAGCACACCAGTGCGCCGACAAGACATACGCCCCAACCCGCACAGCCTCCACTTTGAGCCCGACACAGGGAATGTAGATACTCCGGTGGCCTCACCAAGATCGTCCGCCGATGAACCGCCATCCGCGGGACCGAACCGGGAAACTGCACCGCAACAGAAGCTCGCATCGCCACCACCGTTAGTACCAAACACTATGTTCCGAGCGGACAGACCAAGGCGGCAGACACGCTTGCCGACCCGCTTCAAGGACTATGTGGTCGGTAACGAGTGATCGAACAAGGTACTCGAAGAGTTCATGCGTCTCCCGTCACAAGAACTCGGGGCGAGGGAGGACATTGACAATTACGCTACATTATTAATGTTAACTTGTTCTATTCTCATCGCCTCTATGGTTCGTTCTTATTAAGTGCACCGCACATATCCGTGTTCGTTCTTTTTCACTGCACCGCACATCAGCATTAAACGTTCAAAACCATCGCTGACTCATTCTTTAGAACTAACAAACGTGAAAACGAAGCAATATGTATAGAAACATTGAGAATAGGGGAAAGCGCAAGGTACACACCTCCGCCCTAAAACCCCGTATGCATAAGATATTAAAACATTCACAGGATACAATGATAACGACAATGTGACTGACTTCGTAAGTTCGTTAGTAACATAGTAGATACTATAGACAATACACAAAAAAACCTACTAACGAAAAACGGACCTATAAACTTTGCCAATGACGACAGGCATAAAACAGACCAGCCAGCCTGTAAACATGTGAGAACAAAAGGAGAGGGTGAGGAGGGTGGGAAAACAAAACGTAAACAAACAAGCGTGGGATGTGTTTACCTTTCCGAAGCGCAGAAATCAAAAGGGAGGCTGGCCGAATGAAAATGGCGTCGCTTAAGTTAATATGTCAGCCTACCGTATCCTCCCCAATAGAAGTGCTAGCATCGTCCACAAAAATGCCGTTTGATTTAATTAAATCAAAAGGTGTTTTTTTGTGGCACGAAGCTATCTCTCTAAACATACTAGGAATCGTGGCTAGTTTGCTGATAACACATAAAGCAAAGGTGAGTTTGTATATGGGCTTTATAATAACAAAAAGCCAAAATAAAATACATGAATACATAATCCAATCGATCTAAGCATTTCTGTTAGCTTAGATAATTAATATACTAGACATCAGCAAAGGTGGTGGGAAACAACAACACGCAGGTGGAAGACCCCACACTTGTATTACTAACAGACGTGAAAACGAAGCAATATGTATAGAAACATTGAGAATAGGGGAAAGCGCAAGGTACATACCTCCGCCCTAAAACCCCGTATGCATAAGATATTAAAACATTCACAGGATACAATGATAACGACAATGTGACTGACTTCGTAAGTTCGTTAGTAACATAGTAGATACTATAGACAATACAAAAAAAACCTACTAACGAAAAACGGACCTATAAACTTTGCTAATGACGACAGGCATAAAACAGACCAGCCAGCCTGTAAACATGTGAGAACAAAAGGAGAGGGTGAGGAGGGTGGGAAAACAAAACGTAAACAAACAAGCGTGGGATGTGTTTACCTTTCCGAAGCGCAGAAATCAAAAGGGAGGCTGGCCGAATGAAAATGGCGTCGCTTAAGTTAATATGTCAGCCTACCGTATCCTCCCCAATAGAAGTGCTAACATCGTCCACAAAAATGCCGTTTTATTTAATTAAATCAAAAGGTGTTTTTTTGTGGCACGAAGCTATCTCTCTAAACATACTAGGAATCGTGGCTAGTTTGCTGATAACACATAAAGCAAAGGTGAGCAATTTCTGTTAGCTTAGATAATTAATATACTAGACATCAGCAAAGGTGGGGGAAAACAACCTCACCAAGCCATTATGAAATAATGGATCCCCCCACCCCACAGGATTCCGAGTAATTGTTGTTAAACGGAAATTGTAACTGTCAATTCTGCATGCCCAACCTAAGTTGAAAGCATTCCTAAAACAAGTTACAATGTACAACAACCCATAAATACATAACGGAAATCTACGATATGTAACGAACATAAATATCTCGAAAGCAAACCTGCAGGACCACACAATATGCCCCACCTAAGTAGAAAGCACATGTGCCCCAAAAATGTGTTCGGTGAAATGAGACCACATCGTGGTATGTCCCACCTAAGTAGAAAGCAACCATGATGCAAATAAACATAACGTATACATGTAAGTACCAGAACAGAAGTCCAATGGCCATGTGTATTATGTAAATCTATCATTACATCCACAGTATGCGTAATGCTAAAAACTTGTGACATATAATATATATACACAAAGACATATTAATATAAAGAAAGCCATACCAAACTAGAAAGCAATTTTTAAAGCAAAATAATGATAGGTAACATTTGTCCCTGAAATGTATGTGACTAATCATGATTGACGAAACCGTGCAACACCATCAAACCAATGCACACTTATAGTGGCCAAGGCATGAGATCGGTCGGGATGACTGATTGCACTGCCTCGATGCCATACTGTCTGCGCAGTTCTGGGGTGTTTTGAAACCGAGACAACGCATCTGCCATGGTATTCACCTTACCAGGGACATGCTTTGCCCGAAGAATAACGTTGCTGCGCATAAGCGATACTGTCATAGTACGGATAAGTGACATAAGTTTCTTGTCTTTGCTCGTCTGGTTGTTAATAACATGAACTACCGCTTCATTGTCGCACAGCACGAGAAGATGGGCCACAAGTACAAAGCCAAGACAATGGGGAACAGTTCCTTGATAGCGATACTGAGGTCACACCAAAAGGAAGGCCAGTGACCTTGAAACCACCGACCCTTTAACAAGCCAGCAAACCCCAAACCAGAAGCATCTGTAAAGAGTTCCAGTTTCTCAGATGAGTGCCAGAGATCGTTAATGAAAAGCGATGTCCCATTAAAGTTATCCAAGAACAGAGACCAGGCGGCCAAGTCTAGACGTGCCTCCCGCCCCAAACAGATATGAAAGTGCGGCTTAACAATACCCAATGTGAGATCGATTAAACGACATCAGAAGTGGCGTCCCGGAACGACGACTTTACAAGCGAAATTAAATGTGCCTATAAGACTTTGTAGGTCGCGCAAAGTAATCTTTCGACGTCGGCTGAAAGACCTCATCAAGGTAACTACAGCTTGCAGTTTGTCCTGCGGCAGCCTAGCCTGCATCCGCAAAGTATCTACTTCAATGCCGTGAACGGTAACGCAAGTTGACGGCGGCACAGTTTTGTTATGATTCACAGGAATCGACAGGAAGTCAGCCAGTGAGAAATTTTTTTGTAAGTATAGTTTACAGACCGATTCAGACAGGGAGAAGAAAATAAAATCGTCAAGAATGTGTGTCATGAATGACACGTGATACTTGTTCTGCAAGATCCACTGCAGGGCACAACTAATTTGCTCAAAAACTTTGCACGATATAGAACAGCCCATAGGAAGACATTTGTCATAGAAATACATATCGTCAAATCTGAACCCTAGTAGATGGTAATCACTAGGATGTACCGGAATAATGCGGAATGCGGATTCAATGTCAGCTTTCGCAATGAAACAACCCTGGCCAACTGATAACAGTAGCGAAACGAAATAATCGTAATCTTCATATGAAACAGAACAAAACTCCCTAGGTATTCCGGAGTTGATGGAATTGCCCTTTGGGAATGAAAGGTCGTGAATAATGCGGAATTTTCCTGGCTCCTTCTTGGGTACAAGCCCTAAAGGCGAAATCACTAAATCAGGAAAGGGAGGTGTGGCAAAAGGACCGGCAATACGACCAAAGTGTTGCTCATTATGGATCATATCCAACGCTATTGCAAGATTAGATAAAAGAGATGGGTAATTACACGGCATTGCTCGTTGGCTTAAATCTCCAGAAAAGGAAAGTCTGAACCCTTCTGTGAAACCCTGCCAAAGTTCTTGAGCTAAAGTGACCTCATAATTACTTTCGTTTAATAGGCATAGGAGAAGTGGGGCGTGCACCGGCGTTGGGAGCCTGGGTGTTTGGGAAGGTGGGAGCCGCACGTCGGGGACATTTAGACTGGGCATGGTGGCCCCTGCAAATGGGACAGAGGTGCTGGTAACGGCAGTTAGGATTCTTGCAGGTTCCATAGATACAGAAAACGAAACAGTATCCTGACGGAAAGGACTGCTTCTTTGGAAGTTGCGATTTTCCCAAGGGCGTGGAAGCAGTCGGTAGAGTAGAAGCATGCCGAGTGACAGTGAAATGAAGCTCCTGGTGCAGATGACTCTACGGCATGGAATTGTGGGCCCTAAGTTTTCGGAAATGCCGGTCGTATGCAAGGAAGACACCGGGTGGGGTCTCCCAACAACAGTGCCAAGTCGATAAACTGCTTGGCCCAAATTTTGGATTTGAGGGTGGAGTCAACGAGACTCCCAAGGGGCACGGAGGCAAAACTAGCCATGTCCGTAGGAACACCACCCTGGACATCCTCATTGCCTGCCAACGTTGCAGAACTGGTAGACCGAGACCCTGTAGTCACAGACTCAGCTATGGCTGCAGGCTCGGTCGGTGGTGGAGCATGCTGTGCTGCAGCCATTACGATGACGACGTCACGAATTGACTGCATCTGTTCTTGCATGGCGTGCATCTGCTCTTGCATTGCAGACAGATCCGGGTGATCAGCCACTGTCACATGCGACTCTGTGTCAATCGCCGTCATAGCTGCGCTATCTCCTGATGAGGCCGAACGAGCCAACCCGATATCGTGCAGGCACCATCACAGAACGACCTCTCCTTGTGGACATTCTGAAAACTAGAAAAAAGGCAGACCAGCAGATACTGACACCAATTGTAGAACTGTCTACCACTGACCAAAACAGCTGTGTGATAACACATACTTAGACAAACCGCAGCTTAAAGGAATGTGAGTGAATGCAAACAAGCAAAACCAAACAAATTACCCTCCCTAATTATTGTCAATGAAACCAGTAGTGAAACAAAGGCTTAAAGCAAAACACAAAAAGTGAAGCACTTTGTAAAGAAAAACCAAAGATGAGAAAAAATGTCTGACGAAAAATTGCATTTATAACCTGTATGCATAAACACCTTGGCAAGGGATTACAAGGTGTATATATACTACTAATTTGAAAAGCGCTATGGGCAATCCTACGAACCGAATACAGCGCGGTAGAACAATCCATTTACGCAAGAGAAAGACCGTATTAAAATAATTAGTTCACAGCCCATTAAGATTAACAGACACATAACGTAACAAAATAAAAACGACCAAACCGGGCAGTCGTAACGACCTACAAGACAGCCATAATCCTGGCACAGTCATAAAACGGCCACAAACAGGGCACAACCTTCAAGGTGTAAAAACGGTCAACGGTCTATAAACGGCCAACAAGTGGCACAGTCTTAGTGACCTACAAGACGGCCAAAAGCTGGCCGTCTTAAAAAGGCCACAAATAGGGCACAACCGTAACGTTCTACAAACGGCCAACAAGTAGCACAGTCTTAATGACCTACAAGACGGCCAAAAGCTGGCACAGCCTTAAATTGTCCACAAATAGGGCACAACCATAACGGTCTAAAACAGAAAGAAAAAAAAAAGGCATAAGTAAACAGTATAACAAAACACAAAACTCTGTGAACTGACAGCTACAGCTAGCGCCGCGGGGGTCGCTAGCGTAGAGCAAAAGGCTTGCACTAGCCAGTGGCTTTAATTCGAATAAAACATATCGAAAGATAATTACACCCGAAAAAAGGAAAACTAAAGGTTAAAACGAACTGTACCAAAAACGCCAGCAGTGCGGGGCGACAGCAGTAACTTCGTAAAGTCGGTAAATGTGAGCCAAAGCGAAAGACATCGTTAAGCTCCGCCTACTTGTCAATTCGGAAACAAAGGAAAGTCCGACCACCCCAATTTGTAAATAGACAATCACATAATGTCGAAACTGAGAACGGGAACAGCACACTTCAAACGAAGCACGAGGATAAAGTCCAACGTACTGACTAACAACGTAGAGTATAGAATACACCACAACAAAACAAAACGTAAACAAACAAGTGTGGGATGTGTTTACCTTTCCGAAGCGCAGAAATCGAAAGGGAAACGTTAAATGCCCGTCTGTTCATGCACATGACGTCACCCATTTACGTGCACTCTCTTTATTTACATGCCTGCGCTTGACTATAGTCAGATACGGCGCCGTTAGCGGGTTAACCAACGAAAAATGGAGAAATGGAAAGCTGATTTCCTGCCAGTTTGTTTGGGAAATATGTTAGTTCATGTTTTAGTAAATCATGATAATGCCACCTTCCGTAGCTCGTTCCAGTCTTATTCGAAAAGTGAACATGACAAGTAGAATGGGCCACCATAACTGACTGGAGTAGAGCACAATTATGCTGATTATGTGGGACGTTCTCGGTTCTGCATACTCATGATACTGCCGGCGATTATGGTGATTACCGGATGTTTTATGAAAACGATTGTACCCTAACTAACCCTAACCCTACACTGCTAATAATTTAGGCCAGTTAAGTAAAAGATGTAGATAAACACACTTTACAGGATGATTTAGCCAAATTGGTCGAATGGTCTGAAAAATGGCAAATGTTATTCAATTTTGGGAAATGTAAATGCATCCACATAGGACATGGAAATGTGAACAAAGAATACACAATGGGGGATACTATATTAAATAAAACTGTAAAAGAAAAGGACTTAGGAGTAACAGTTAGTGCTGACGTGAAAGTTTCAGAGTAATGTGGAATTGCTCCTTCAAAAGGTATCCAAATACAAGCTAGTAGTAGTAGCTAGGGCTCATTGATTAGGAGAAATATCACATATAAGGAGAAACAGCTAATTGTACCACTGTACAAAGCACTAGTTAGGCCACATTTGGAATACTGTATACAAGTTGAGACTACATCGTGAGAAGGACATGGATAAGCTAGAAAGAGTGCAACGGAGAGCAACTAAGCTTATTCCTAAACTAAAAAAACTTGGTTATGAAAGACGCCTATTAGAATGCGGGTTGACAACATTAGAGACTAGGAGGTGTAAGAGGAGACCAAATAGAAGTTTTTTAAGATATTGAATGGTTATGAGGATTTTGATAGAAATATTTTCTTCAAACTGAAAGAAGGCAGTGTAACTAGAGGGCACAATGCAGCATTAGTCACGGAACTGTGCAGCTTAGGTATGAGACGTATTATATATTATTATATATTTCGTTACTGTCTTATAAAAGTACACAATATATCAACATACATAAAATTGATATGATGTCAAAATTAACAAACAAAACTTAACAAAATGTGAACGTGGCCATTTTGTTAACTATGTAAGTCGGTTTGGATACCATCTGTCCGTGTTACCTGTCTGTCATCTGTGTATTATGTCTGTCGTGGGTCTTACTCTATGTCACAGGTCCATCTGTCTATCCTAGGTGTGTATGTCTGTTGGTCTGTCTGTCATAGGTCTGCCATTGGTCCACCTGTCTGTCGTATGTGTCTGTTGTAGGTCCGCCTGTCTGTCTTGTTCGCCTGTCTGTTGTAGGGCTATCATAGGTGCGTCTGTCTCATGTAAGTTCATCTATCTGTCATGTATCTGTTAAAGGTCCGTCTGTCATTGGTGTGTCAGTCATAGGTCCAATCCGTGGTTGGTCCGTCTGTCTCCGAGTCATGTCTTATCACAGCCTCACTATACTAACTATATATTCTGTTCAAAACATAATCACATCAATTACATTTTTTAAATCTACCATTTTATAAGTACTCAATTTTTAAGTTAATGAAATACTGTGTATTGAAATTTCGAATCTAACGAGTTTCAATTCACATATATATATATACGCTATTAGTATTAGCCCTGGAATGTGGCTGCTTCCATGCAGTCATTTCCAACTGAGTCCTTGCTACTGCTTGCAATGCCACATTTTATGCCATACATATATTCTTAAACTTTCCTGACTACACGCATCATATAGACAATGTGTATTTTAAAATACTTATCACCCAAATATATTTTAACAAAACAGAAACGACTTTCAAATTCATCAACTCAGTCTTGACCAACATCGCACACCAGTCACACAAATCCCTGAATGGCGACCTCAATAATTGTGAGGGTGTCATCACGAATAACCTTATGCACATATCCATCTAATTAGTAATAGGAACGAGGCCTTGCATTGGGAAGCAGCACGTTGTCATTTAAACAAACTGTATCCTCCCAAAACAGTTGAATGTCGACAATAAAAAGTCTTCATTAAACGCATTTCAACAGTCAGTCTTTTATAATATATATGTAGTCTATAGTGCATGACGAGATTTAGCGCTTGTCAAGATATGGTGTTGTTACAGAGATGCAGCCTAACTAGCTGGAAGTGCTGGTGTCAGTGTCAACATCCCTCGTCTCCTGCAGCTGGCAGATGTCACAGAGGAAGTGGCCAATTCTTGTACCGGCACATCTGGTATGGAAACGCCAGTGACAGCTGGCACATGCTACCTACAACATACACACAAATTAACATCAGTGATTAGTAGAAATATGTATAATACAGGAGTAAACATAGTATTCCTGAAAGTTTATGTGTATGAACATGGGTGGGTCATGTATGCATGCATACATGCATGAATGTGCAAATTATGCATTATAATGTAAATTTCTTACATAAGTTTATTTCAGTCATATGTAGGTATATAAGATAACCGTAGTCAATTTATAAAAAAAATATTTGTGAAATATACTAACCCATCCTCCTTCATTGCTCTCTGACTGCCACAGTGTCTGCAACATTGCCTTACGGCATCTGTGAAAACATTAAAAGTAAAGGTCAGTTCTTACAGCACACTATCCATTTCTTTGCACTGTTCAGAACACTACACATTACTCCCTGGCAGACCTATTCACTTCAACACTATGTTGACTCCTCGCGGAAGCATTCAGCCATGCTGCGATTAATATGTGAAGATTATTTGTACACAAGTAGACACCACTGTGACTCTATAGCTATTTCCATGATCCATTGATCTGTGTAAACACCTCACCAGTAAAACAAGTGTGTAAATTATAATCCTGCTGCACCTGCCAATTCTATCATGATTACAATCCCGCCTGTTAATTTTGTTGTAAATTAACTGTGTCGCGTAATTGCAACTTCCGCTAATTACTATCATAATCTGCAAAGTAACTGCAAACATCTTTTTACGGTTGTTCATTACAACTGACGTACCTGTACTTGGCAAGGGTAATTTTTCTGTGTTGTTGATATAATGTACTGTTGACATGGAATCCAACTGTAACTTTACATCGAGCACGCTTACCTTTGTCTGTGTTACGCAACAGGCGCCGTGTAATATGTCTGCGCAGGGTGTCGATAGGGTCCACTATCACCAGGTCATTCTCATTGAGGATCAGCTCTGCGAACTTTATCAAATCATTTGGAATTAATCAGAGAAAAACGTGTAAACATGCTATGTAATAATTATAACATAACAACATATATCTGATATGCAAGTTCTCTATTTCAGAACCTCTGCAAACATGTACATTGCAAACAGTGGATCTGCACGATGACATAACTACGTAAGCACTAATAAATGTAAAGAAACTTAAAATTGAAAACAGTAATGATTCTATGTAAGATACGTATGTGTGTGTTTGTCTTGTTAGCGTTTCGCCACTTACTTGCATGACTAATACTCCGCAGCTGTGCCCATCTTGTTGCTTTGTGTGTGGACGCAGTGTGACGGTCCACATGCCTTGAGGCACTTCCTTCGGGTACCTCTTTACAACAATGTTCCATGAATTCAGGATGGCCCCAATCTGTTTTGGCATCTCCCCCAGTGGGTTTAAATAAACAATATTTCTTGTACTAGGATAGAATGCCAGCAACTCCCAATGGTCTCCGGACACATTGAACGGCGCCAACACCACGCTTGCAACATCAAAGACATGCTGAAAATAATGACACGTCAACGCATTCTTAGAGACACTGATTTTATGTTTAAACAGACACATTCCATTTCATTTCTTGTTACATAAAAGGAAAATGTTGTGTCAGGAAAGAGCAAATTCCATTTTCAAATTCTAGAAAAAACAAATTCCGTTTCAAATGACACATTTTCCATTTCAAATGACAAAAGGCACAATGGCGAAATGTTACAATTGTCATTATTATTGAAGTTCATATGATGCCATTGTATAGCAAAAGTTCTTTGAATGATTACATAGAAAATGACACCCTACCATTTTGAAAACCTGGACAAAACACTGAGAAGTACAGGCTATATTTTCAAGGAGCACTACTGCTGCAGTAGAAATCATTTAGTTCCTGTTATACTCCAACGTAACTTTGGCAATGATGCTGTATCTGGTGACGTAAGTAACATGTTCATTACATGGCTGTCGATGTCGGCTGCCTTTGTCCTTCGCACCAGGACCTGCATGTATGCTCGTATGACCTGTAATAGTGTAATAGCTAGATCACATAGAAAGATTCAAGAAAACTAACGGAGATGAGAGTCCACAAACATACATACATGCATGCATGCATGCATACATACATACATACAGACATACAGAGAATAACTGTTTTATATATATATATATAGATTTAACATAATCGCACTTTTTCTCTAGAAGATATGTAGCATGCATATGATGGATGTATATGTTTTGTATATATGGTGAAGCAGGTTTAACGCATGTAGTAATATTAATTTACACTGTCCAGTAAAACTTACGTCATCTACGACGTCGTTGTTGGGTTTGACCGTGCCAGAGGCAAACCCGGACAGCTTGACATTGCACACTATGGCCATCAGTGCGGGGGAGGTGCTGTGGTATTCCCAGATGTCATCTATCCGTGGTGTCACAGGAAGTGGTTCCTGTTTCTTCAAAGCAATGTATTTGTTATTTATGAAGGTGGCATATAGTTTTACACCAACCTGGTTTTTGTGTTGTTACCTCCAACAGGGTCGTCAGTGTGACTTATTTGTAAGTATCGTAACAATTAATTATGTTTGTTATTATAAATATATATGCTACATTAACTTTCCTGCCTTTAAGTGTGATTACATTTTTATTTTTCACTTGTACCAATATTTTTAATGCATGCATTTTATTCAAAATAACACTCATTATCATTTACGTCATCACAAAACATTTAGTAGTACCTTAGCATTGTCTGCTGGTTTGTGCACCCTGATAGGCCGTCCTAAGTAGGCTGGATTTATGTTGTAGAGCTGAGGACGGCTCTCATCGCATGTGACATAATCAAGTTTGGGCAACAACGGGTCACCTTGCCGCAGAAAACTTTGTATGACTTTGAAAGTCTTGCTGTTTTGCAGCGTCATCAGAAAATCATCTGTCACCTCCAAAACATCGTCACTGAGCTGAAATGGAATAAACCAACTTGTATCTCCATCACACTGCCAAAACTAGTAATGTGCGTAACCTTAAAAGCACAGCATATTACAATGTTTATGTATTGTCTGCTACATGATCTAAACGTTTAATCAAATGGTTTCATGTAATAGTAATGCCTACCTCCTCTGCGACTGTTTTGTCTTGACAGGATATGTTCACAGCACTTTTCTCTGTTGAAGTTCCTGGGAATATAAAAAGTAGTGTTACAATTCATGCACACCAACATACTAAACAATTCTATAAGAGACTTTCATTTCAATGGCTGTATCATTTAAAAACAGTTCCTGACATCTTTCACAACTGTAAATAAGTGCTTACTTTCTTTCAGATTGTCTACATTGACAGTCTTGGTGGAGTGGTCCGATGTCTCGGCAGTCTTGGCGGAGTGGTCTGATGTCTCGGCAGTCTTGGTGGAGTGGTCCGATGTTACACTTGCTGACGAGACCAGATGACTGGGTGCAGTGTGGTACAAATGTGACACATCAATGACAGCAGCTGCAAGAGAGTTGACCAGGTGAACTACTGAAGAACAGCTGAACGTGGTGTCCGCAGCAACAGGTGACTTATGACTGGTCTTACAAACACAATGTATAGATACAGATTTGTGTTAATTATGTGCTACTAAATAAATAACATGGCCTTAGCAACACGTACCATACAATGTGTAAGGTATGCTTTAGGTTAATGGTACAAAATAGTCCATGATAGTGTCAACGATTGCAATGTGGCTACAAATGTTTCTCACTTCTCTTTTGTGCTGTGGGTCTTGCTCTTATTGCCTTTTGGTTGGCCAGGCATATATTGTATATAGCTAGACTATGAACTGAACCGTGACTAACCCGTAACTAACATAATTTGTTTCTCACTACCTTTTTGCATTGTGTGTCTTGCTTTACATGTTTTCCTTTTTTTCCGTGCTGGTAACTGCCTTCTGTTGGGACGTCTCTTGACTTGTTTCTGCTCCGGTCGTATGTACAACTTGTAGTCAATGACAGCATGAGCAAGAAGTTTCTTTGTGGCTTGTTGTAACATTTCAGTCACTTCTACTATGCTTTGTGCTTGTGCACACAGGAAGCTGGCATCTTCCATTTGTTTTAGTGCGGTCCGCAGTTTCTGCTGTGCACCATGTAGGCTTCCTTCCTCTTTCCTGTCCACCCTTACAGGTGCACTGTGCTGCTGTGTACTGTCTTCATGTCCTATAATATCAGTGTCTTCTTTTGTAGGTTGAACAACAACAACGTTGACGGGAGTCTGGCAGGTGACATCCATGTCCAAGGTCATGTATGGACTGTCTCGATACTCCGGTGTTAGATCAGCCCAAGACATAGTTGTGTTCCTGAAGATCGCAAAGAAGTGTTTGCATGGCAGGTTTGAAGATCTGAACGCCCAACACTGGCATGATGGTGGCTTCCCGGGTGATCCGAAGTCTACTTCATACCAGATATTGGGATCACGTTCACTGCAAACCTTGAACTTGTGGTGGCCTACCATTTTGAAGTCGTGTAGATTGTATGCACGCAGACAGTGATTTCACCGCTGTCACGTAGGTCAGTTTGTATTCCGCATTTGCAATGGTCCGCATAGATGATAGGAAGTCCTCCCTTTCACCCACACCCAGACCGTTTTTGCCTGAAACATTTATCTCCAATATGTGACACATGATTACCCACATTTGGCCATCACTATGCACATAACTTATATTTGTGACTTTGTGTTTCCACAAAATGCAATAGTTACAGAGGTGCAGCTGAGAATATGTGCAGTCATCAATAAAAAACATTCTGTTTATGTGCTGAATGACTTAATTTTTGTATCATCATACAAGAGTACACATACCATCATGAACCCATCGCATCCAAGCCTGCTCCCGGTGGAAGGTGCACAGATAAATCGGTGCCCTGGGAAAGACATGCCGTATGACCTGGTACTCCACGTCGCTGTAATCCACCATCCAGTACGACGGGGTCCACTGTGGATTCCAGGTAGGTATTACTTGAAGTGCTTCTGTGATGGCTTCTGTTGTTTCGACTTCACAAATAAACTCTGCAGCAGTCAGGTAACCAACATTGGTGCGGACTACTAGCATGAAGAGGGGAAGGCTATATTTAGTTGTCTTGTAGGTGGCATCCAGAAGTGCAATGTCATCGTATTTATTGAGAAGCCTTTTCTGTGCACCATTCTGGTGAACGAAAAGAAACTGATGAGACGTAGCAGCTTCACCATCATCATCGTTATCATCACAGACAGCGAAACCTCGGTCTTGTTTGGCATGCTGCACACTTTCGTTGCAGGCAGCTGTCGTCTTTCGTTTAGTACATGGCCGAAGGAAGAAACTGGCCGAAGTAGGTAAATAGGTCCAACGTTAAAAAATAATAATCTTTATTTTATATAACGCCATATCCATAACGTCCATAGCGCTTTACATAAAACTAAAATATAAATAGTAAAAATTAAGAAAAATTAATTAAGATATTAAGATAAAAATGATGTGCAAACATCAGTAGATTAAAAAGAAAACAATTCTCATTGTTGATAACTCGTGATATGTCATTAAACAGCTTTATTCGAGCAGATACAAACGCATGCCAAATCGTCGTGCTGTTTAGTTCTAGTGTCGCGGGGAGAGTGAGTCAGTCCAAAGTGCTACTAGCTCGTCGGCTAGATGGCTGCATTAGTGGACGCATATCATGTTTCAAGTCTACACTAACGGTATCTCTTAACATCCCCCTTTCTTTAGAAAGTTCGACAGTCATTAGGGTTTGTCACTACCGACTACATTCTATAGTCCTTCATCCAGATGGGCGGTTGTCGTGTCCTCATCGGCCTGTCCTGAATTCCAGATGTCGTCGTGGGAGTGTCCGGTTCCCTTGGGTCAGTGGCCACGGGTCGTGTCCCTGATTGCTTTCTGACGTCGGTCACTGACACGCGTTCCCTGTCGCTGATTGTTCCCGGCTGTTCTAGCGCATCCGTTGATGTCACGCCGTTGTCGTCGTTCCTAGCCAGGCGAGCGTCGCCAGGGTTCTTTGCCGGAGGAATGCCGTCGGGGTTCATTCTCGAACGAATGTGTATTCGGTTTCGCCGATATTTATTGCCCTTTCGGTCGCTTACTACGTAGGACCTGTTATCCGGTTTCTGTGTCACTACGCCGCGTTCTCACTTGGCATTGGGAAGCTTCTTGAATAGGATTGGTTGTCCTTTCTTTAATGCATCCAAATTACGGGCTGATTTGTCATGATGCTTTGTGACTGCCTGTCTCCTTTTCTCATGATCTGTCTGGAGGGTCGCTGTTCCCAACCTGCCTAAATTGTCCACTTCTTGCTCTCTGCGTGATAGCTCGGGGCGCCTCTAACCCCTACTTTAGTGGGGGCGCATTTCCCCTTACTACTAGCAGTTTTCTGCATGGACTTGCATCCATCAAGCGCCGTTGTTTTCGTGGCAGTTCGTTGATTCTCTTTGTTTTGTTGTACTTCTGCGATGAACTTTTCTCCGTGAACGGTGAGTAGGCCCATGTCCTGTACTGTTGCCGATCCAATGAGACACGTGAGATCAATGTTGACAACAACAAACTCAACATCTTTCATTTCGTCAGTTTTGGGATTCTTCACGACCAATTTTGTCACACCCTTTGGAGTCATTTTGGAACCGTTCCACATAACAAGTTTTCCTTTTGATTGGCGAACTTGGTGCTTGTATACGAATCTTTGCGTGATCGTATTTACGTCTGCACCTGTGTCGAGCTGGAATCGGACATCGCAGTTATTTACCTTCATAAGCGCTGTGACTCGATTCATTCGTTTATTACAACCAATGCCATATGTGTGTAACCATTCCTGTCCATTGTCGTTGCTCTGACGATCGTGCGACAGTGCGGACTTCGATCCTGCCCTTGTTGCCGTTTCTTTCGGCAATTAGCGCAGAAATGGTTAGTGCCATTACAGTACGAGCATTTCTTTCCCCATGCAGGACATTTCTCTTTACCTGGCTGGTGTTTGTACCCACAGTACGCACAATCGTTGTTCACCTACCTGGGTTTCGGTCTCGGTGCTCCCTTCAACTTGCTGGCATACACTTTCTCGCTAATGTGCTCCGGATTCATTTCCGTCACCTGCCTTTGTGTCATTTCGAACGCAAGGCATATCTCGATCGCATTCCGGTGTGTTAATTGCATCTCTCGCAAAAGCTATTCCTGTAGTTTGCCTTTTGCAGAGAACACTATCCTGTCCCGGATCATGCGCTCCGTGTCCTGGTAGTCGCACAGAGCTGCCATTGTAAGGAGTTCGGTGAGGTACACATCAAACGGTTGCTTCCACAGCACATTCCAGAAACGGTACGTGTTTCCCTTGGGCGCACAGTACTCTTCCAATTTCTGGAGTACATTCTCGAGGCGATCTTTGTCGCCGTCTTCTGCCCACACACTATGATCGTATACTGTGATGAAGTCTGGCCCAGCACAGTTAAGAATTATTGCCACCTGGATAGCATTCGCTTTCTTATTTTTCTCCGACGCCGCCAAGTATATTTGAAGCTATCGCTTCCATTTCATGAACGAATCCGCAAGATTCGGATCGTTGACATCTAACTTGGGCGGCGCGCGAAATTGTGCACTGTCAGCCATAGCCTGAGGTCACGGCGGGTCAATGGCCAGTATTTTTAAGCAGTCGCCGCGATGGCGAAATAAAAATTTATTTACCTTCATAAACGCTGTGACTCGATTCATTCGTTTGTTACAACCAATGCCATAGGTGTGTAACCATTCCTGTCCATTGTCGTTGCTCTGACGATCGTGCGACAGTGCGGACTTCCAGCCCTTGTTGCCGTTTCTTTCGGCATTTAGCGCGGAAATGGTTAGGGCCATTACAGTACGATGCCACCATGTTGATAACTCGTGTTATGTCATTAAACAGCTTTATTCGAGCAGATACAAACGCATGCCAAATCGTCGTGCTGTTTAGTTCTAGTGTCGCGGGGAGAGTGAGTCAGTCCAAAGTGCCACTAGCTCGCCGGCTAGATGGCTGCATTAGTGGACGCATATCATGTTTCAAGTCAACACTAACGGTATCTCTTAACACTCATGGTAAAGTAAGTACTTAAAATGTTCTTTCGGCTATTAAAAAGATCAAAATAAAAATATGAATACCTTAGAATAAAAATGTTTCTGTGGTCTTTCAAGCGGTGTACGCCGTACTAGTAATGAAAAGGTGTGTTTTTAAGGCCGCCTTGAAGGATTGCAGCGAGATTTTGGAAGTAACATTAGTTGATAGACCATTCTATATTGTAATGGCAGCGTGGACAAATGCGCATTCACCAGCTTTGGTTCTGGCTCTCGCAACGACAAGATTGTTACCCTCAGCAGAATGAAAATGTCTGGCTGGTTTATAAACTGACACAATTAAAGGTGCTCAATCATTTCGATTTTTGTGCTCCTCACATGTCAGACTAATTTCACGAAACGTAAACGTATCAGGTATTCATTATTTATATACTGGTTCATCTGTACGTAGGCTTTAGTTCGTTTTAGTGAAATTAACAGACAAACAATAAAATGAAAATCAAGACACATATCTGAACTTAGATGTGATCCGAGATAGACTTCTCGTGTAATAGTCACGTGAACGGGAATATGCGGCGACATCGGCCTTTGACCCCACCTTTTGGTGCCTGGATTCAGTCAACATTGCGTATTTACGAGTCGCCATCCATTTTTCATACAAGTGATAGCTCGATAATTTTATCTGCGATGAAGGGACGCCCACGGATATATGTCACCGACTCGGCTAAAAAGAGGGTGAGAGCGGAAAGACAAAGAGAGTATCCGCGTACAAAGGTGTATATTGGAAAGGTTATGGATTTGTGAAACCGAACGAAAGAAACGGCTGGCGTGAAAAGTGATGCAGCATTCGCCAAGTTTCTTCTGGACAGGTTAGTAATATTTAATTTATCATCAAGTACACCACACACACGACTGTGTGTTCAATAGATGGAACTGCCAAAACAAAGACGTCATCGTCCGCCATCTTAATGCCATCTTCGATCGACGTTCCACGACGTTCCATCGCACGTGAGTATACATTATTGTAGATATTATGACTTTATATTGATGGACATGTTATAATATACCAATAGTTAACTATGTGCGAAGTATCAGTCTCATGCGAAGCACACACCGAATGGTAGATGAACTTAAAAATCCGCTCCATCGACGTTCCGCGACGTTTCATCGACGTTACATCGCAAATTAATATACAGTAATGTAGATATTATGCCTTCATATTTAAGGATATGTCATATTATATTAACATTTAACTATGTATAATATAATACATAATACAACTGTAGCACCCACTGGACATTCACACTTTACTCTCAGTCACTGACTGACACTGGCTGGACATTCACACTTTACTCTCAATCACTGACTGACACTGGCTGGACTTTTGAGACTAATAAAATAATCGAATACCTAAAATAATTGCCTGGATCTATCTATATGTACTTGCTTTTTTGGATGTCTTACGCACCACCTCGCTAAGGTAAAAGAGTTTCACTTGTGGGAAACCAGTTCCGTTTGAGGTGGTTTAAATGGCGGGTGCAGTATGATGTCTCAAGAGAGGTTTTTTGAAAGCCTGCAACTACAGGTTGATAAAATAATGCACCTCCAAAATCATTATGAGTATGATTTGGTTGTAGTCGGTATTGCACGAGGACAGCACTTCCACGCCATCATAGAAAGCTGTGAATGTAATAACATATAAGATTTAAACTTTATGTGGATGAAAGCGAAATGTAATCTAACTATATGTACTTGCTTTTTTGGATGTCTTGACTTGAGCCACTGGCTGCTTGTACTGTGCACTTTAAATTAACACTTCTTTACTGTTTTTCCATGTGTGATGTAAATAGAGGGGATCTGCGCATGCGTGGAGTAGCCATGCTTTTTCGTTCGTATGTGATTGAACTCTAGATTTTCATATATTTGTGGCGTTTATTTTCATTCATAAATTTAAACTTTAGGTAGAATATGACGAAGAGTTAGGTTTATATAGTTTCGTAAATTTTGAGGGGATAGCTGCCTTAGTCAACATTTCTGAATATCAGTACTTTGAGCGAACTACGTCAAGTTCGTGTAACTTTGTTTACTTCCGGTGATCTCATTGTTTATATTGGTGACCTTCATCTTTTGCTTCAAAACTTTCTCCTCTGATGTTTTCCGACCCCCTCAGTATTATGACATCGACAGCATTAGCTTCCAAGACAAAACTGTATTTCGGACACTGGGCACCTGCTACAGCGTTCTCGTTCAGTCTCTCAATGACTCACTAAAACGACAACCTAAGCGCACCGTCTATCGCCAACGACTTGTCCTGCTTTACTTGGCGAGCCTCCTGCTTAGCAACTCGTATGCTCCGGAGCCGAACCCCGGCCCTAATGACTGCCTTTCCTCCTCAAACTCCAACAACTCTCAACACTCCGCCTGGAAATGTGGTACTTGTGATTTCCCAGTAAAGTGGACGGACAGAGGAGTGGCCTGTGAGACATGTGGCCAATCGTTCCACACCCACTGCTAGAGCATTGACACATTGACGTACCAACAAATAGGAGACAGCAAAGAGGATGTTCCCTGGCATTGTGCCATCTGCGGAAATCCCAACAGTCAGACTGTGGTTGATCTCCAAGGAGATGACTGGTCAGTCTCTGATTTGTCCTCTATTAACTTACCCAGCTGCACTGATTCCTGCTCTGCCCCAACTGAATCAAACTTCCAAAGTCCCCAGCATGCCTCCACACCAACCCAAGCCAGTCAACAGAACCGACAAAAAAACAGACCTCTGAGAGTGGTCAACTTAAATTTCCAGTCAATTGTTGGGAAGAAGGCCGAAATGCTTAATCTCCTCGACAGTGTGAAACCAGACGTAGTCATTGGAACTGAAACGTGGCTTACTCCTGACATCAACAGTGCGGAAATCTTCCCAGACACATTCACCGTATATGAGAAAACAGAAACGGAGGAGGTGTCCTTATCGCTGTACGATCTAACCTTGACAGCAACATCGTACGTGAGCTGGAGGCCAACTGTGAGCTCCCGTGGATCAGGTTGAATCTCCAAGGCAGAAGAGCCTTTATCTAAGACATTAACTCTCCCCAATGCCCACCTCCTAATTGGCGGTGACCTCAACTTCCCAGACTGGGACTGGCAACAGATGACTCTGAAGCCTAAGCCTGCTTGCCCCCGACTCCACACTGACTTTATCGACATCCTCCAAGACCACGGTCTTGAACAGATGGTGGAGGAACCAACACGCCTCAACACCACACTGGATCTGATCATCACCAACACCCCACAGTTCATACCCCGTGTCGAGGTATTCCCGGGTGTCTCAGACCACGATGCTGTCTACTGCGAATTCATCATTCACTGCACAAAGAAGAAACAGACGGCACGGTCCATCCCACTCTACAACAAGACTGATTGGCGGGGACTCAAGCAGGCAATGAACAACCGAATTGGAGGGAGTGAAGACTGAAGCCAACACTGAAGAACTCTGGACCAAGTTCAAGACTTCACTGTTGGAAGCCATCAAAAAATTCGTCCCACACAAGACAGCACGCATAAAAGAAAGCAAGCCTTGTGTCAGCCCAGCTCTCCGCAAGCTCATCAAGAGACGAGACCGGGTATTCAAGAAGATGAGGAAACACGGCACAGAAGAACTGAAGAGCGAGACACGACAACTGAGAAGAGATGTCCAACGCCAACTCCGTAGGGCACATTGGACCTACCTGAACAACTTGTTCACACATGAGGATCAAGAAGCAAACCAGGCTACAAGGAACAAACACATCTGGTTCTTTATGAAGCATCAGAAGTCCACCAACTGTGGCATTGCTCCCCTGAAGATGGAAGGAAAATTGGTATCGGACCCAACAGCACAGGCCGACATCCTCAACAAGCAATTCCAGTCTGTGTTCAGTGAGGGCAGGAGCTATACCTATGAAGAATTCCAGGCCAAGTGCAACATGGGCTCATCACATGATTTCCCGGTTCTCTATAACATCCAAATCTCAGTAGAGGGGGTGCAGAAACTTCTCCAAAATCTGCAGCTCAACAAAGCAAGCGGCCCCGATACCATCAGCCCCAGAATCCTCAAAGAGCTGGCAACCGAAGTGGCTCCAATCCTGACAGCCATATACCAGTCCTCCATCAACACGGGAGTAGTCCCATCTGACTGGAAGGATGCCCATGTGACACCAGTAGTATAGAGGCGTTGTACGGCCTCAAAACCCTACTTATAAAAACAAAATTAATGACCACTAAACGTTTTCGGCAATCTACTTATAAAAAAAAGATCAAAGGCTTTTTTTGACACTAATTAGTTTCGGGAACCTACTTATAAAAAACGTGATTGATGACCGTTGTAATTTGATACTAATTGGATGATTGATTACCCCTACACTAGAGATGCCACCTAGCGGTGAGTGCAGAGTCTTTTAGTTCGCCCCCTAGCGATCAACGCCGTACCTAGTGCGTGCTGACGTAAGCAATAATGCGTTTATTGCGCTAATATATAACCACTATAAAATCACTGTGTGCAGATTTCCCCCGTCATCCCTATGTGAATGGCGCGCTGTACCCTATGTTGACAGCAGCGATAAGAGCGGCTGCTGCTGCAGCGATAAGACCGGCTGCTGCTCTAGTGGACTATGACCCCTGGATGACAGCATAGCTGGCTAACGGTAAACGTTCTGGTGGAAGGATTAAAACGAAACCAATGCGTTGTGCGTTTAAATACATCTAGTCGTGGGATTACAATGAAAATCAAATGCATAAATACACTAACGTTCAGTAGGGTGTTTATGCATTGGAAACAGACGCGTGAAAACGTGAGTAGTGACTGAAATATTTATTGTGGAACGTGATAGAGCAGCATTCGGCCACGGCCAACGGGTCGCCTGCTCTCGGGGGAATTGAATCCTTCCCGACGATACAATTCGCGTGGAACCGGGGTTTTGTATAGTCCGTTGGGCTGCCTGACTAGGAACACTCTGGCCAGGTCGGCGATGTCGTCTTCATCGTCGTCAGAGTCGTAGTGGTGGTGATGACTGTTAGTACCTGTCGGCGTGATGGCGTGTGTAGGAGGCGACGTGGGGGTGAAAGGCGCGACTGTGCATGTTGGCTTGGTCGCCGTCGATGATGATGTGCCGGTTGTAGGCAGTTGGATCGGTCTATGAAATAAAACCACAATACATTTTTAAACAAAGGATGAGAACCATGCATTGTTTAAATGATAAAATGAGAACCACAATGGTAAAATAAAATGATGCATTACAATGGTGGTAAAATAAAATGAGACACAATGATAAAATAAAATGAGACATTGTTTAAACGGTAAAATAAAATGATGCATTGTTTAAATGATGAAATAAAATGAGACATGCATGCGTGGTATTTAAACGGTAAAATGCATGCATGCATACATGCGTACTTAACTGTAGTAAAAATAAAATGAGAGATATGCACGTACACATGCACGCACGCGCGTACTTACAATTGTTTAAATGGTAAAATAAAATGCATGCATGCAGGCGTAGTTACAACAACTGTTTAAACAGTAAAATAAAATACATGCATGCTTGCATGCGTACTATTTAAACGGTAAAATACATGCATGCATGTTGCGTACTTACAACAACTGTAGTAAAATGAGAGACATGCACGTGCATGCATGCATGCATGTACGCGTACATACAATTGTTTAAATGATAAAATAAAATGCATGCATGCATGCATGCATGACGCGTAGTTACAACAACTGTTTAAATGTGTTGGGTCTTACCGTTGCGTTGACTTATGTGGCAACGTTGGTGTGTCCATGTTTGTTGAAAAGTACGGAGCGATGTATAGACGTCGATTGCGCGTGACTGTAAAAGTGTGTATGAAATGCGCGCACCGTCAAACAGCGGTGGCGGCGGTGGCGCATGACACTACGGCTTATCGTGATTGGAATGTGAACGGAGAACAAAGGATTTTTACAAACAATAAACGAAACGTTAAAAGCATGAAATTAAACGTTGAATACGATCACTGCGGGGTCAGGAAACATGAGATGCAGTGATATTAGAGAAATTTGCTGTAAAAGTCACATTTGACAATGGATGTACTGACGTGAACGCTAACTTTTTTCCCTAAAACAAATTCCTCGGTAGACTAGGCAGAATGCGTTAAATGCACATGCACGTAAATGTGACATCTGTTGCGCGTGACTTATCGCGATTGGAATGTGAACGGAGAACAAAGGATTTTTACAAACAATAAACGAAACGTTAAAAGCATGAAATTAAACGTTGTATAGGTTCGGTGTGGAGTCAGGAAACGGGAGATGCATCGATATTAGAGAAATTTGATGTAAAGAGAGATTTAACGGTGAATGTACTGACGTGACTGGAAACTTTTTTCCGAAAACAAAATGTCTGAAATGTACGAGGCACGCACGCTGATAATTGAGTAAGATGACGTATTAGTGTGAAGTGCGCATGCGCGTTATTTGGAAAAGTATAAAACGGTTCAGAAAATGCTATATTGTATGTCGCTGAAGTTCTAACGTGTATTCTTTCTACAGCAGCAGAGCAGCAAGCAGCAGACGTTCTTCCGCGATAGACAACATGGCGGATGAAAGTCAACCAAAAAAGACGAAGGCACCGCGCAAGCAGTCACTGAAGGCGGCCAGCGGTCAACAGCAACCTTCGCCGCTGATTGCAGCCGTGTCAACGGGGGCGTCACCACCCGTTAAGCGGCCCGTCGTGCTCATTGCGGCCCCGTTGACTGTCGGGCGAAAGCGAAGCGCTGAAGAGGCGTCCTTGGAGACCGTCGAGACGGCTGAGCGGCCCCCACTCCTGTCGCGGAGCAGTTCTATGGAGCGTGAATGCGAATCGTCGGCGTCGACGCGCGCCACAGTGGTAAGTCTGAGGCATCTGAAGTGTGCTGTCAACGGTGTATATAAACTTCTGTCGCCCGTTATGATCGACGCTGTGTCGTACAAAGAGGTCGGCACCTATTTGGGATGTTCCCGTTGTCGCCGGAAATTGCAGACAAGCAAAGGCGGGGAACTGATATGCCGAACGCACGGTGAAGTGTCGGTACCGAAATATTTCTTCGCGTTGCGTGTGATGGTGAAGGACGGCGAGGGGGAGGAAGACGAGCTTTGGCTTACGTTGTTTGACAGCCAAATGTCTAATCTCGTCGAATACACGGCCGAGTACTTGACGGAGTTGAACGAGGAGGATCTCCGCGATACCGTGCTCGAGTTAGCCGGCACTAAAGTGGAGATTAGTGTGCGTAAGACGAGTTGGAACGGGGAGCCTTCGTATACAGTGCGCACACTAAAGAGATACGACGTCGTCGTCGTCGACGACAACGACGACTAATGTGTTGTGTTGTTTGTAGGAGGAAGAATGGCCGCTACTGGTAGATTTATTGACACACGCGAACGAGCGACAACGAATGAGAGAGCGTCGTGGTCGTGAAATATCCGAGGAGAGCTTTCAACTATTAGCCGAGACGGCCGAACAATACATAAGAGCGTTTTGGCTAGCGTACGAAGCAAGCTTATTTTATAGTAGTATGACGTAACTAACAGTTGTGCTTATATGCTTTAGGAAGTGCGCCGCGTACTGGAAAACATGCTTGCAAACAACGAAAGGATCCGCGCTCAGTACGACGAGGTTGCCATGTTCGTAAGAACGTTGTTGGAACGCGGAGTGAAGGGGTCGATAAAGAGGGAGGAAGACATCAAGAAGGAGGAGGCGGACTAATCATAATAATAATAATGTGTTTGTAGGGGGCGCTGATGCAACACACCAGGCGTGAGTGTATGAGCGACTTCCTACACGCGTTCCTGACGGTGATTCGTAAAGAGTAGAACTGCTTTGTGCTGTAGGGTGGAGTGCGTGACGCCCACGTATTGGACGCGATCATCGAGGAGGCGCTGGGCGGATCGAGCCGAACGCGTCCCGCTCCACCGACGTATAACGAAATCCTGGGGGCGATGGGACCGACGTGCGCTCTGTGCTGGAGCATATCGGAGGAGCTGGGGACGTGACAACGTCAAATCGTCGTGCCGAGCAGGAGCCAGTTGGTCAGCCGTTATGAACGGCTGGCAATGGACCTCCTCGCCGAGAGTCTCGGCGAAATGATTCTGGAGAAGGCGCGGGATCATTGCGGGGTATGTGAGCCGAATGAAGGCTGTCCATATGTACACATGCCCGGCTATCGTGCGGGACGGCCAAACCGTGTATACAAGCAACGTTTCGACAACCCGGGCTTTATTGTGACGCGATATTTCAACGGCGTCATCGAAACGTTCCTGCGTCGATCGCTCATCCCCTGTTTCACGCGACTCGTGCATATTCTACACGAAACTACGGTGTCAACTTCTTCCGGTGGTCAGCAGCCGCAAACGGGCCGTGCGGGAGAGTTGTATTTGGTGCAGTTTGTGTCGAACTGGTTGTTGGGAACAAATTGGCGCGATTATATGAATCGCGTGCAACTCGAGTCGCCGTGCACACGTACATGCAACGCCGGAGCGGACTGGAATGAAGAACGAACAATAGAATAGAGAACACTGCTTGTTTTGCTAATATTTGCTTGCTATTGAAACAAAGGCTTCAACGCTGTGTTTGAATGTTGTAAGAGTACTGAATAAAACGTTGAAAATGTACTTTCCGTTTCCGAGTTACCCACAACACTAGCTAAAACATTAGTTAGAAAAATTACCGCTAGTCTCGATACCACCGCAAACATATTCCTTCCACTATCGTTCCCCACCGTACCTTAGTTATAAAAATGACCGCTAGTTCGCAACCACCATTCCGAGTTACCTAAAACCACATTCCTCCCGCTAGGGTGTACTTACCACCACCACCACCACCACCGTCACCACCACTGTTATAAATAGCGGTGCTCGAAAAAATATCATTAGAGAGAATGCCATCACCACCACCATCTACTAGATGGCAATATCCGAAATGCGGGGGCTATTTCGCGAAACAATCGACGTTCGAACGACACGTAAAGAGTTCGAAAAGAGTTCGCTATGCGTAAAACGCCGAGTGTCCAAAATGTGGCGCGATGTTCATCGCGCGTCACGCTATGCTACAACATCTGAAGCTGCTGTGTGGCCATCAGACGTCGCCACCTCCTGGTAGTAGTAATGAATCAGCGGTGGAGGCGGCAACCGCTAGGGCGCCGCCGCCGTCACCCGACGATCTACAGCGTGTCGTGGACGAGCACCGGCGTAGCATAGAGACGTCGGTAGCGCGCGGTGCCGTACAGTCGCGTTACAACTATCGTATGACCGCCTGTACGAGTACGCGGGTGCTCGAACCGCGTCTGAGGGAAATGTTTCGCGAACAAAAGAATGCGTTTAAAATTAACGTAAGCTATGGTTTTGTATTACGCCACAAGGTGTCGGGTCGGTACGGATATTTTCATTCTTCATGTAACTGTTGCGGTCGCCTCCTCGAAACACCCGCCCTAGTCAACGATAGCCGTTCGTTCGAACGATTCCTCGACGCCGTGCGCACGACCGACGTACTGCAGTACGCCATCGCGCAGTGCCCCGACTCGGGGTGGATCGTCGAGCTCGTAACGAACGCAACCTACTTCGTGAACGTCACCATCAATCATCCTATCGGCTGCGTTGGCGTGGTGACGCTTCCCGCCTACGTGCGCCTCAACAGGGCCATCGTGTCGTTGACGAAAGATCTTCGAGGCACGCCCTACGACGACCATCTGTGTCTCTTCCTATGCATCGGACTCCACCTGCAAGGTCACCGACGAGGCGAAAGTGGCCGCCACATCGGTACGAACCGTTTAACGAAAGTCGCTAAACGTCTGCACGCGCAGTATTGTCGCGCCGCGCACACGTCGGCCTCGAACGGTGTGCGCCTGAACGAACTGGATCGCGCGGAGACGGTTTTTGCCATCAACGTCGTCGTCTATCGACTGACGAATGACGTCGCCGAACTAGTCCGTCGATCGAGCGAAGCGCACCCCACGACGCTGAACGTCAACCTGTACGAGTCGCACTTCTCGTACAAAAGCGATCCGCGCGCGTACACGAAAACGTACAAGTGCGGGAAATGTGGCAACTCCCTCTGGCGGAACGCGTGCGATTTACGACGTCACGAAGCGACGTGCGAAGGTGGCGTTCGTCACGTGTTCCCCGGCGGCGTCTACCGACCGTCGCCGTCCGTATTCGAGCGGCTCGACGACGAAGGCATCGACGTCGGCGACGACGACCTGCGCTACTATACGTACCGCGCTACGTTCGATTTCGAATGTTATTTCGCCGATAACGATCTGCCGACGGATACCGACAAATGCCGCTGGATCGCGCGACACGAACTGCTCAGCGTGAGCGTCGCTTCGAACGTGCGCGGTCACGAAGCGGCGCGGTGTTACGTCACGACCGGCGATTCGACGGAACTCGCGCGTCGCCTCATCGACGACCTGGAAGCGGTAAGCGCGGCGGCGTGCGCGATTCTACGTCCCCGCTACGACGCGACCTTCGAGGCGCTCGACGCCGACTGGTGGCGACGATGCAACGACGACGACGTCGACGCGTCACCGTACGCCACTCTCGCCGACCGACTGTGGACGCACCTTCGTCAAATGCCCGTATTGGGACTCAATTCGGGTAAGTACGATCTCAATGTCGTCAAAAAGTACTTGACCCCCCTGCTCATAACCGGCGACGCGCAGCACACGTCGCCGGCTTTTACCATTAAACGTCAGAACAATTACATGTGCCTGTCGACGACGACGTTGAAGTTCCTGGACATAACGAATTACCTCGCGCCCGGCGTTAGCTACGATCGCTTTCTGAAAGCGTACGGTTGCTCGGCAACGAAGGGCTACTTTCCGTACGAACATATCGACGCGTTGACGCGTCTGGACGAAACCGCCCTGCCGTCGCGCGAAGCTTTCTACAGCCACCTGAAACGCGAGGGAATCTCCGCGGAGGCGTACGAGATTTGCGCGACGGCGTGGCGTGACGAGGGCATGACGTCGATGCGCGATTGTCTTGTATGGTATAACAATCGAGACGTGGCGCCGTTTCTCGAAGACGTCGATCGCCAGTTCGCCTTCTATCGGCGCCGACGTATTGACATGTTCAAGGACGCCATCAGCGTACCGGGGTTGACGTTGTTGTATCTGTTCAACGACCTGCCGACGTCGATCCATTTCTCGCTTTTCAACGAGCGGAACAAATATCTGCACCGTCTGCTGCAGGCGCAGATCGTCGGCGGCCCGTCGATCATCTTCGCGCGCCACCACGAGGCCGACGTGACGGCGATTCGAGGCGGCGACGCGCCGTGCCGTTCGATAGTAGGCTTCGACGCAAACGGCCTCTATCTATGGGCGATAATGCAGGAGATGCCGACGGGCTGGTACACGCGCCGGCGCGCGGAGAACGCCTTTCGAGCGGAACGCGTGCACCGCTACGGTCGTATGGCCGTGGAGTGGTTGACGTGGGTGGAGGCGCAAACCGGCGCGCGTATACGTCACCAGTTGAACGGACGCGAGAAGCGCATCGGAAAGCACCGAGTCGACGGCTGGTGCGCCGCCACGCGAACGGCGTATCAATTTCACGGCTGCTATTTTCACGGCTGCCCGACGTGTCAGGCGCACGTGACGACGAACGCCGTCAATGGTCAACCGATGAAGACGCTGTACGCCGCGACGATCGCCGTGACCGTCTACCTGCGCCGTTTCGTCGACGACGTCGTCGAAATGTGGGAGTGCCAGTGGCACGACGTGCGACCGCCGGCGGTGCCGACGCCGCCGCCCGACGCGTCACGATGGCAACCACCACCGAGCATTACGCGCTCGACGATACTGGAGGCGGTGCGCGACGGCTCTCTGTTCGGCCTCGTGCAGTGCGATATCGTCGTGCCGGAAGCGCTGCGCGAAAGTTCGCCGAGATGCAGCCCGTATTCAAGAACGTCGATATCGTGCGCGACGATCTCAGCCCGTTCATGCGCGACTACGCCGAGTCGCACGATCTCCTCACCCGACCTCAACGGACGCTCGTCGGTAGCTACTTCGGCGCTGAGATCGTGCTCGCGACGCCGCTCCTACGCTGGTATCTGGCGCACGGTCTCGTCGTCGAGCTAGTCTACCAGATCGTCGAGTACGCGTCGATCGCGTGCTTTCGCCGCTTCGGCGACGCGGTCTCGACGGCGCGACGCGAGGGCGATATCGATCCCGACAAATCGATCATCGCCGATACCTTTAAACTTCTCGGCAACAGTTCCTACGGGAAAACGATTTCGCGCGTGGATCGGCACCGGGAAATCAAGTACGCCACGTCGGTCGGCGCGTCGATGCTCGTCAACAATCGGCGCTTCCGGCAACTCGATGTCGTCGTCGACGACGCGCTGTACGAGGTGGCGCTGAATAAGCGCAAAGTCGTCTACGGCCTGCCGATACATATCGGCTATTTCGTATTGCAGTACGCAAAATTGAGAATGCTGGAATTCTATTTCGATTTCGTCGACGCCTACATCCCCCGTCCGCTCTTCCAGTACTGCGCTATGGACACGGACTCGGCGTACATCGCCCTCGCCGGACGTGACGTCGACGCGCTCGTACCGGAAGAACGTCGCGAACCCTACTTCCGGAATCGATCGCTCTGGTTTCCGGCCGAATGCTGCGACGCGCACGTGGACGCCTACGTACGACGGCGCGTCGCCGGACTAGCGTGGGAGGAGGACGTGCCGGCCTGCTGCGCGCGCCGACGCCTGTTCGATCGTCGAACGCCGGGACTCTTCAAAGAAGAGTGGCGCGGCAACGGAATCGTGGCGCTGTGCAGCAAGACCTAATACTGCTTCG
This sequence comes from Paraescarpia echinospica, assembly GCA_020002185.1. Taxonomy (NCBI): domain Eukaryota; kingdom Metazoa; phylum Annelida; class Polychaeta; order Sabellida; family Siboglinidae; genus Paraescarpia; species Paraescarpia echinospica. The sequence goes on along the minus strand of CM034540.1, from coordinate 61,615,528 downwards.
GCGGCGACAACGGTCCGAAGTACTGCACGAAGGGACTGAGCAAGCGACAGAACGACATCGACGAGCACACCTTCCTCGCCGTACTGCGCGAACGTCGCAACGGCGTCGGCTGGAACCGCGGTTTCCAAGTGAAAGACTCGTCCGTGTTGACGTACGTTCAAGAGCGCGCGGCGTTGAGCTACTTCTACGCTAAACGCCGCGTGCTCGACGACGGCGTCACCACGGCGCCGATACTCGTCTAACTCGTATAACTAGTCTAACTCGTCTTCTAACCTAAGGAATACCCCACCACTCCCCCCTAGGTAGGTAGGGTAATAATAAACACCAACAACAATTGTGTACATCATCGTTTGTTTGTTTTTTATTTCTACTACTATACACGTAAAAGCGAAATTAATGCGGTTTTAATAAATCGTATACTAGACAGTCATTGGTCACCCGATTGGTGCCGAATAGGCTCTGGAAAGTTGTCAACGGCATACCGCGACATCGGAGGAGAAGGTAGGCGACGCAATATTGTCCGCACACGTTAGAGATGACGCTCTGCAGCCGCTTGTCGTTGTACGTCCACGCGTCGCCGCAGTGACGGTGCAGGAACGCGCGGAAGTCGGCGTGCAGCGGCGGCAGACCGTACGAATCGAAGTACTCGCCTCGTCGGTCGGCGTCCACGTAGACGGCCACCCAGTGCTGTTCCGGTTCGCCGCCGTCGTCGGTGTTGCACACGAAGGCCGTCGGATAAACGGTGGTGGTGGCGGCGGTGGTAAGTAGCGCGTCTTTAGGCACGACGCCGACGACGATACGTTTAGCGTACGTATCGTGTTCCCGACGACGCATCAGTTGAAACGTATCCATTACCAGTCGTACACGACGTTCCGGTTCCTGTCGATCTCCATCACCGTCTCGAATTCCGCGTACACGACGACGTTCACCGGAAGCGGTAGCGGCGTCCCGAAGTGCATTTCGACGCCCACGGTCCCCTGACGCACGACGTTGAAATGGTCCCCGTCGCAACAGTCGGGGGTCAGGTCGAAACCGAAGATGGTGTAGCCGGCGCCGAAGTCCGTACGCGATACGTCGTTCCCCTCGTCCTCGTACGCCTTTCCGCTGGCCTCGAAGAGATTCATGTAGCTCCGCACGTACCGGTTGTGCGGGAAGTCCGGCTGCAGTCGTGACGTATCAAACGCTCGACGAACGTCGTCTTACCGCATCCCGTAGGACCGGCTACTATACACGTAAAAGGATGCTTCAACGACGGTCCGTTCATTTTTCACGACTGAACGACGAACACTTTTTTTACGCGTCTTTATAAAAATCGCGCAACTTCATGAACAGTTTACCGAGCATGTTCTTCCCCACATCGCCCGCGATTCCGCTACCCCAGAAACCCTCCCTACTCGCTACCCATTCCACCAATTCGGCGTCCCCGGTCGCCAACAGTGCAGCCTTCAAATCGCTCGATCCGTCAAACTTCCTCCTCAACAACGTCTTCGTACATCTCACCCTAACGTCGGTCCATTTGGTTCCCATTCTCTTCATTCGAATGTCGTAACCGCGTCGTTTCGCTGCATAAGAGCTTCGCGAACTTTTGATTTCTTCGGCACATTCCACGTCGTCGTAGAACTTTGCTCTCCTATACTGATAGGCGTGCTCGACGGATCGAAAGCCCCGACCGAACGCCGACACTCGACACATATACATATTCGACAAGAACGACCGCGATCCACCAAACCTTATAGGTGACGACATCATGCCGACTACCGATCACGCGCTACCGCCACCGCTTATATACTCTCACCGCTAGACTAAAAAGTTGCGACTAGGGTTCAAATTTCTCGACCCCTAGGCGAACGCTCTCCTAAGACCGTCGCGAACGATTATGCAGGGGTTTTACCCCGGTTATATATTCACCGCCGCTAGGTGGCAGACTAAAAAGTTGCGACTAGGGTTCAAACCCGGAATCTTTCGATCCCTAGGCGAACGCTCTCCTAAGAGACCTATACCGTCGCCAACGATTATGCAGTGGTTTTACCCCGGTTATATTATACCATATCTGTACTCACCGCTAGGTGGCATCTCGCATCTAAAAAGGGTCGACGAACGGATTCGGACCGGGAATCTTTCGATCCCTAGTCGAATACTCTCCCAGGAGAGCTAATCCGTCGTCGACGTTTGTACAATGGTTTTATAGTGGTTATATATTAGCGCAATAAACGCATTATTGCTTACGTCAGCACGCTCTAGGTACGGCGTTGATCGCTAGGGGGCGAACTAAAAGCCTATCTGCACTCACCGCTAGGTGTCATCTCTAGTGTAGGGGTAATCAATCATCCAATTAGTATCAAATTACAACGGTCATCAATCACGTTTTTTATAAGTAGGTTCCCGAAACTAATTAGTTTCAAAAAAAGCCTTTGATCTTTTTTTTATAAGTAGATTGCCGAAAACGTTTAGTGGTCATTAAATTCTTTTTTATAAGTAGGGTTTTGAGGCCGTACAACGCCTCTATACTACTGACACCGGTCTTCAAAAAGGGAGAACAGTATGATCCATCCAACTACAGACCAGTGTCACTCACAAGTGTGTCATGCAAATTGATGGAGCACATCGTCACCAGTGCCATCATGAACCATCTTGAGAAGCATAAAATCCTGTGTGACCAGCAACATGGATTCAGGAAGAACAGATCCTGTGAGACTCAGCTCTTAGAACTTAACTGACGAACTCTATACAAACATGGAGAAAGGCGAGCAGGCAGACATCCTAATATTGGACTTCGCGAAAGCCTTTGATAAGGTCAACCACAGTCTGCTCCTACACAAGCTCCATCACTGTGGCATACAGGGTACCACCAATGCATGGATCACCAACTTCCTCAGAAACCGGAGACAAGCAGTGGTCGTGGAGGGCACTAGATCCAGCTTTATTGATGTCCGTTCAGGAGTACCCCAGGGCTCCGTCCTGGGCCCCTGCTTGTTCTTAGCATATATCAACGACTTGCCTGAGAACCTGACGTCACCAGCCAGACTGTTTGCTGATGACACAGCAGTGTACACCGTAGTAAAGGCACAGAAAGACCATGAGCAACTACAACAAGACCTCCAGCGACTTGTCAAGTGGGAGAAGAACTGGAACATGGCCTTCCACCCAGAGAAGTGCACCACACTGCCTGTCACCAAAGCCAGGAAGGTCCTGAAGCTCCCCTACCAGCTCCATGGACACACACTTGAGACCACAGACTCCGCAAAGTACCTTGGCGTCACAATCAACAAGGACTTGGGCTGGAACACCCACATCGACAACATCTGTGCAAGAGCCAATAAGACCTTAGGCTTCTTGCGGAGGAACTTGAAAATAGGGTCGATCTTCATCAAGCAGACAGGCTATAAGTCCTTCGTAAGGCCCATCCTAGAGTATGCCTCAACAGTATGGGACCCCCATACCCAACGCGCCATAAACAAAATTGAGGCTGTACAACGAAGAACTGCCACAACACCTCTAGCGTCAAGGACATGCTTGAGGAACTGCGGTGGCCCTCTCTAGAACAACGGCGCCAATTAGCTCGACTGACCATGTTGTATAAAATTCACACCAACCAAGTCAGTGCCACTGGACTGAAGAGAAAGCTGAAGTCACCACCACCACGCCAACGACGCGGCCACAGCCATCAGTTCTCACAGCCGCAGTGTCGCACTCAGTACCATCAGCACTCGTTCCTGCCCAGAACCATCAGGAAATGGAACATCCTTCCAGACCTAGTAGTGGAGGCCAACACAGGCGACACTTTTGTGTCAAGGATCTCTAGACTAACATTCAACTGCTAGGGTCCTTGTTAGAGAGCTGTAGCTAACTAGTATTAGTACCGGTAGTAGCTTTTGTAGTTGTTTATTTGGGTTTTTATTTGTCTGTTTTATTCTGTTCTGTTGGGCCTGACACTGCCTTGTGCAGCGTTTATTAGTAGGGTGTATTTTTTATATATTTTGTAGAAGGTGGGCTTTTCTTTCAAAATGCCAGATCCCCAAAATAGTGGCAGAATAATCATATATTAATTGTGGCCACTTAACGGAAGAAGAAGAAGAATGCTGATTGTAATCAAATATAAATTTAATAATCTTGTATTATGTAAATTTAAACAGTAGTAATAATTTATGATTTCTGTAGAGAATGCTAAACATTTATATGTATATTGTGACCGTAATAGTCTACATATGTTTCCAGGGGGTAAACGCCCAAAACTGCATGTAGTATGTATAGAAGTATGTATATAAAGAAAAGTATATAAGTTACATCTCTGAAAAGTGTGGAATATGTATACACATTGATAGAGATCTTCTAGGCCTCTATGCTAACCTTAGTTTGATAGGGAGCAAGAAAACAAGTGCACCGGGTGCATGAACATAGGAGGAACATTTATTTTATTATTTCTGAAAGTTATTTAAATAGCCTGGATATTATTTTGATGTGTTATACTACGCTGTCCATTTTGAGGGGTAGTAGTACTACTAAAAAAATTATAATTTAACCAATTTTGGCCATTCCACTTATACCTTCACTTGAATTTCACCACAAATATATGCAAATGACGTCCACACCAATCCAGCCACCACAGACAACTGCTGCATTGGCTCTATCGAGTATCAGAGGTCGCAGTAAAAACAGCTCACTGTCAGATATTCAGTCTCTTCCCGAGGCTGGGTGCAGCTCTAAACCATTACAACCAATGTCAGTTTAAGTAATGGTATTAATGTACTGTTATGTTCTGGTTTGACCAGTCTAATGTGTGTACAATTATTCCATCTTTGTATGATTGGGTGGTTATCAAACTGTCAACTACATAGCACATTTCATTTGCAGTTAATTTTTTCAACTTAATTTTCTTTTTATTTCATTTGGAATGTTTGTATTGCAAACATAAATGAGTATATACACTGTACAATGCAAGTAAATATACGTGACACAATATAGCCAAGCCTCAGTGATTGTCATTTCATAATAATTATGCTTATGCTGGGGCACATATCTGCTAAAGGCTGGGACTGCTTCAATGTCAATGTTACGTCACATGAAATTTTATCTCTGTAATCACCTGCTGGCTTGCACAGCACAATATGCTTATGTTCAGTTACTGATTTGTATCTTTGAATGTATATTTTAGTGTGTGTGTGTGTGTGTGTGTGTGCGTTCAGAAATCAAAATAACTTAATTTGACCTGTTTAAACATACAAGGTGTTGAATTATTTGAATAATACGTAAGGTTGGGGAGACTCTTAATAAGACATATGATATAATGCCACTAGTACTATCAGTGAAAAATTGCAAAACTTGTTATATTTTTTGAATAAAATTACTTTGTGACTTTATTTCCTGTGACCTTCTTTCCAGCCCACCTATGTTCTACCTGCACTTACAGGTAGTTAATTATGCTGGCAGTTGGATGTTGCACAATCCAAATTGTTTCACCTTGTTGGCTATGACACTTGTAAATTGTCTATTTGTTTGTTATATACTACAATTTTACAATATATACAATAATAACTTTGCCACTCTCATATCATTTATTGTAATTTTTTCACAACTGGGCTAATGACCTTTTTACTCTTGAGTGCTGGGCAAATGACCAATGGGCAAATTATCATGCAACATAGTTTTACCTATTAATGAAATTAAAACGTTTACAAGTTACACACCACATGTACACACACATTTATATTTACATCTACATACATAATATAATATTATAGTTGTGTCGCGAACTCGACGATCAAAGAAAAGCCAGCTATGGTTTGATGACGAAACCTTGAGTTTAAGGCGTAAGCAACGAGCACTTGAGAGAAAATGGCGCCTAACCGGACTAGAAATCGAGAAGCAGATCTACTTGTCGCAAATAAACAATGTTAAACATCATGTTCGAAACGCGAAAATCGCCTACTACGGTGCAGCACTGAACAACGCTGACGCAAAAACAACATTCCAAGTGTTACATTCACTAACCAAATGCAGTGACCGGAAATTACCTGATCGCGAGAACGATGAATCAATGTGTCATGCCTTTGCCGAGTTCAAAGAACTCGGCAAAGGCATGACACATTAAAAAAATCGTCGATGTTACGCGTGCGAAAGTGACAACAGAATCTAACGTGATGCCACTCCTGCCTGCTGCTCCACCTGTATCGCAAGGTCTAAATAATCTCTGTTCAACTGACGCTGAAGAGCTGCAAACGATCATCATGTCCAGACCAACGAAATGCTGTCCACTTGATGTGCTGCCTATATGGTTACTTAAAACTACATTAACCGTTACGCTACCCACACTCGTCAACATTGTAAATGCGTCACTAAACACAGGAGTGTTTCCTGGTGAACTGAAAACTGCTCTAGTGACACCGTTACTGAAAAAAGCCTCACTTGACCAGACCGAACTGGAGAACTATCGTCCCATCTCCAACCTCGCTTTCATAGGAAAGTTGATCGAGCAAGTCGTCCTCAAACGCCTGAATCTGCACATGGCAACGAATAAGATGCATGATGAAATGCAATCGGCTTATAGACAACATCATTCTACAGAAACAGCTCTGATGAAAGTACAACACGACATCGTGCGCAACCTTGACACGGGACGTTGTATCATGCTGGTTCTTCTTGACACGAGTGCAGCATTCGACACGATTAACATTGACGAATTGTTGAACACTATGGTTTCACGATTCAACATCGGCGGTATGGCGCTTGACTGGTTTAGATCATACTTGACCGATAGATATCAGTGTGTCACGATTGGTTCGTCTTCTTCGAACGCAATCCCCATCTACCACGGTGTACCTCAGGGTTCAGTACTTGGACCAGTGATGTTCAACGGATATACGACACCCATTGCTGACATCGCAAGAAACATAATGTGCTTTACCACCGATTCGCTGATGACATCCAGCTATATGTCAGCTATAACCCTATGGTGTCTGACGAACTGGAAAACGCTAAACAGCTGCTCATCCAGTGCATCGCCGAGATTAGAGCCTGGATGCTGATTCATCAACTTAAACTCAACAATGATAAAACTGAGTTTATCGTGCTGCAGTCACCGCACAATCTACGTGTTTATGGCAGCCCTAGCTTGGAACTACCTGGACTTACCTTGCAATCAACAGATGCAGCGAGAAATCTAGGCTGCTACTTCGACCGACACATGCAGTTAGACCGCCTCGTCTCCAGCTACTGCTCTTCGGCCTACTGCCATCTACGCCTGATCGGCAGAATTCGTCACCTGCTGACGCGAGACGCGTGCCATGCTGCGGTACGCTGTCTTGTCGCCTCGACTACTGCAATGCTCTACTCGGTGGATTGAACAATGGACAGACCAACCGACTTCAACGAGCTCAGAACTCAGCCGCTCGCCTCATCAACCGCGTCAGACGGCGAGATCACATCACACCAATTCTGCAATCACTGCATTGGCTGCCGATCAGAATGAGTATTACTTTCAAGATATGTACTTAGTACTTACATATTTAAGATCCTGCATGGCTTAGCCCCGAACTACCTCAACTGTGCGATAGTTCGCAACGCGCCCACACGTGCATTGCTTCTCGCGGTGACGGTGTCTAAGAGAATTATCGGACGGGGCAGCTTTGCAGTGACATGCTCACATATGTGGAATAGCTTGCCAAAGTGTGTGCGATCAGTTGGAACATTGGCGGCTTTCCGGAAACAACTTAAAACCCATCTATTTCGCCTGCACTACATGCCTTGATGCAAGCACTGCTGCCACACCTAAATGACACTGGTTTCTATTTTATAGTATTGATTTGTTTTTAATTTAATTGTTTGAAATTGTATTTTAATGTATTTATGATTGAAATTGTATTTTAATTAATTAATTTTTATTTATTATTATTATTTTTTATCTTAGCTTATTTATTTAATTAATTTATATTTTAATATTTAGTCAACATGTCATTTTAGTATGTGAAGCGCTTTGATTAGTATTTACTTACTTAAAAAGCGCTATATTAAAAAACGGAATTATTATTATAATACTATATATATTTACGTGTAGTATAGTGCTGTCAAACCATGTTCACCTTCACAAATAATCTGACTCATTCCATATTCCAATTCATGACTTTGTTTGACAGCTTCAACACAAAGGCGCGAACTACCTCGACACCACTGCAGCCATCACATATGACAAGATTTGTGGTGGCTCTATCGAGCATCAGTGGTCGTAGCAAAGGCAGCTCACTGTCAGGTGTCCAGTCACTTTCTGAGGCTGGGTGCAGCTCAGGACAGTAAGTAAACGTAAGTATTAATTGCTGCTGGTATGCAAACGTGATATATATACATAAATCATAGCCTAACATTTGGAAGACCCTGGCACCCACCGTTCCATCACCAACTGCAGAGCTAGTCAAGCGTCACCACATTCTTATGTCGAACAACCTGCATTCTACATTGGTTTCCAGTCAGTCAAGCTAACTGACTGACCTGGAAGCCAGTGTACACCCCATCGGCACTGGGGAATCTGTCACGGATTCAACACGACACAATTGGGATCACTCAGTGGACATTCATATGACAAACTGTTAATATGCAGCATGTTGCATGGCTGTAGAATCTTGTCTGAGATCCTGGACAAATACAACTGCCTAGTATGCCATATTAACTTGGAGAGCTAGTGGTAGGCTCATTTACAGCACACTAGTTCAATCTCCTGTAAAAAATCATATATTCAGTAAACAAAAACAGGCATCATAGTAGTGTTGGGAGTAAATAATTATGGAGTGTTCATTGTCATAATCAGTATATATAAAATAATGTTTCATGTATGACCTGCAGCATTTCACAAGAAAAAAGGCAGCAAGAAATGTTCTACTACAGCTGCATCTATACATAGTCAGTGTTTACCAGGGTTGTTCCGCGGAAGGGTGGCTTGATACAGTATGCAGACATTAGTGGAATATGCAATTTTTCAAAACTGTGAACAATTTTAATTATTTTTCTTTACTAGGTGTTCATTGTCATTACATGAATTTAAAAGTGTTCAATTTCATTACAGTGACGCCTGATCTTAGTCAATATTATAGACTGATTTGAATTCTGCTAATCACTAAAGCATCAGTAAAGTGCATTTATATATATATATTTTTTTTCAATATATAAATTCATGTCAGTGTCTGCCTTGTGTAACTACTATACATATTCATGTTTGACATTTTAAGCCTGAGGTTGACTAGTCAAGGTGAATGTTGGAAATGACAGAATGTTATTGTGATGCTAACAATATATTTTCCTCGTCAAGTATTCAAAGGTTCATAATACGTATGTCTACCTTCTTCAAGAATTACTAATTTATTTTATAAACTTATTTCAGAGTCATCGCCATATGCTAAATACTGTTTAAAGGTGTATTAATATGTCTGTGTTGATACACTTGTGGGTATAATATACAAGTGCAGAAGTCAATCTAGTTTTCCATGCCCAAGATGTTATTATTAAAATGTGTATGAAAACAAATGTGGTATATTTAAATGTGCACATTAAAATTTGTTGATAACTTATACATGGTGGATTATTATAAATTTGAAATTACCTGGATTGATCAAACGTGGGCCTGCCGCAGACTATGTATCATCCCTGTGTCTGCCTGGCACGGTGACTGCCTCTAGCCCCTCCTCTCATTCTCATTCATGGGTTGCAGTGTGGTCTCTAGCAATATCATAATTCAAGTTACATATATTATTATGTATTCATATATTGCTGTGGTAAGAATATATACATATATTGGTAAATACATAAGAATAGCCGGCATATGTCAGTTGAAAGGTATCACAGGATACCAATTAATGCATTACATACACTATAGCCAGGCATCAAGGACCACAATGGAGACAAGTGCGTACATTTTCTTGTGTAATTCTTATATATGGTGTATTCTAGGTGTATTTATATTTTATGTATTTACACGTTTACATTTTTATATTGAATAAAATCATCACCATCATGGTTGTCATATAAAAATCTAAATTGTTTTGCATAAAATACAGTGCAAATCAACAATATTCTGCAGTAATAGTATCAAAAATGTGAGTCACAAAAATGTTTTAATAATTACGATCACCAACATAATACTCCCGTGTTTGACGTTCTGTTGCACGAAATTACGGATGCTCCCTGACTAAGTTACTTTCACGATCAACATGCAGGGGCCTGCTGCCAAAGCAATGTTACTTGTCATTTCACACCCTCGCGTCATCTACTCTCAATATGTATTGTCGGAATAACAGCTTATTAACAACATCCTGCGTAACCAAATACAATACATATCAAATATTATGCTCGTTGTCACTTTCTGGCTGATACGGTAACTGTCTTAGACTTAGACTTAGACTTTTGAGTTAGAACTTAATGTCTTAACTTAAGTTAAATTAAAGTCAGCCTCGACAGGCTCGAGTCTAGTGTAGACGTTCGCAAGTTGCAATTCTCGTTGAATTAATACACGGCTACGCGTTCTTGTTGCTAACTGCGATAGTGTAATACGTACCTGTTAGATCCTTGATCGCGGAACCGTTTACCATGCCCCGTTTCCTCTTTTCCTTTGGATCTCGAGTTCCGCCTGTGTCACAATAAACGTGTTCATACTTTCTCTACGAGAATCTTCATTCTATAATGTCGTTGTACGTACAGCCCACGGCCAGTACACGACATTAATTGGCGACGAGGTAAACTGACAACTCTACGAGTTACTTTGAACTAGACTACGTCTAATTTCTGTGTGAAAATGGAAACTGTCGCTGACGTGGCACCTTTTTCGCTGGAGCCGACTGACAGCGCAGGCCAACGCTGGGAGCGTTGGGTGTGGCGCATTGAAAACTTTGTGGTGGCTAAAGACATTCAGAACGATACAAGAATGAGAGCGATGTTGCTTCGTTATGCTGGTGAGACAGTGTTTGAATTGAGTGAAGCAGTGGGGGTGACAGAAAATGATGATTTCGCAGAAACCAAGCGGAAGCTAACTGCTTACTTCAGGCCGCAGTGCAATGAAGAATATGAAATATTCAAGTTCCGACAGGCTGAACAGACGTCGTCAGAGACGCTCGACCAATTCAATGCACGATTGCAGCAACTAGCCAAAAACTAAGTTCCATGAGAAAGACAGAGAAGTGAAGTCGCAAATCATCCAAAAATGTGCGATGTCAAAAGTGCGTGACAAGGGGTTAAGTGAACCTACAATCACGCTAGAGAAGTTACTGACGTTCGGGCGCACACTGGAAGCTACGCTACAGCAGTCGAAGATCATGGGAAACTCTTCTTCGTCCGTGCCGAGGCCTGTCCACGCCGTATCGAATGACGAGGGGCGGCGCGACTCTTCACGTGGAGGTTTCAGTTTTGGTCGCCAGGTGAACGTTTGTCACAACAATCAACAGCACAGGATGCAGGCAATCGTAGTGCCTGGGTCGGGACCTAACATGCTGGGAAGGGACTGGCTAACAGTTGAAAGTGAACTGGGCTACCGTGAACCAGGTAGACAGAGAGGACTTCCTAAAGCCTTACGAATCAATGTTCAGTGAGGGGCTGACTGCGAAGTTCTACGTTGATGACACGGTTAAACCGAGGTATTGTAAACCTCGACCTGTACCTCTTGCTTTACGAGCCAAAGTAGAGGACGAGCTAGATCGTATGCAGAAGGCCGGAATCATCCGTCCTGTGGAGTATTTTGAGTGGGCCGCGCCCATTGTACCGGTCTTGAAGTCTACCGGCGCAGTCAGAATCTGTGGCGACTATAAGGTAACCATCAACAGAGCCGTAAAGGTAGACAAGTACCCGATCCCGAACGTATCTGATCTGTTTACAAAATTAGCAGGTGGTACACTGTACACCACGCTGGACATAAGCCATGCGTATCAACAGGTCGTACTGGATGAAGAATCACGTCCGTTGACTACAATCAACACGTCGAAAGGGCTATTCGCATTCGAACGTCTGCCTTTCGGTGCGAGTTCTTCTCCAGGTATCTTCCAGAGAATCATGGAGCAGTTACTACAGAACATACCCATGACCGTAGTCTACCTCAACGACATCCTGGTCACAGGAAGAACGCCAGAAGAGCACGATCGTAATCTGGCTACTGTGCTAACGCGACTACAAGACGCAGGGTTACGCCTGAAGGAGAAATGTGCGTTTCGTCAGAAATCGTGCACCTATCTAGGTCATGCGATTGACGCTGAAGGTATTCATCCTACGGAAGACAAAGTGCGAGCAGTACAGAACGCGCCTGCACCGCAGAATGTACAGGAGTTGAGGAGTTATCTAGGACTCATTCACTACTATCACAACTTCTTGCGCAATCTCAGTACGCTGCTTGCTCCGCTGCATGAAATGACACGCCAACACACAAAGTGGAAGTGGGGTCCGACGCAACAAAAGGCTTTTCGATGAGTAAGACACTGCTCGTTTCTTCAGATGTGCTTGTACACTACAACCCTGAATTTCCGATCATCTTGAAGGAAGGAAGGAAATGTTTATTTGTCCCAGTGACACAATATTGAACAATAATAAATATGCATAAATAATTTGCAAACGATACGTTGCAACATTATTTTCACTACAACAGAAAAACAATCACGAAGTAAACTATTCAAGACAATACATTAGTGTGAATGAAAAAGTGGTGTCAGCTGCGCAAAGGGACGGGAGACCCCTGCTAAGATCAATTTTGGTCGCTCACGCAGGGGCCACCCAAAATATAATACAATATTTTCTACAACACTTATTTAAACACTCCCTTAATTGACAATAAATTAATCATTACTCAAAATTCAATAAACAAAACAAAACAAAAAAGAAAATAATAGCATCCATCAATATTATGTTATTACTTGTAATTACAAATATGCATCTACTAAAAGTACACTTACACGCCATTATTTTGGCAAATGCGACAGTTTGTTATATCACAATAATCTTTATATGATTGTATATAATACATTTTGGCATAAGCCACGAATCCCTGTACACTGTGAGTGTAGATCTTGCTTTTCAGTATTGTTGCGGTATTGTTTACTGTGCGAGGTATGTTATTTCGGATGCATTTTTTTTGCAAATTCGTGATTTATTCTGGTTATATGTATTTCATTTTGTCTACGTGTATTATGATTGTGAATATTAAAATTATGTTGCAATGTTAGGCGTTGAAGGTACCCAGGGAGTTTATTATGTATGAATTTATAGTAAAATTTAAGTTCCTGAATTTGTAGAATGTCTGATACTTTTAGTAGTTTTAGGGTTTTAAAAATAGGTTCTGTGTGCGCATTGTACTTTGTTAAGCTTATCATACGTATTGCCTTCTTTTGAAGTTTTAAAATTCTTTCACATTTGTGTCCCCATACCATTATTCCATAATTAATATATGGCAGTATTAAGGAGTTATATAACATCTTTCTAACTTAAATTGGCAACAAATATTTTAATTTATTGAGTACACCTATTGTTTTAGAGCATTTATTTGAGATATTTTCTAAATGATTTTTCCAATTTAGATGTTCGTCAATGGTTAAGCCAAGAAAATTAAATGCATACACTCTTTCAATTAAAACATTGTCTATGTTTATCGTTACTGGCAATACTCGTTTATTTACAGTTTTGAACAACATATATTTTGACTTTTTAACATTTAAGGATAATTTATTAATGTTTAGCCATTCACTTATTTTGGACAACTCTTTATTGATATTATTTTCAGTTTGAGTATTTTTAATATGGTTATTTGATTGTCGAATTGTGCTTGAGAGGGTAGTATCATCAGCATACATAATAAAGTTAAATAGTTTACTAGCATTTGGAAGGTCGTTTATGTATATTATAAAGAGTAAAGGCCCTAGAATAGAACCTTGAGGGACCCCTGTTGTTATGGGTAACATACTTGATTGAACTCCGTCAAATTCGACATACTGATAACGATTTGATAAATAACTTTTGAAGAGATTTAAGGCCACTCCACTTATACCATAGCAACTAAGTTTATTTAATAAAATGTTATGATCAATCGTATCGAATGCTTTCGATAAATCTAAATATATATTTATTGGTATTTCATTGTTGTCCATGGTTGTTATCATTCTATCGATTAGTTGAGCAGTGACGCATCTCCTTACGGGATTGGAAGCGTACTGTCACACAGATTGCCCGATGGCAGCGACAAGCCTATCGCATACGCATCACGCTCTCTCTCCACAGCGGAAAAGAAGTACGCACAGCTGGAAAAGGAAGCGTTGTCGCTGGTCTTCGGGATATCCAAGTTCCGTAAGTACCTTTACGGGAGGGACTTCACGTTGCAGACCGACCACAAGCCGTTGATCGGGCTGTTGAAGGAAGATCGTGCCATCTCCGCAATGGCTAGTGCACGCATTCAGAGATGGGCACTAACACTAAGTAACTATCAGTATCATCTGGAGTACAGACCGGGTACGAATATCTGTCATGCAGACGGATTGAGTCGCTTGCCGCTACCAGACACTCCTGAACGAGTACCAGTCCCGGAGGAAGTGGTTCTAGCACTTACAACCATGAACGATACACCCATCACGGCAGAACACATCGCTAAATGGACAGCAACCGATCCGATACTGTCACAAGTTCTACGGTTCGTGGAAGAAGGATGGCCTAGCGATGTACCACGCGAGTGGGAGAGTTACACTCGAAGGAAAGACGAACTGAGTGTCCAACACGGGGTGCTGATGTGGGGAGCAAGAGTCATCGTACCACCAAAGGGTCGTGACACGTTGTTGAAAGAACTACACGAGACGCATCCGGGCATAGTGAAGATGAAGGCGTTAGCCCGAAGCTACCTCTGGTGGCCAGGTTTGGACGCTGAAATCGAGATGTGTGTTAAGGACTGCACAACATGCCAAATACACAGAAAACAACCACCAGTGGCACCACTGCATCCATGGGAATGGCCGGGACGAACGTGGCATCGAATACACATTGATTATGCGGGACCGTTCGAGGGACGTATGATACTCATCATAGTCGATGCTCACAGCAAGTACATCGATGCACACGTTGTATCAGCTGCGACAACCAGTGCAACTCTCACGAAGCTAAGACAGACGTTTGCGATTTTGGGTCTACCAAGCACAGTGGTATCAGATAACGGAAGCTGTTTCACCAGTGAGGAGTTTGAACAGTTTTGTCGAGCTAACGGAATCAAACACATCAAGTCTTCACCTTATCACCCATCCAGTAATGGCCAGGCTGAACGCGCCGTTCAGACTGTAAAAGCAGGGTTGAAGAAGACAAATGACAACCTAGAAGATCGTCTCTACACCTTCCTAGCACGCTACAGGGTAACTCCACAAGCTACAACCGGCAGAACTCCAAAAGAGTTTGTGTTGAAGACACCACCGAGCACACGACTGGATCTTCTACGACCATCCATTCAGAACCGAGTCTTGCGCAAACAGGAAGAAGACAAAGAACGCCATGACCAGAGAGCAATGGAGCGAAGGTTCATGACAGGAGACTGTGTCTGGGCGTTGATAGAGAACCGGCTGGGTCCGCTGACCTTCGCGATACGTCTGCAGGATGACAGAGTGTGGAAGCGTCACCAGGATCATTTGCGCGAGAGAAGGCCGATCGAGTCGACTGAAGAGCGTCTGGTACCACTGAGGATTGAAGAGCCTCAACTTCCACCGAGGCTTGCAGAGCGTGAAGTACTACCTCGGTTCGAGCGAACACCATCGACACCACCACTATCATCTGGCAACTCGGACGTGACTACGGGTACAGCCACAGGAGACGTGATCTCAAGACCAACAGTTGAACGGTCGCAGTCCTGTGTAGTACCAGACGTGGTAGTACCGCTGAGAAGATCACACAGAGTGGTGAAGCCACCGGACAGATTGAACTTGTAAAGTCTATATTACTGTCATAACGGACAATGCATAGATCAAGATAGCCAGAATAGACTATGTTTCGGTAGCTGTATCTAGTCGCGAGAGCACTAGATTAGTACTATAAACAATTGCATACTATATATCTTAGATATGACATTGATACGTATAAGTGTATAAAGTAATAAACAAATGATGTGGAAGTCATATAGACGTACTGGCAATGACGAAGACTACAACATTTATAAAGAAGCACTAAACCAAGCTACAGCTGAAATTAGAAATTCAAAGAGAAGCTATGAACATAAATTAGCTTGTAATATAAAACATGACAGCAAGAGTTTTTATGCGTATGTTCGAAGCAAACAGAAAGTTCAGGATAAGGTCGGTCCTCTAGAAGATAGTGCTGGAAATATAATATCAGAAGGATTCTTAATGGCTGAAGACCTAAATGAGTATTTTAGTTCAGTGTTTACCAGAGAAGACACTAGTTCACTGCCAGTACCAGAGGCTAAGTTCAAGGGGGCAGAATCAGACTATTTAAGACAGTTAATTGTAACCCCAGAAATGGTAGCTAAGAAAATTAGGGCTATGAAGGAAAATAAATCACCTGGAGTGGATGGTATTCCACCCAAACTACTAGTGGAAATTGTAAACAAATTAGCATACCGCTTGCAACAGTTTTCAACTTGTCATTAGAAGAGGGAGTGGTTCCTTTAGAATGGAAAGAAGAAACATTATACCGTTATTTAAAAAAGGTTCGAGAAACAAGTCAGAGAACTATAGACCAGTGAGTTTAACATCAGTGACTTGTAAATTATTAGAAAGACTAATTAAAGATCACATGGTGGATTTTCTTGTTAAACATAACTTGATAAACCCATCTCAACATGGGTTTCTAAAAGCGAGGTCATGCTTAAGAAATATGTTATGTTTTTTGGAAGATATCACTAAGTGGGTAGATGATGGATCACCAGTAGATATCATCTACTTAGATTTTCAAAAAGCTTTCGACAAAGTGCCACATCAGAGATTACTGCTTAAACTAAAAGCCCATGGCATAGGAAATTGTATAATTAACTGGATAGAAAAATGGCTGATTGACAGAAGACAACGGGTAGTTGTTGATGGGGAGGCTTCAAACTGGAAATCAGTTTTGAGTGGGGTTCCACAGGGATCAGTACTGGGACCTATATTATTCTTAATATATATAAACGATTTGGACGATGATATAGCTAGCAAGGTGTTGAAATTTGCAGATGATACAAAAGTGTTTAGAAGGATTGAAAGTGATGGTGATAGACAGCATTTACAAGATGATCTTGACAGGTTGATCAAATGGTCTGAAAAGTGGCAAATGTTGTTCAATTTTGGGAAATGTAAATGCCTCCACACAGGACATGGGAATGAATATGTAGAATATACAATGGGGGGAACTGTACTAAGTACTACTGTAAAAGAAAAAGACTTAGGGCTGACAATTAGTGCTGACATGAAGGTTTCAGAGCAGTGTGGAATTGCAGCTTCAAAGGGAAATCAAATCCTTGGATTGATTAGGCGAAATATAGCATATAAAGAAAAAGAACTAATAATACCACTGTATAAAACAATAGTTAGGCCTCATTTAGAATATTGTATACAAGCGTGGAGGCCATACCGCAAGAAGGACATAGATATGCTAGAAAGAGTACAGAGGAGAGCGACTAAAATGATACCAAAACTGAGGGATCTTAGTTATGAAAAACGCCTAAAAGAATGTGGTTTAACAACACTAGAGACCAGGAGATTGAGAGGAGATCAGATAGAAGTGTTTAAAATATTGAATGGTTATGAAAATATTGATAGAAATATGTTTTTTTCAGTTAAGAAAGATAGAAAGACTAGAGGACATGAAGTTACATTAGTAAAGGAGCAGTGTAGATTAGACGTGAGAAAGTTCTCATTTTCACA
Source organism: Paraescarpia echinospica (assembly GCA_020002185.1). Lineage (NCBI taxonomy): Eukaryota > Metazoa > Annelida > Polychaeta > Sabellida > Siboglinidae > Paraescarpia > Paraescarpia echinospica. The sequence continues at coordinate 61,597,694 of CM034540.1, read as the reverse complement.
AAGGACTGTGAATGAATGGAACAGATTATCTGATGATTGTGTGGGTGCTAGTAGTGTGAATATGTTTAAAAATAAAATCGACACATACCTCAGAAGGGCTGGATATATGTAGATAAAAGGGTTGGACTCTAGATAAGCCAAAGGGCTTCCTTGTCCACCTGCCATCTAGAGTTAATTCTCTGGGTGGCAATCTTGTTAAATCTTGTTAAATCTTGTTAAAGTGACTTTCGTTGGCGTTAAAAGTTTACATTTTTATAATTATACTAATTATGTTTTTCTTAAAGGGGGAGGAATGTTAGATCCTTGATCGCGGAACCGTTTACCATGCCTCGTTTCCTCTTTTCCTTTGGATCTCGAGTTCCGCCTGTGTCACAATAAACGTGTTCATACTTTCTCTACGAGAATCTTCATTCTATAATGTCGTTGTACGTACAGCCCACGGCCAGTACACGACAGTACCTTCGTACAGCCACTTTGGAATTATAATCTTCATCTTGATAAGCTAAAGCACGTGTGTGTTGTTATTGTTTTCGAATGCCTGGGATACCGATCTCGCGTAAAGCACATGACCGAAGTGGCTCAGTAGGCAGACAGCGCAATTGGCTTTCGCCATCGATACCCTCTGTAACGATAAAAAAAATTTTTGACGATTAAAAAACAAGTACGCATTTTTGTTTATTAAACCGACTGTGCGCACTAGTTAAACTATTCACACATTACACATCTGGACATAAAAGAACCGGATTGGCGATGGACAAACGAACTGATTGAGCACCTTTAAGTGACTGCATATATTATAGTGACAAGAGTTCAGCATTTAACACCTTATATGTATATAGGTCAACTAATTAGGTCATCAGAATTATCTATTTAATAATGCGATACAATGAATATCATATTTACAGTGGTCAATCCTCCAATAGTTAGAAACCTTTTTCCTAATTATTACACCCAATTTATGACATTAATCCCAGAAAATAGGTCAAATATGCAGTGAAGGTCAACTAATTAGATCAAGGTCAAATAATAGTCACATGATTTTATGGATGACATCACTTTATTTCACAACAATATCTTCAGTAGATGCAATTATATTGCCATTTTTTATTATACTCAAACGTACACAGTTCTCCAGCTTCCAGGTCACAATAAATGGACAGAATTAAATACAAAAATGTGGAATTATATCGGAAATAATAAATATATCCACAAAATTCAAAAAGTGTTGTGAACTCCATGAGAAACTCTATCTTGTGGAATGAAGTTGACCTGCATAGGACTATAAAAATATTAAATATAAATTTATAGTCAGGCTATATAACTTGTAGTCTGTAGAGGCTTAGATTCCATCTCAGACTCTGGATCCGTCCCTGTTGAGCAATGCTGTTTATGTAAAATAAATAACACCTGAAAATTGCAGTTGTTCGAGTCAGTACAAATACAATTAGTGGGCGGATGGAATATGCACATGTCGTTTTTTAATATTAATCACGACTTTCCCAGGTCAATTTCTTGAGATGTACTGCTGTTCACGAATCCCGTTTGACGGAGCCACCTGACCAAACGTTTATTAATATTAGAAGGTACACTTCCAATGTTTGATATTAGCTTAAGTATATGTGATAGTTTACGATAGTGTCACCGAGTTTGCGTAATTATTTAAAACGCGCAATGCATCGGTCACACTTGCAATAACTGTACATCGACCAGTATTAGTAGTTTACTTTGACGTGGGCGATAAACGGGTCTGATGATTAATCTTAGCCTTAGGTCTTGGGTGATTTACTCCAAACAGCCCAAACTTGAGCTAACGCAGGAGTTGTATGGTGCTTGTTTGTGCGCATGCGTTGTGGGTAGTTTGTTTGTTTATTTTATAGGCACTTTAGATGGTTGGGTGTGGTGAAAGGGAGGTTCATGATCGCTGTTTGAAACGCTTTCTAGTTCAGTAATCGGTGCCGGTGGTGGAATCATATTCCAGATTCGAACTGCTCGAGGGTAGAAAGAGAACACTGCTGCATTGATGCGGCACCTAGGGGCTACGTAGTGGCCACGGTTTTTTGACTGTGTTAGTACACCTGGTAGGGGTGTGATGTTGATTATGTTATTTAATATTTTGTAAAATGTCATGGCTTGTTTGATAATGCGTCGTCGTTCAAGAGTTGACCATCGAAGGGTGGCTATTAGGTCTGCTGCGTTTGTTTGGCATCTGTGGTCATTTCTGAGAAATCTGGCAGCACAGTGTTGTACTCTTTCAAGGTGTTTAATTTGGGTGGCAGTGTGTGGGTTCCATATGGGAGAGGCATGCTCGAGTTTTGGTCGGATTAGCATGTTATAGGCTGTTTCTTTTACTTCAGGTTTGCATGGTCCGAGGTTTCGTTTGATCATGCCTATGACTTTTGAAGATTTGGAAGCTATGTCAGTGATATGGTTAGCCCAGGTTAGTTTAGAATCTAATTTTATTCCAAGATATGTGTGACTAGAGGCGGTAGAGGGTATGCCAAAGAGTCAATATGAATGAGTCTGGGTTTGGTTTTGTTTGTTATTGGGAGATGCACACATTTAAATATGTTAAATTCCATCTGCCATTTATTAGACCATGTTTGGAGTTTGATCAGGTCAGATTAGAGAGTTTCATGGTCGGTTGCGGATGTGATTTTGCTTTATATAATGCTGTCGTCTGCAAAGAGACGTACGGAAGATTGGACATTTTCGGTTATGTCGTTTATGTAGAGTAAAAATAGGACAGGTCCTAGGACTGAGCCCTGTGGTACACCAGATGTCTCATTTGTTCTGTCCGACAGGGCTCCATTGACTGAGACTCTGTTTGCGATTGGATAGAAACGATTTGATCCAGTTTTGTGTGTTTCCAGTTATTCCATAGAAAGCTAATTTGGATAGGAGGCGTTTATGGGGGACTTTGTCGAAGGCTTTGGCGAAATCGAGTAGGATGGCATCTATTTGTGTCTTATTGTCCATAGCAGTCATCCAGTCGTGGACTGTCTCGATGAGTTGGGATTCACAAGACAGACCTGATCGGAATCCATGTTGGAAGTGGAGGATGATGTTGTGTTTGTGTAAGTGTTTCCACATGTTGCTTAGAATGATGTGCTCCATAACTTTGCTGAGGATGCGTGTTAACGAAATTGGTCTATAATTAGCAGGGTCTGATTTGTGGCTTTTTTTGTGTATTGGTGTTACTAGTGCTTGGAGCCAGTCATCTGGGAGTTTGCAAGTGTTGTATGACTGCTGGAAAATGTGTGTGATGATGGGGGCAATTTCCACTGCAGTCTCTTTAAGGACTCTGGCTGGGAGTTCGTCGGGGCATGTAGCTTTATTTTGGTTTAGGTTTTTCAGTTGCTTAATTACTCCATCTATCCCAATTTCGAGGGAGGGCATATCGGGATAGATGGATGGAGCTAGTTGGGGGATGGGGTACATTTCTTGAGTAAACATGGAACTAAATTGGTTGTTAAGTGTATTTGCTTTGTCGTGATCATTTGTGATTGGTTGGTTGTTTGCTAGCAGTGTAGGGATGCCAATGTATTCTCGTTTGTTTGCTTTAATGAATGACCAGAATTGTTTTGGGTTTGTTTTTAGGCTGTCTCCAATGTGAATTTTTAGATAGTCTGAATAGGATTTGGTTGCAGCTTTAGTGGCTTGTTTTCGGAGTTGCCTAAACCTTTCCCAGTCACTATTACGTCCAGTTTGTTTTGCTTTTTTATGTTTTTTTTGGGCGTTTTCTTTGCATTCTTATTATTTCACGTGTTATCCAGGGGAGGTGGGTTTTTGCTTTGGTGTTGTGGCTGGGAATATTATTGTTGACTAATGAAGTAAGATTATTCCGTAAAAAGTTCCAGTTTGTGTTGACATGTGTTGAATTTGGGTTCGTGTCAAATTATGTTGTTGTTAGTTGTTTTATGTCATCTTTATGCTGTTCTCAGTTTGCAGATTTATATTGAAACACTTTGTGTGGTGGTTTACTGTTACGGATTGGATTTAGGTTTACGCTAAAGGTCACAGCTTTGGTTATTTTGGTCTGTGTCACTAAGGCTGTTATACCGGTTGTGAGAACATTCCAATAAGTGGTCTTGGAAGAAGGAATGACTGTAGTTAGGATGGTCGTATTTCATGCAGTGCCAGGAACAGGAACTGCTACAGAGGAGATTATATTGATCTGGACTTATGTCACAACATTTAATTTGTACCCATTGGTTGCACCGGTCGCAGCAGACTGCTCGGTGATTTGAAGCAACAGGCTTTTTATAAAATCCACAGGGGTGTCTGACTGGGCCGGGGTTTGTTTGGATGTCCCCACAGAGGATTAGTAGGACAAGATAACATGTTTTGTGTCCCGATGTAGGGATTACATAAGCCAGTTTGGTGTGGTACTTGTTACGGGAGTCTCTGGTGAAAGCTAGTGCCAGTCTAATACTTGTGTCAGTCCAGCAAGACCTGTCATATGTTAGCAGACCATTTGGATCGTCCGTGAGTCGGGTATGGTCCAGGTGTATCGGGAATTTGGGTACGAATGCAATAATGATACTAATCAGAACTACCACTGGTGTGCCCATTTTGGGTGGCACCATCATAAGAGCAGCTATTGCACAAGCTGCTTTGCTTGTACAGTTATGTTAATGCAGTAAAACAAAAGCAAAAACAAGAGATTATATTCCACTATAGATGTGGGTATTGTTTTTATGATTAAGTTATATATCACAGCTAATATAAAATCACAGTAGTAAGATCACAGTAGATGTAAAAGACAGTAGTAAAATTTGCCAGTTAGTAGAGACAGTTTATTGTATTGTGTTTGCTGTTGGTTTCTTGTGTGTTGCTGACAGCGTACAATCCGGATTTGTAACAGTATAATACGTAAGCTTTATGTGAATGGACTGATTTTGGGTTGTTTTAGGAGCGATTTGGTTTTGGCGCGCTTTGTGTAAGTTGTTTAGAGATTCGCCATCTTGTTTTGAACTGGTTGTTATGGAAGCTAAGGCTAAACCTTTGTAAAATCGTGTCTTAGCTTGATTTGATCGCATATATCACCGTGGGATTATATTCTGGTATATCTATAATAGTACCTCACACAGTTAACAGTAATAAAAACGTTTAGAAATCATGAAAATAATCGATAACAGCGGAGATATGGTCTGCGCATGCGTCAAGTGTAGTCCATTCCGATTTTTCCGCTACGCTGTTATCGACTATTATGGCACTAGCTTTCACCAGAGACTCCCGTAACAAGTACCACACCAAACTGGCTTATGCAATCCCTACATCGGGACACAAAACATGTTATCTTGTCCTACTAATCCTCTGTGGGGACATCCAAACAAACCCCGGCCCAGTCATTTTATAAAAAGCCTGTTGCTTCAAATCACTGAGCAGTCTGCTGCGACCGGTGCAACCAATGGGTACACATTAAATGTTGTGACATAAGTCCAGATCATTATAATCTCCTCTGTAGCAGTTCCTGTTCCTGGCACTGCATGAAATACGACCATCCTAACTACAGTCATTCCTTCTTCCAAGACCACTTATTGGAATGTTCTCACAACCTATATAACAGCCTTAGTGACACAGACCAAAATAACCAAAACATTGACCCCCACACACAGATCTCTCAAACAAACACGAGTCGTACATCCCAAACCTGGGATCCAACCTTTGGACCAAACCCTCAAAATGTATCAACCCCTGAACGTCGTAAGAAAACCAAACGTAACACACGCGGAATTCTAATCAATACCAACAGTGTCAAAAGCATCGCAAAGACAACCCAATTAAAAACAACTATTCAGTCAAATAATCCTGACATCATATTCCTAGTCGAAACCAAAATAGACGAAAACTACCCTACCTATTCGTTCCTACCACCTAACTATAGCGCCATCCGAAAGGACAGAAACACCCATGGTGGAGGAGTTCTCATAACCTTCCGCGATGACATTGTAGCAGAACCACTTACAAAATTAAACGAAACAAATCCATATACCTTGCATCCTACTACCGACCCCCCAGTGACCACCTTCAATCCCTTGAAGCTCTCCACGAATCCCTAACAAAACTGTACAGATCACAAAAAACTTCTCCTAGTGTAATTATAGCAGGTGACTTCAACCTTCCTGATATTAACTGGGGCAAGCAGCAAACCACTGACAACTAGAGTATTGTCGAGCTTGGATATATATCTATTCACTGCCATTGGCATTGCCATTGGGCTGTGATGAGTCCGTGACTGATGCACCGGATTAATGATATTCTTCCAGTAATCCACTACCATCATTGCTGATGATTTCGAGAATGGTGTGGTGTTTGTTGCGTGCGCCAGGTGCAGCCGCAGGTGTGTAGTGCTGGTTGTAACTGTTTATAATATCGTGTGTAGTGCTGGTTGTAACTGTTTATAATATCATGTGTGCAGTGCTGGTTGTAACTGTTTATAATATCATGTGTGTAGTGCTGGTTGTAACTGTTTATAATATCATGTGTGCAGTGCTGGTTGTAACTGTTTATAATATCATGTGTGCAGTGCTGGTTGTAACTGTTTATAATATCATGTGTGCAGTGCTGGTTGTAACTGTTTATAATATCATGTGTGTAGTGCTGGTTGTAACTGTTTATAATATCATGTGTGCAGTGCTGGTTGTAACTGTTTATAATATCATGTGTGCAGTGCTGGTTGTAACTGTTTATAATATCATGTGTGCAGTGCTGGTTGTAACTGTTTATAATATCATGTGTGCAGTGCTGGTTGTAACTGTTTATAATATCATGTGTGCAGTGCTGGTTGTAACTGTTTATAATATCATTTGTGCAGTGCTGGTTGTAACTGTTTATAATATAATGTGTGTAGTGCTGGTTGTAACTGTTTATAATATCATGTGTGTAGTGCTGGTTGTAACTGTTTATAATATCGTGTGTAGTGCTGGTTGTAACTGTTTATAATATCATGTGTGTAGTGCTGGTTGTAACTGTTTATAATATCATGTGTGCAGTGCTGGTTGTAACTGTTTATAATATCATGTGTGTAGTGCTGGTTGTAACTGTTTATAATATCATGTGTGTAGTGCTGGTTGTAACTGTTTATAATATCATGTGTGCAGTGC